>JAJLRJ010000009.1:25186185-25218685 GCA_024195265.1 Dendrophyllia cribrosa
CGTCACTAGGTTGTAAAACCTTGAGGTCAATACACTCTTCAATGACGATCTGTCAAAGTAAAGGACAACGACAGGGAAAATTAAGTGGGGCACTTGGTACGTGGTCTACCTGTGTGCCAACTGAAAATCCTACCTGATCCGCCGATGGCAAAGGTGAGTTACAAGAAAGGTCTACCACAGGTACGTTCTCGGCCTTCACGCTCTTTTTGGATTTTCTCGGTGTTTTTCATTTTCGACGCAGGGGTAGTTTCTTGTGGAATACTTTGTGATATCCCATACTTGTTGTCTTAAGGCGCTTCTTTGCTGGACTGCTGCGTATTGGAAGACCTCCTTCTGTGAGGCTGTTGCACATGAGGGATTGATGGATTTTCTTTAAAGCCTCCAGCGCTTTCTTAATGCAATCAACATTGTCCACATGGTAGGTTGAATCACGGATGAGGCCCGTTGTTTCTCGTACCTGAGTGCGCAATTTTGTCGCTGAAGGGTCTGAAGGGTTATGACCATTGATCGCATGATTCGACTTACAATCACGTTGCTCACTTGAAAGGTTATCAGGGATATTTTTGTAGCCGCATGGACGATCTGTGCATGGCATACCATGGGGCCCCATACCGTGATCCTGAGAGGTGGAATCATCTTTGGTGTCTGCTTCATCTATATCCATTGTGTGCACTTCCTCTTCAGACTGTTGCTTGAAATCCTCCACTGTCTCCTCAAAGCCAATGTTGTCAAGTGTAATGAACACATTGTTAAGGTAGGATTGCGGCAGGCGAGAAAAATCCCACTCCTCGTATGCATTGAAAACTGCAAAGAAATGTTTGCATGGAAAGTGGGTCTTGAACCACGCCTCGTAGGTGCAACTTGGGTTTTCTAGTTGTACCGTGTACTCTATCTTCACATCACCCGAGCTTCTGACCCTAAATTCGCCCTTCACTAAATCTACACAATCAACATCACTCTCTCGAAACTCGCCAGCCTGGAACTTGCTACGCATACAGTGCTTAGTAAAATAAGCTGGGCGGTTTCGTAGACAAGACGGTATGTAGTCTTTAAACTTCCTGTATCGACTACTCAGCTTGAAATTGGTGTCCAGGTAATGCTGGTAACTATCCGGTATGAATGATTCCACCAAAAGCACAGCAATACCAAATACAGATTTATCCACAGATCTCGGCAGATAATAGTACTTGAAATGTTTGTTTTGTGCTTCCACCCCGTTGTTGGTGTTCACTATGTTGAGAACTTGTTGTTTTCGAAAAGCTTTAGCCCAACGTTCTACACAAGACATCCACACATTTTCTACGTATTCTTGCACGTGTTTGTGGGTCTTGTAGAGGGACGCATTTCGTAACTTTTCCACTGCAGTTTTATGAGCACTCGCTTCGCGCGCGTTGCAAAAGTGCAATGAGGACTTCTTGTTGTTGTCCGGAACGGACCCATCTATTCCAAGCCTGAATTCTGTGGAAATCACAAATATACACAGACGCGTTGGAAAATTCTTTTTCAATGGCGTTAATTTCTGCTGTCGAGTGATCCACCATAAAGAATGAGGGCTTCCACCAAACATTCCAACCTTTAATAACACTCAACGCCTCAGCTATGGAGTCAGCATCTTCATTCTCACAGATGAACTCTGACACGACTTTGTAACCAACATTGGTATGGACGCACAGAAAAAATAAAGGTAGCGCATACTTGGTCGTCTTGTAGGTGGCGTCAAGAAGAACCAGGTCAGATCCATACCTCCTGAGAAGTCTGAGGTGTCCCGGGTAGGCGAGCCAAAGTGTTTACATGAGAAAAAGTTGTCCCGCCTGCCAGGGTTACCCTATCTGCCGAGGCGAGACAACTCGCCCAACCGAGTTGTCTCGCCCCCCCGAGACGAGTCACGATTTTCATGTAAACGGTTGGTTGAATTTTTCAAAGAAATAAGTGAAAAGTTAACTCGGCCAGGGTAACTCGGGGGGAGGGTTGTCTCGGGTACCCGAGACCATATAAACAGGCCCTTAGTGTGCTATTCTCACTGCATAATTAATTAGCTCGTAGCGGAAGTTTAAGTAATCTCTTCGCATTCCCCCGTGATTGCGCATGCTTGTAGTAGTGGTAATGCTTTGCATTCCTGGAGTATAAATTTGGTCCCTCCGCCTAGAACGTGGTCATTTCATCGGTACTCCGGGACGACAGTCAACTTTCGCTTAGTGTTTGCTCGTCAACCGCCACCAGCGCTATGGCCGACTGTGTTCTTCCTCGTCTACCCGTTTCTGACGCTGCCCTGACCGTTCAAGGTTCTTTGGATAACCCAGAACCTGCAGTTAATCCGCCTCCGGCGCTAGCGTTGTAACCAGAGCCAGTTCCGGCACTTGGAGCTGCAGGTAGATGAGGTAATTTTGGAGGTATCCGGTTAGTCTTGCAGCGCTAGAGTTTATTCCGTGAGTTTTTTGCTTTCCGGCGTAGTTTGCGTTTTTTCCTTCGAGAAGGCTATTTTTACACTTTCGTTTACGTTTTCCTTCTTGCCGCCACGTGGATTTGCATAGCTTTATCCTGTTTACCGGTAGCCTTTTGTTAGTTCGGTGTTTTCTTATACATTCCGCGCGCTTTCTTTGGCATAGTTGTCAAGTTCGTGCCATTTAAGTTTATTGCGGCTTTGTTAATCAATAATGCTTTCATGGTGGCTTTTGTCATTGCTTTTGTCGTCGCCCTTTGCATGTTCTTTTTTCGGCGTTTGTTTAGCATCGTTACTTTATTTTCGTTCGGGTAGCATTACGGGGTACTTCGCGGCATGTACTAAAACCAGGAACACCCGGAACACCGGAACAGCCCGGAACAGCCCGGAACACCGCGGAACACCCCGGAACAGCTCGGAACACCGCGGAACACCCCGGAACATCTCGGAACATAAAATAGGATGTTAACGCTCCGGAAAAAAATCACACTTTTCACATGTAAAAGAAACCTCTCCATTTATACACTGTCACAATATAAACAAAGATGAATAGCGAATAAATACTGTCGGTTGTTAGGAAATAAATTTGTGATGGGCGATTTATTACATCTCGATCACTCTTTCTGTAGACTACAGCTAAGAAAACTCTTTAATTTGGATTGAACTTAAATTAAGAAGCCTGGAAAGTTCGCTTTTTTTGTTGTTCATTGTTTTGACATTCACCAGAATTCCTGTTTAGATGTTTGCAAAAATCGCCACGTGCAAATCAAAAGTAAAAATTTGCAGACATGACAGCTAGAACTTGCAATGATTGACATATCGATAACTCGACCTGTTCGAACATTTCAAACACACGAAAAAACACAAAGTTTCTTCGAAATGATCAAAGATCCTCCAGTAAATTTCTACCCAATAGGATGCAAATGTAAGAGGTGTAGGCTTTCGATATTTAATGGTGAAGATTCCCAGCAACTGAAAAGAGAACCTGAATCTTCATACAGCCTGAAGACGAGGCCATTGCATACGTTGCATATTTCAAACACGACAGATGTTTGCCTCACGAACTCGCGAGGCGAAAAACTCACAAAAATTCCAGCGCACACTTGAAGAAACAGCTGAGCTAACTACCTCGCGTGGAATTTTGCTCAGCACTTTCCTCAAGTGTGCGGCAGGCTTAATGCGATGCACTAAAGGAGACAAGAAAACATAAACACGAATAATATAAAGAAAAACGGAGTGTATACCTTACCTCGTTGCCGTATCCGGCACGAGTAATAATGTGCTAACCACTATATCATGTTACTGCATTTACTTACCACTAAACATTATGTAACAGTTGAATTTTTGAAAACGTGGCTAATGAAAATTACAGCAATTTCACTACAACAAACTCGAACAAGGCTGACCCCGAATAGCCCAAAATCACAGACAACAGAGAGAAAAGGGAAAGGGAGCGAGAGCGAGAGAAAAAAAAGACTAGCAGTAGCGTTTTGTTTTTATATTGTAAACTTTGTACATAGTTTTTGAACAACAAAAAAACAACGAGAACACACACTCCCACGTGCTTACTCAGAGGAACCTGTTTTCAAAAATCCATTAGATACATATTTTTTTTCATGTTCCGCGGTGTTCCGGGCTGTTCCGGGTGTTCCGCGGTATTCCGGGCTGTTCCGGGCTGTTCCGGGCTGTTCCGGTGTTCCGGGGTATTCCGGTGTTCCGGGTGTTCCTGGTTTTAGTACATGCCGTACTTCGCCGTGGAATTCTAAGGGTTTGCCGCCAGGGTACGGCATATTTGCGCGTTGTTTCGGAATATTCCACTCAAATTGGGGGCGTGGTGCGGGATTGCAAAATTTTTTGGCGTTTACGATCGGCTCGTGTTATGCGGTTTAGTGTATGTCTAATTTTCTGCAATCCCGCGCCTCACAGCAAATTTGTAGTAGACCGGTTAAGACTGTTAGGGCAATGAGTTGTTTAAATGCATGACTATCCCACTGGTGAAGAATGCTTAGTGCAGTGAGTTATTTAATATGAGTATCCCACCGGTGAAGACTGATCAGTGTAATGAGTTGTTAAAATGCATGAGTATCCCACCGGTGAAGACTGTTGGTGCAGTAAGTTATTATGAGTATCCCACCGGTGAAGACTGCTTAGTGCAGTGAGTTATTGTGAGTATCCCACCGGTAAAGACTGATCAGTGTAATGAGTTGTTAAAATGCATGAGTATCCCACCAGTGAAGACTGATCAGTGGAATGAGTTAATATATATAGTTAGGCTTGGCCTAACAGCGTTGCCCTCTGAAGACACTCAGAACAAGCTTAACTAAGATGAAACTTAACTTAGGTGAAAGGTTGGAATTAAGATTGACGACCGGGCTATTTTTCAATTTTAGCAATTCTCAAAAACAGTAAGCTTAAGCATGTTACCCGACCGTCTGCACAGTACATTTAGACCGTACAAAAGTTCACAAAAACAACTTTACTTTTTCTCCGTCTAGAATAACTATTACGACTATTTTCCGAATAAAATACACTTGTTGCTTGTCACAAAATGCCCGAGAAACTGATTTGGAAATCAAAATTGCAAAAATACACAAACATATTTGCATAAGGCGACGCGAGTATAAAATCTAAGTCTTGTTTTGTTTACATAAAATCGCCTTTCAATCTATGTAATGAATGAACAAACACATAAAAATGGACAACACAATCTTTTTTCGAAAAATTTTATTCAAATCTCCATTAGTTTATGTTTAAAAGCAAAACGCAAAACGCGCATCGAGGCCGAGCCGTGTCTTCGATGAAAGTCAAGAAATTAATACAACTGAATTTAAGCTACACGTTTAAAAACAATTCTCCAAAACTAACGAGAACACAAACAAAAAGTCAATCACAGATTGATATCAAGATAAATTCCCATCGAAAAATGTAATTTGTTTTACCTTTAAGTCCCTCTGGCTACTACTGTGCTTGGAAATTCTTTAAATCTCCGCTTTGGTGCTGAAATCCGTAAAACGAACCCATCTCTCGCATTGCTAAAACGTATATAGCTCCTCGAAGCAAGATTTTATCCCTGAAAGCTCTTCTTTTTCCACTAAAGCGGCTTCTGAGTATCCCTGTCTTGAGTAGCAAACCACGAAAAAATGCAGGAAAATAACGACTTTAATTTAAACCGTTTTCTCCGCTCAGTAAACACAGCAAAACATCAAAGTGTTTTCCCAGCTGACGTGACATTCGGCCGTGTAACCGCGCGAAAAAAAAGCCTCGCTTTGGCTTCAATATGACGTCGTACGCGCATGTTTTGCGACGTCATACGCGCCCGCGAGCTAGTCCTGCGCGACGGAGCTACAGTAGTCCGTCCTGCGCGACGGCGGCGGAGGGCGGCGGGCACACGCGCGCCCGCGAAACATTCCGCTAGCCATGACCATGAAAATTCTATGAGTATGGGGCTGCGCAGCTGGACCTTCGGCCCGGCGAGTGCTCCGCTATTAAAATGCATGAGTATCCCACCGGTGAAGATTGTTGGTGCAGTGAGTTATTATGAGTATCCCACCGGTGAAGACTGATCAGTGAAATGAGTTATTAAAATGCACGAGTATCCCACCGGTGAAAACTGTTGATGCAGTGAGTTATTATGAGTATCCCACCGGTAAAGACTGATCAGTGTTACGAGTTATTAAAATGCATGAGAATCCCACCGGTGAAGACTGCTTAGTGCAGTGAGTTATTATTAGTATCCCAACGGTGAAGACTGATCAGTGGAATGAGTTATTAAAATGCATGAGTATCCCACCGGTGAAGACTGTTGATGCAGTGAGTTATTATGAGTATCCCACCGGCGAAGACTGATCAGTGTTATGAGTTATTAAAATGCATGAAAATCCCACCGATGAAGACTGCTTAGTGCAGTGGGTTGTGAGTATTCCACCGGTGAAGACTGATCAGTGCAATGAGTTATTAAAATGCATGAGTATCCCACCGGTGAAGACTGCTTAGTGCAGTGAGTTATTATGAGTATCCCACCGGTGAAGACTGCTTAGTGCGGGGAGTTATTATGAGTATCCCACCGGTGAAAACTGCTTAGTGCGGGGAGTTGTTATGAGTATCCCACCGGTAATTGATCCGTGAAGTAAATCATTGAAATGAGCATTCTACCAGTTATGACTCCTCGGTGCGGTGGGTTATTATCATGTCACCGGTCATGCGTCGGCACGTAACTCACCCGCCTGCGATGTTTTATAAGTGTTACGTCATCTAGTTACTTTAATCTTTAGTTCGTCTCGTTCTGTTTATTTTTACCTGCTAAACCTGCTCTCTTCGTTGATCTTGGGGGGGCCTGCTCAGTGTCTCAATTCCGGACCTAGTTCGGAGCTCGGGGTCAACGAAGGGGTGGGTCCCCCGCCTTTTGTTTACACAATACCTCCCTTTGTTTGTTCATTTAGATAAAATAGTTCGTTTATATCAGGGTTGCTTAAGCTGCCTCACTTTCACTTTCTACAATATTCCTGTGTGTGGTATTAGCAGGGGACCTCCCCTTTTCGTTGGCCCCTTACCTTCACCAGGTGTGTTTGCTGTGTGTTTCAGCCCAACACCATTGGATCAGCTACGTTTCGTGCCCCCTGTTTTTCGGAGCGAGTGAATTTCATAACCATGTGTCGGTGTGTATTGCCCAGAGTACTACTGTGTTTTGCGACATGTACCTGCAGTGCCCGATTTTGTTATGCGCGACATAATAGTCTGCATGTTCAGAACTAGACAGCTGTGATTGGTTAACATATTAAGCTTGGGAATACTTTATCTCTCCCCGACGTTCAGCTGCTGTCAATCAAATGATTAACGTGCGAAGTAAATCAGTTTCAAGGTGCGATTAACTGGATGAGGCCTAGGTAGGCAATTACGTCCTAATTAGGCCGCGCTCCCTATTCAAACCTATTTAAATCGATTTGTTAAGGAGTTCGAGAGTTTGAATGGCCGGACACCGTGCATATTAATTAGCTACAATGGCGGGTTATTCAGGCGTTAGTGCTCAAAACGCGTCGTGATAAGAAAGAAAGGGCATGAATTTGGTGAAATGGGCTGACTAATCGCAGTTATCAGGCATAGTTTTTCAGGTATTAGAAGGCCTGATTTCGGTAGAAAAAGGATAAATCTACAATCTTTCATCAATTTAGGTAAGTTTAGCTAGAGCAAGACGCTGTGTGAGCGTATACTTGGGCTTCGTTTTTTTGGCATATTGGAATATATGTCTGAGGAATCTGCATTATCTAGTTCTAAATCAGGTTTTTCATGTACATGTAGGTCGGGCTTTTCCTGGTTTAAGAATGTCTGAAATTGTAAATTAATGTAAATTGCATTTTCACTGAATTGTGTTTTCGCACCAGCCTCTGGCTCGGGAGATTGGTTGACCACTCGCTGCGTTATCGACTTTAAATAAATTATTGCTATTACTATACTGTGTAGATTATAGCGCATTTATTCGCTTGTCGCGGGTAGCCCCAAAATCGAAAGATATTTAGAAAAAACTATTTTTCGTAATGTTTGTTTACCGTTGCTGTGGAAACGCTGATTAGCATAAAAAGAGCATCGTCCAAAACTTTCATCCAAACCTAACATCTG
This sequence comes from Dendrophyllia cribrosa, assembly GCA_024195265.1. Lineage (NCBI taxonomy): Eukaryota > Metazoa > Cnidaria > Anthozoa > Scleractinia > Dendrophylliidae > Dendrophyllia > Dendrophyllia cribrosa. Next base: position 25,194,239 of record JAJLRJ010000009.1, read on the forward strand.
ATATGAAAATAAGATTCATTTAGCGAAAGTAAGATTATGTATGAGCGCATTCAAAAATGGAAGTGTGACCCAAAAAAAACTACTTGGAGCCACCTTAAGCTTTGTAAATTACGTTCCAAACACCGAGAAACTGATGAAAGCACCGTAAGCACGAGGCCGCAGGCTGAGTGCTTTTATTGTTTCGAGGTGTTTGGAACCTCTGATGAAATGGAATACTCCGATTGGCTAATAACCTTTTGAATAGTTACTGAGTTTGAGAACCTCTGATGAAATCCTCGCACTCGTTGTTGATATATTACGTAAAGATTCCTAGACACCATACTTCTGAATATAAAAATTCGTAAATTCGAAAACAGAATTCTGCACGGTCCAGCTTCTGCACCTTCTTAATATAATTCGTACTGGCAGGAGAGGATCACCAGTGGAAACGGGTGTATCAACCTTCTGGCACTTTGCTTGTTTATTAAGGTTGTACACTTGCACCCTGTTTCTTGGGAATTAACCTGCTGAGTCACTTTCATGATGCCTCCCGTCTCATCGATAATGGAGTGAATAACCTAATGAGTAGGTAATATTTTGAAAAAATCTCGAGTGCTCTGCATTGTCCTCTTACATGTAAAGGCACGTGATTCTGAACCTTTACAGTTTCTATTGGCTGTTTACGGTGACTTCTTGTTCGCTGTCTGTTCGCTTAATCAGGTTAGTACTTGGGACTTTTCCACCCTTTATACTAGCCTTCCACACGCCAAACTTGAACTTCAATTCCATGATCTACTCGAAAGGGTTTTTAACGCCAGAGGAAATAGTTTCATAGCAACCAATAATTTCCACACATTCTGGGCTAATGATAGGAAGTCTACGAAGTACACTTACTTCTCCTGTAGGGAACTGTGCCTCGCTATTGACTTTCTTATCGACAATATCTACGTCCGCTTCGGAAACTCAGTTTTTCGGCAAATCATTGGCACACCAATGGGCACTAACAGCACACCTTTGTTGGCTGATCTGTTCCTCCACACCTTCGAGTATGATTTCATGCGCAGAACAATGAAGCAAGATATGACCAAAGCCGTCCAATTTAGCAACACCTTTCGTTATATCGACGATTTATTGAGCGTTAACAATGAGAATTTTGGAAATTACATCAGCGACATTTACGCGTCGGACCTGGAACTAAAGGGCACTACGTTAACATCAAATGAAGTGTGTTATCTGGACACGAAAATCAAGAATGGTGACAGCAACACACCTTTCCATCTCAGCGTCTACGACAAGAGGGATGGCTTCTCATTTCGGATTGTCAATTTTCATCATATGGACAGCAACATTCCCGCCAATCCGGCCTATGGTGTTTATATATCTCAATTGGTGAGATATGCTAGAATTTGCACATCGAAGTTGGATTTTATACATAGACTTCGCCGACTTTCATCATGCTCCTTCACCAAGGGTTCGAATCTACACTCCTTCGTAAATCGTTTGCTAAATTCTTCAAACGCCACGGTGCTATCATTGAAAAGTATGGCACTACACTAAGGGAGATGAGACTAGCAATCCAGAATTGAGAGACACCGCCGTATCCTTTGTTATTTTAGATCCTTTATATCATCCTAGCGCCCCTATTTAATTTCTATATTGCTTCCATTCAGTTTGATGCAGGTGCGCGCGCGCGCAATGTTCTTTACGTTGTGCGCGTGCTTGGCTTATTTAGTTGACGTGTGTGCTTAGTTCGTTATTTAACGTGCTACATTTATTTTGCATTGTTTTCCTTACTAATATGTCTTGTCAGTAACTATGCTCACACTGTGGGTGGCTCCTCCTAAAATGTTCTGCAATTGGTATAGGATTTAATGGAGCCGAAACCAGTTGTGGAATTGCACACATTTTAGGCATCCTACTGATGAACAGTTACGAAATTCAGATATGTTTAGTAGCCATATTTATTTGAAGTTTGTCCCCTTTGAATTTCAATATCTTGAGGCGATAGTGATGTAGCCTGACATGTATTTATAATCGACTTTCGTAAAGAGTTCCTTCGATAAATAATCGACCAAGTCAGTAAAAAGGAAGCATACTTTTGCTAAAAACAACAGTTTTTTTATCCAAAAACGTTACAATTTAACTTTCATTCGTCAATTTTGCAATTGTGTTAAATGAATTCAAGTAACAGAACTTTATTGTGAGTAGTTAAGGACTTGGCGGTACCAGATCAGTTTTGCAAAACTGATCTGATACCAAGCCAAGTCTTAACTACTTCCCATCTGTTGGATTAAAAAATATAGAAAAATCAAATGAAACTATATGTTAATAAAAACAAAGTGCGTTTATTCCATTGCGTGATTTCCTTTGCGTGACACAATTCTCGGAAACACAGGAAGTCTACACAGGATTGAATTAAGGAAAGTTATTTTTGATTTAATTCTTTTTCATTTTATAATGTCCATAAGCATATGAATTTATACCATCTTCCAGTATATATCTTTTGTCATCGAAACAGCTGAGTGATACTTTATTGATTTCATAACTTCCTAATTGATGGTTATTGCTTCGGATTGTTTTCATTGTATGATGCATCTGTTTATTTCCTAATAACGTTTCTTTATAATCTTGATGCTTGATATTATTTTTGATAATATTCTTTTTGATTCCCTTGGCAGTCTTTCCTCCTTTTTGGTTGTCTTTCGTGTAACTATACATTTTAGATCGTAGACCGATGAATTCACAAATAGGAACTCCTGCGGCTTCATCTTTGAATTTGCCAATAACTTTTTTATTTGTCTTATCAAAATACGGTGAGCTTTCAAGGTAGTCACTGTTATCGAATTTATTTTTATCATTCCAAAAGTCTTGGTATACATCTTCAGCTTCGATTTCATAGGTCAAGCTGTCTGTGTCTGTGAAGAGTAACTTGGCTTTGTCTTCATATTTCTTTTTAATGTAGTTATAATGGAAATCGTACATTAACGTCTTGCTTAAATCTAAGATGCACATACCCACATATGCCGGCCTGTTTAGGGTAAGTGTTTCTTTGATCTTATGCACAGCTACTAGATTTTCGTTGAAGATCTTACTACTAACATACGTTGGTTTACTGGCATATTTCAATAGTTTTTTTTCATCGGTGATTAGTCTTACATCTACTCGCTTTCTAATATTTTCCATCGTTTTACCAAATACAGAGTTATTCATAAGTTTAAAGAAGTCTTTTTCAAAAGCATTTTTTGCGTTCTTCCTTTTTTCTGTATTAAAGTCGATATACTGTTTTAACCAAGGAGATTGATCAAACTCTAGTACTCGATGGACTTTAGTTATTTTCAAACCAAGATCAGTGTATAATTGAAGGTTCCTATAATGGAGCACGTATTTTTCTTTGTTCTTCAAGGTTGGTATCAATTTATGAACTAAACCAGTTGATATTTTATATTTCTTCGCGATGTTTTTACAATACCCAGACAACATACTCTCAGTTACTTTAACCTTTTCCGGTCCTAGCGGGTAGTCATTATGAAGATTGTGTAACCCTTCAGGATACTCTAAATCTACTTCCAGTATCAAACCCTTCTCACTATCTTCTTTATACTTGGCTAGGTCTATCTTATCGATCTGTTTTTGTGTCATCCATCTAAAACCGCCAGTAGGTAGGTATTGTGACATAGCCCAACCATATAGATTGTTAGCATCCAGATACATTATATACTTTGAGGGCACCTTCTCATCATATGTTTTCATGTATTTATTGTTTGCTTTACCATACCTATTGGCAATGTAGCTTATTCCACCACGCATTCCTTTTTCGATAAATTGAAACATGTCAATATCAGTTATAAGTTCTAATTTGATATCAGTCATTTTAAGCATAGCATCCCAAGACAAACCTGGAGATGTGAAATAATGACATGGATCTAATTTGTAGTATTCTAGACAGGTCTTTCTAAAGTTTTCAAACACATCAGCTAGCAAAAGGATATCAGATTTAAGATATAAATTATGGTATTCACCCATATTTTGAAGATTGAAGGTATTCCACACATTTTGAGCATGTTTGTAATCTTCATTTGATATATGTTCATCATTCAATATGCTGTAAAATTCTTCTTTTGATGGCAGTTTTTCATTGAACTTTTCAAAGCTATCCATGAAGTCATATGGATACACTCCTTTTCTAGCCATCAGATCAAGCTTTTTACCTTTGAATTTTTGAGAGGTATATTTTAATGATTTTCTTGGTAGATTACTCACTAGTTTTTCCAAACCAGAGCTCATGAATTGGAAACTATCGAGAAAGGTTAAGTGATTACCCAACATGAAAGCCATATACTTTTCCATATTATTCGGAATTGCATTGATATTCATTTGACATTTTTCACCTTTTTTATTTGTATATGTATGCTTCTTGACTATTTCACCAATCTCTTGCATGATGAAATGAGAGTCATACCCACGGAGATTATGGAATATCACAGGTATTTTAATTTCTTCTGGTTTTATTCTGAGTTTTAAATTACAATCTTGATGAGCGGATCCTCTGTACTGACTAGTGATATGACAGTGATCTCTTACTCTTAGATCGGTTTTGTTATATTCTTTCTCGCATATGTGGCATTTATCAGCTTTTTGGAATTCTTCTTCATCGTCTTTGGTCATTCTTAATGGTTTATTGAATTCTTTTTTCATAACCTTCTTACAATATTTAACTTCCTCCAGCATAGCTTCCATGAATTTGTATACAGCTCTTTCGCCTCTATAGACCTGAACTGGTTTACTGTATTTATCATCATAGCAACAGACAACTTTGTATCCATATCCACAGTCTTTATGTTTTTGATATGATTCAGTATATGATTTATCATTGTTTGGTTGACATCCTTGTACTTTTTCTGTAATAGCCTCAAAATCAGCATAGATTACAAATGGAACAGCTAACTGTTTATGATAATTGTTAAATTTTAATATGTTATTATCTTTTTCAGGCATTTTTACAGCTTGTTTACCATTAATTACAATACAGTTTTCTTTATGATTATTAAGGATTGTTTCAGAACTGAAGCATTGTAGACAATGCATGCAAAAATGTTTTCTGTGTTCGTGTTTCGTCTGATTGTACATGAATTTATTGAAGTCTTTTATTAATACATAATGTTTGTTTTCGTTTTCTGTGATCAATAACAAGTTCATATGATCTTCGTACTTTTCTTTGGATACATAGATAGGATATGGTTGCTTTTCCTCATAACCGAATACATTGATATTGATTTCATTTTGTTTTTCTATTTTATTATACAGTTTGACAGTCACTGGGAATTGAATTCCAGAGTAATCTAATTTTTCAATAAAATCTTTGTCGACTTTTTTGATTCTCTGTGGATATTTGTCTTGAGGGTTCAAGTACCTTATATGACACCATCTAAAACACTCATTGTCTTTATTTTTCATGTTTATCAATCCCTTAGCACTATTTCTTAGTTCTGAAGGTAATTGAATGTAAGATGATCCCTTTAATGGTTCGTATTTAACAATATTAATATAGTGGTTGTCAATAGATCTTATTGTCCATCCAGAACCCTCAGAAATCCATTGAGCTACACTATTTAATATCTGTTGTTTAGACAATTGTAACGCTTCAGCGATTTCTATGTGGTTAATAATCGTCTGAGCCACACTGTTAAAATATGCAGTCTTAGGCACTATTTCATCACCAGCTAGTTTCTCAAATGTGACCTTTAGTGTTTCAACAAATTTAATTCCTTTTGTATCACTTAGTAGGGTTTTAAAATGGTTTTCAATACCTTTTCTTGTTTGTTGTAATTGTGTTAAAGGGTCTTTATTATTCTTTAATGTAATTTCGAAGGATTTAGTATAACCTTTTAGAGCTTTGTTTGTTTGCTCTATCTTAGTCCTTGGAGCTGGTACAGGTTTAACTGTTTTTTTAGTCCTTGGTGTAGGAATTGGTGTCTTTTTTAATTGTTCTATTTCTTCTAACCATTCAGAAGGTGGGGGTGGTAATCTTTTCCTCTCAAAATAGTCAACCAATTCTTTTACTGTTTGTCTTGGTGATTGGTTTGGTTTTACACTCTTGCGAGGTGTTGGAATAGGCCTCCTTGGTGTTGGAACTGGTTTGGTATCATCTACGATGATAATTTCAGGCTTTTTCTTCTGTTGCTTTAAAAGCAATTTGATTAGTTCTGATTTACTAAGTTTCTCAAGATCGATCTTGTTCATTTTATATACTATAGTATAGATAATTCTTTATATGTATTCAGTTGGTGCGTTTAAGTATGGTTGAGAATTTAAGTGATCCAATCATGGATCCATTAAACTATATGTTTCTTAGTTTTCATGGTGTGTTTCAATGATCAAATTATGGATTCTCCTATTAATATTATCCATATGTTTATTTGTTTTCAAATGACAGAATTTTCCAGCAAGCGAGTAGTTGATATTGTTATTGCATACACGACAATACCACTCTTTATTTAACATATAACGAGTTTTGGATCTTTTAATAGCTTCTTTTTTGGCTTCTTGGGTGTGGTATATAGGCGGTCGTCCTCTACCTCTTTTTATTACTTCTTTTTCCATTTCTATATAATACTATAGATATTCTTTTAAATAGTTTGCATTGATGCGTTTAAATATAGCCAGAAACATTAATATTTTTGGCTACCAATGAATAGCGAATGCAAAGATATAAATATCTCAGAAATTTCTGGGATACTTGTAAATAGTAACATCTCTTTAAAACAATTTTGTATATCCCTTTAAATCCCTGATTGGTGTTCTAATGTTACTGATTGTATTTTTTAAACCCATGTGCCCTGGATCAGATGAATATTTCTACATCTTTCCAAATCCGCGTTGCTGCTTGTTTTTGTTGTGCTAGATATACTATTTTCTTGTTTGAGATATTTAATATTATCAACTTTGGTTTGTTTCAACACACTACATTCATCATCGTATCTATTGTTTTCTATCTCATTGCAGATAATATTCAATAACTCTTTCAATGTTATATCTTCATCAATTTCATGTATTTTTTTATGATAAAGTTTCAATAATTTCTTTTTATATTGTAACAGATCCAATCTACGCTCATTATCATATATTTTATCATGAAGATTGTCTATTTCATCTTCACATTCCTGAATTTGAAAATTTATTTTTTTGATATATTTCTCAATGCCGCTCATGATATATATAAACATTATATATTTTTTACATCTTTTAGCGGTATCCAGCTGTTAAAATCATCACTATATCCTTTCCACTTCACCAAAGCTTGTTTTTTCTTATAGTCTCTTTTGATAACCTTATCTATACGAAAAACATCTTGTTTAGCTTTCAATAACTCCTGTTGATAGAAAGATCCTTCTATTGATTCATCATTGAGATCTTTTAATTTGTAAGTTATAGGATTAGTGTATTGTATCTTATCGACTGTAAACACTTCTTCAGTCCAGTTTGGTGTATAACCCTTGTCGAACACATTCCGTTTATACTTTGAAATTCTAACCTTATCACCAACTTTAAATTTTGGTTTATATGATAATAGTTCCCTATCATATAGATTGAAATAAACAGTTCCTTCATTCTTTTTCATAGATGCTTCAATAGGTTTCATTTTAATACTTGAATGCTTTGTACTGTTGTATTCATTTAATAGTTTTGGTAACATGTATAAATATTGTGTTGTATTTTGAGCTGTAAATTGTTTCCACATTTTAGATTTTAATGTTCTGTTAAATCTCTCAATAATAACAGCTTTACCTTCATTGAAAGTAGAATACATCTCAATATTATTTTTCTTTAGCCAGTCTTTGAAAGTTTTATTATAGAATTCAGACCCTTGGTCTACCCAAATAAATTTAGGTTTCCGTTTGGATTTTTTAATAACATCATCAAATGATTCAGTAATTGTATTACCTGTTTTATTTTTAATAGGGATGCTCCAAGCAAATTTCGAAAACACATCAATGATGTTTAACAAATATCTATATCCTTTATTCCATTTTGAAAACTTCTGCATTTCTACAAGGTCAGCGCTCCAAATATCATCTATTCCATTAACAATAACACGTCTCTTTTGAAATTTCCGTTTGATTGGTTTATGTAGTTCATTTGCAAGGAGTTCAGCCCAATCATTACTCAACTCCTTTTTACGTTTTTTGACTTCCTTTTAACACCTAATCCAAGTTTTTGTTTTACATCAATCGTGTTTCTAGCCAACCAATGCCCCCATTGTCTTTCATTATACGGTACGTTGTCTAAAGCTTGAACCATTTTTCGGTCTGCCTTATTTTTACATTTCCTATCATCCTTGCAGACTGAATAATCGACATCATGTTGCATTGCTATTTCATCAGTTCTTCCTGTAGGTTGGTCATATATTTCTAATATTTGGCCAGTTGTTGGGTCATATTTCACTTGACTCTTTAAATCATTATATGGGCCAGTATATTTATGGCCGGGTAATGTCCAACCGCCTTTTGGTTTCGGAAGCTTCCCAATGGCCTTATGAATATCAATCCCACTACCTTTATGCAATGGATCTAGTTTCTTACTAATATCTGAAGTTAAACTATCTAAGGCTTGATCCAAATATTTATCAGCCATTCCTTTTATTTTTTGTTTAGCATAACCAGATTTAATTGCCTTTGATGCTCCGATTCTACCTAAATTATACAAACCTTTTAAAGCGCTTTTAGCTGCTACTTCACCAAGACTGTGACTACCTTCTATATTTAAAAAGCCCTCATCTTGTGAGGGCTCAATTAGTTTCCCTGTTTTTGTTTTATAAATTTGGTTTTTGTTATACCACATTCAGCGCAAGTGCATTTCAACATAGGTCGACCATTTTTAGTTTTCACATATCGTTCGATTCCTGGAACACATTCAGTGAATTTCTTCTGTCCAACACAATATGATTTTACCATTATATATATAAGTTAGATATTTCTAAAATAATGTTCGAGGAATCTCTCATTCTTCATTGTATCATATATGTCAAATACTTGCAATAAATTATAATACGAATTCCCCTTATTCATTTCGTTCAGAAAGTATAAACAGAAGTAGCCACATGTAGACGTTTTTATGTTTTGGATTTGGTTGTTTTGGTGAAGCAGTGTCATATTCCTTCTTTTCGCATGATTTACGATCTCTTGAAATGGAGGCATACCAAAACTGTCAAAATAATTTATCACGTTGTCTTTTACATAAGTTGTAACCCAATGAGATCCTGCCATATAACTAGGTTCCAGATTGTAAATAAATAATGCTTGGCTATGATTATGTGGAACTCTTTCATCCCTTGACAGAACATCACTGATTGGGATGTTTAAATATCTGCACCATTTTATTAGATCATGATTACTTAACGGGATGTCTTTGTGGAATTTCGGTTTTACAGTATTGCTCCGAGAAGAGGAATACCATTGAAAGGGCTGCTTTTCCCTAATAGCAAGCCTTCGCCCCTTTTGGTTGTCTTTTTTTTTGGTTGTTTTTTTTTAATCCCCATACCTATCGTATTATCGGGCCAACTCCCATAAAATGGAGGTGGTCTGTATGCACCAATTCTCGGAGCTCCCTTACCCCCTTTTTTCTTACTAATTCCCATTCGTGGAGCCCCACTACCAGTTTTACCAGTCAAAGCATTTAGAAGGAGTGGAACACCGATGCTTGCCAACAGAGTGCCTAAAAATCCACCTGATTGTGTTTTTGTTGGTTTCACATGAACACCTGAACCTGATTGAAGGGCATTCAATATATCCTGTTTTTGTTTCGTCGATAAAAGATGCTTATATTCTATCAGCTTATTAATTTTGTCTTGTGGTACGAGAAAACCACCCGACTGTACGCCTTTGCCAGATATTGATTTCACAATCTGAGAAGCACCTTCTGAAGCCAATCCAGCAAGAGCTGATAGCCCAAGGGTTTTACCTATAGTTGGTGCTAGTGTCTTGCCAATACTTAAGATAGAAGTTAGTAGACTACCTCCAACCTGTTTTCTAATATTACTTTTGACAAGTTTGATATCCATACCCTTATTCATCATACGATTCTTCTCCAATCTCTTCTTCACCATCGATGATACATATAAAACGTCATTGCCATGAAGAGATTTATTTGATAGTCTGAGAACAATAGTTTCCCTTTTTTTGAAAGCATTGCTAAGATTCTTCTTTTGATTGTCAGACAAATTTACTTTGATTTCAAAAAGCTGAGTCATTTCTTATATATAATATATATTATATAAAATTTCACATAATATATATGAAATAAGGATATTTATTTTACACTATAACCAATTCATTACCCACCTTGTCAATGACAACAGATTCTTCATATAGGACTACAGCATGAACATTGAAGTTTGCAACTGCATTCTGGCTTAGTCTATACCTAAAGATTAGCTGTTTCGGATCTCTTGTTATTTTTTTCAGTTTGATACGTAAGATTAAAGTAAATCAACCCATACAGAGAACTATAGTTTGCTAAGTTCAGCTGAGTTCCGCTGTTATAGTCATTTTTCCGCATAGTATATGACATCAAATCGTTAAAGATTCTCACTTTTGATTCTGTATCATACTCTGTTTCTGGATAAAAGACTCCATTTCCATATTCTAGTCTACAGTTTAAAAGGGAAGAGTTATTATCAGCAGCATTAAGTTTAAAAGTGTTCATTAGATAAGGACTGTCTTCTTCAACTGCATCATTAGGCGGGTTTGTTCTTTTCAAGTAAACAAAAATGTGTTTGACATTGTCAATACTGCTTGAAATCTGGAAAAATCCTGATGATTGTGTAGGAGCTGATGCTTCGTACATTTCCCTTAAATATTTCCACTGAGTTTCTTTAAGAAATGAACTAACGAAATTGTCATACAATGAATCCTTTGGGGTTAGTTTTGGCACCCATAGCAAAAACCTATTAACAACAATTCTTCCAGCATCAGTTCCATTAGCCATGTGAATGAGTTCACCATCGTTTTGTAGCTCAATGTTAAATTGTATTTGCATTGGTACAAGCATTTTATCTTCAAGTTCTTCAAAAAATGAGAACCTGTTTAATGGTATAATCACATTAATGTTTTTAGCACCACCAGCCCCATTGTCTCGAAGTGCTTGAGTTTGCAACCTGCGAGCTTCAAATCCTGTATTCGTGTTGGCTGTTGTAGCATTCGTGTCCAAATACCAGAAACTGTTTTTAGCGACTGATCTGGTATAATCATCAGAATACTCTAGCAGGTTTTTAACAAAAGTGACTTTATGGAGATTGTCAGTGTCATAAACTATTTTTCCTGCAGATTTAATCATTATGTGGTCAATTAAGGAATGCCCTCCATTAATTACCGTTATTCGATCAGCAGCAGCATATCCTGCTCCGTCTGCTAATTTCTGTAGTTGGAATTGGACTTCAATATAGGCATTGTACCAATCGTAGAAACTCGATCGATCATTAATTGTAAATTTATAACCATTTTTCGTTTGGTGTTGACCGTTAGCTGGAGACCTGATTACATCATCGAGTTGGAATCGCACCAACTCATTTCTTTGTAGAAAATTATCTGTTCTAAAAGACATATATTATTATGTTATATAATTTTAACAATTAAAAAATATATTCATTGATTCTATACAAATCTAACTCTACGTCTTCTCCTCAAACCATCTCCAGAAATGAGTCTATTCAGTATCATATCAGTACTTTCTTGATCTAGTTTTGGCTGATAATGTTGCTGCAGCTGTTTAATGGGTGAGGATGGAACAATTGCTGTTTGTCTTGTAGCTCCTTTTCTCAAATTTGTCAATCTTTTCATTATCAAATCACCAGATTTTTGAGATACCGCCTTACCCAGTCGCTCACCTGCATGGGATATCCCCGATTCTAACGCCTTCTTTGCTATTGGCTTAGCAAATTTCTTGAAAACAGATGATGCCACACTCTTTAATGGTTTGAAAATATTATCAACGATAAGCCCAGACCCTTTGTGTTGATATACAAATTTACCAAGTTTTGGATGGTAAAATCTTTTGAATTCATACGGTTTCATTATACTATTATGTTATATTATTCTATACTTTTCAGAATTAGTGAGAAAGATGTATCTGCTCCATTCAGGTCAACTAATCTTCTTTTTCCATCAGTAATGTATACCCTGATACTACTAATATTATTCTTATTGACTGGATTGAATGTGACTCTTCGTGGTTCGAGGGTAAAGGAGTAACTAGGTTGGAGTACACTGGTCGAGAAGGAATAAATGATGTCTGTATCTTGACCGTCGACAAGACTGTCGTTTATTAGGTTACAATGGATATTCAGGATATCTGTGTCTTGACTGAGATTGGGCACTTTCGGCCCTATATTTGTTTCATTAGATAATACTGTCTTATCAAACCCGATTAGATCATTAAAATTGGAATGCGTCAAATCAAGCTGATAATTCTGAGTCAATGTAATCGTAACCCTAAATGTTGTATTATCGAATTCAAGAGTGATAGGATACGTATCACCAGTCTTCGTTATATCCTTGATATATGTATTGAAGTCTGTATAATTCCATACTCCGGCTGGAAAGGTGATGTTGTTAAATGTTGAACCACTATCAGAGCTAAATTTAATTAATTGATTATTGTATGCAGCATTAACATTAAACCATGTAAAACTCATATTGATAATTCGGTTAAGGCCAATCACATATTGAATATTACTATCCAAATCTATAGACCTGTTAAATTTAGTTGTAAAATCCTCAGGTTTATTATTCAATTGATTTTTTACACTATAAGATGATAAAACTATCTCTCGTTCCATTTATATAATAAAGTTACATAAATTATATTTTGAAATATTGACTATACAATTTACTATATTGTGACCTATTGATTTTCGACATTTTCAATAATGTGTCCAATATAGTAACTCCCATATTTCGCATCACAATGCTGGTATTCCCTGCCAATCTTTCACCAATGATTAATTCCAATTTTTTCATAAGCTGCTTTACATTATTGAAAAACATAATATTTCCACCTCTCTGTTTTCTTCCTCGGCCGTTGATTCCGGAACCTTTCATTGTTTGCAGTTTAGTCTCATAATGTTTTATGTATTCATTTAAAGTAACTCTTGCGTTGTCTATTCTTTTGTTTCGCATTTGCCTTTCACCTGATGATATAGCCCCACTTTTGAACTGTTTTGTAACATGTGACTTATAGCCACCTAATTGACTCCTTTTTGTTTTGGCATTTTTTATAATCTTATTAAGATATGTCTTAGTCTTTTGGGGTGTTATTGTTGATTGATTCAATATCTTATCCACATTTTCATAATCCGTAATACCAATATCATTCAAAATCTCATTACTTATATCTTCATCATCTAATCCATAGTCCATCTCTTCTTCTTCATATTCTGGTGGTAATTCATCTGGTTCATCACCAAAGTACTGAGGATCAACATAAATCTCCTTCTTCCCTTCTAAAATATCCTTCAACGATTCTTCATATGTTGGTGGTTTCGGTACAAGTTGTTTCTCTTGATTTGGTGGGACATAATCACCAAATAAATCATCAACTTGCATGTCTTCGAAAGGGTCAACTTCAGGCATATAGTCAATACCTTGGTCACCTTTTTTAGGTGCTCGTTTCTTTCTTATGGGTACCCTTAATTCTACATTACTGTCGATAACATCATCTAATTTACTAGTCACAGGTTTGAATACCTTAGCCAATGACTCTTGACTTATCTTATGACTAAGATTATGTTTTGTGATTGCATCATGTACAAGATTAATCTTATTACCTAATAGAGATTTACTCTGCAAGTTCTTTCCATTTAAGTAAACTCATTTATTGTTATATTATTACGTTACATAAAATTTGGAAATCATATATAAAAAAGAGCATTTTACACCGTGTTGTACACTGTGTTGTACACCGTGTTATACACCATGTTATATTGAAATAATATACCCATATAATATAAATGATAATACCAAATTACGATGCCGATGATGATGTAACCTCAAATTATAAACAGTTATATCCTTTCATGCCTGACCGATGCTTCCGGATGCTAATTTGCGGCCCATCTGGGTCAGGAAAAACAAACGTTCTGCTAGACATGATCTATAGGCTACTCTATTTCGATAAAATTTATCTATATGCTAAAAACTTGGAACAATCAAAATATCAACATTTACTGGAAACATTGAAACCAATCAGTGAAGAGGTGGGTTACCCAATTATTGAAGCAAGTAATGATCAAATATTGCCTTTGTCCGAATTAAATTGTGATAACCAAAAGTTGGTTATTTTTGATGACTATCTTAATACTGGTAGTAAAAATGATGCAGAAATAAGAAACTACTACACTAACTCAAGAAACAAAAATTGCAGTTGCATATATCTTAGTCAATCGTTTTATGACACTGACAAATGTATCCGTCTTAACTCTACACATTACTGCATTTTTGAATTTCCTTCTCCAAACGAACAAAACAGGATTAGTAGAGAGCTTGGTATAAAAAAATCTGACTATGAAAAAGCCACTAATGATTCATATTGCTTCATATATATTGATAAACCAAGGAAATTCACAACCAAGAATTTCAATGAAAAAATATAATATACTCATATTATATATAATGAGTTATTCAAACGGATTACTACCATCAACAACAACAACAACAACAACAACAACAACAACATCACAAGGGCCACCAGGCCCGCCAGGCGTTGGCTTCAAATTGACAGATGATGGTAATTATGATATGCAAAATAAAAAAATAGTAAATATAGGAACAGTTACTGGTTTGAATGATGTAGTTGATTTCAAATTTTTTAGAAATACATTTGTTAGTAAGCATTTACCATTAGTTACAGCAAATCTTGATATGAAAAACAATAATATAAGAAATTTAAAAACACCAATTTCAGAAAAAGATGCTGTTAATAAAGAGTATGGAGACACGCATTATTTAAAATTAGATGGAACAACTCATATGGTGGGGGATCTTGATTTAAGAGGAAATAAATTAATTCTTCCTGGTGAAATTGATATGGATCAAAAACTGATTACCAATCTAGATACCGATGAAAATCAAGATCTTTCATCAGTGAATATGATCACATTGAAGAAACATAATGATAAAAAAGCTGATAAGGCAAATACCTATCTAAAAGATCAACCGATAGTCCTGAATAACCATCTAGATGCTAATTATCATTCTATCACCAATATTCAAACAGGTGGTGATAACGATTGTTTCAGCCTATACCACGGTAAGAGGATATTCCTGAATCACGATGGTACCCATTATGATGCTAAGAATACTAGGATTATTAATGTCAAACCACCGGTAGACCCTAATGATTCCACCAATAAAGCATACGTTGATAATAAAGTAAGTACTATTCCACATACTCAAGATATCAATCAAGATATCAATCTGAAAGAACAATACAATATCACTAAATCGAAGCCCCAAACATATCTTCAACTAGCGGCTTCATATAATAATCTGGTATCATATAACGATTGCAAAAACGTATTTCTTAGCCGTAAGGAGATGTTGATGATGGAAACGGGCCTTGATATGAATAAAAATACGATCTTCAATGTAAAAGATCCAATAGCAATTGATCACGCTACAAATAAAGGATATGTTGACACAAAAACTGGTGATAACAACACAAGAATAAATCAAAATACGAATGCAATAAATAATTTAGAAACACTCAAACTTGATAAAACGATTTCCAGCGATCTTGATATGCAAAGTAATAAAATTACTAATTTAGCAACACCTTTACCAAATGAGAATGGTGCTGCCGTCAATGTTTCATTCTTCAACACCGAACTCAATGATTCTAATACAAACTTGTACACACGAATAACGGATGATTATAAGAGTTATGTAAACAAGTCACATATAAATACCTCTACAGCTAAAAAAGATGTTTTTAGATACATGATGGAAGATGTTAATCAGAGCTCGTCGGAGAGTAATATTGTTGTTAATGGTATTATCGATTTTGTATCCAGTCCACACAAAATTAACAAGAAAGCCTATGATATAACTCTTACGACAGACAATAACGATGACTTCGCGTCAAGGATAGGTTTTAATGCACTAAATCTTTCTCAAGGTGAGTACACTATGGTGATTGAGTTTTTCGTTCCAGATAAAGCTTATATTAGTTCAACAACTGTCAGTGTTGTATCAACAGTCATTAATATTGGGCAGCAAACAACAAAAATATTTAACACTGAAGGATATACGAAAAGCATTGTTCATTTACACAAATGGCAGGTCTCTCCACCTGAATATATAATGATAGATCTTCATGGAAGAATAACAAAAGGAAATACAAATAAAGCACATCTAATTGTTTATGGTATTCAAGAACATGTCTCGAGTGTCGATCCAGATGTATTTGACACTGTTTTTGTAATTGAAAATGGAAAAATGGTTATGGAGACTGATATTGATTTTAATGGTAGAAACCTAATTGGTTTACCAAAACTGAAAAATAAATTCATATTTTTAGGCAATTATATGAAAAATAAGAACAGTCGTGATATAATGTTCAACGGTTCATCATCATTTATTGCGGTAACTAATTTGAAAATAGTAAAATTATGGTTGATAATATTGGACGATAAACCGCCTGAAGGATACAAAAAAATGGTTATATTAATCGGTAACTATTCATTTGGACCCCAAAATTGGAATAAAACATCAAATAAAATTTTATACACTTTCAATATATCAACATCAGTTATCAATTTCAATGAAGATACAGTTGTACGAATCAAATTACTATCAATTGATCATATTACATATGCACCTTATAATTGCCATATCAGTGTACTTTTTGAAGAGTTTTAATATATAATTATCTAATATATTGATATATATAAATGTCAATTCTTGCACAGTCAATTAATTTTTGTAATAAATTTTTCACAACCCAAAAAAACCTACATCCTAATACTAAAGATGAAATATTAAAATCGGCTTTAATATATCAATTTTTGTACGTTAACTATTTGAATAAGCCAATATTATTTAACCAAATATTAGAAAAACACCCTGACATTGGATTAATAGGACCAGGTTCTTGTACTCTAAATACCAATTACCAATTTTTAATTAAACATGCTATTTTTCATGATGCATTTGGAAGATTTTATAATGACTATGAAATGGGGCCTGGATACACATATTGCTTCCTTTCAATGCCAAAGAAAGTAAAAAGATCTCCAATAATGGGCCAAATAAATGGTGTATTATATTGTCTTATTTCAAATCCTAAAATATAATATGTACTAATAATATACAGAATAGAATGACTAAAACAGATATCTTTCAATTTAATCATATCGATAAGTGTATAAGCAAAGAAAAATTATCTGAAATCAAAGCGTTATATAGATATTACCACAAACGCTTTTGGTGTTATAAAAAGGCTTTCAAATATTTTAAGAGATTGAATTTAATTGTAAATGTTACTTCAACAGGCTTAGTAGTTATTGGTACAATAGCTGGTAGTATCACATTAAATCCTGCTATACTAGCTTCTATTTCTGGAGCTGGTTTATTGCTTAAGACAATATCTGAAATCAAGGACTATAAGAGAAAAATTGAAATGTCTAAATTTTCTTATATGACTTATGAAAAAGTGTTAGTTGATCTACGGTCTTTTTTAAGAGGAAATCAATTCAACCACACTGTTTTCATCAATGAAATGAGACAGTTAGATGAAATAATCATCGATCTTTGTCCTCTTGCTGATAAATTCGAGAAACAGTATGATAAAAAATTCGAGTAAATTTTATTTTATAATTCATTCAAAGGGAAAAACCCTTCACATGACGTATGACTTCATCATGCAACAGGTCACCTTTTAATAATTTTGTTGACATCATTCTTTATTAATTTATAAACATCATCCCACCATTGTTCATAAAATTTTAATGTCTTTTTAGAAGAAGTTATTTTTATTTTATCATAAGGTAATCCTAAAATTTTTAATAATCTTCTCAAAACATAGGTTACACTAATCATCCGTTTCCGGTTCTTATTGACTTCTGGTAACACGTTGTTTATTAATCCAAAAATCTTATATATTTTGTTACGGTCTTGATAACTCAAATGAATTTCTTTATTATATTTATTGATTATATTTTCGATATGATATTTTCTTACATACACACTCTTCGTCCTTATTCTATACATATTCTCATAAAAATCAACGTACTCTTTAACATAATCATAACCATGGACGGAACCGCAATTTAGACAGACGCTCATACCATCTATACTATTTATATCTTGTTCACAACAACATAACTCAACCACTCTCACACTTCTGTCAACTTCTGCCAATTGCTCATCACAAAAGGGACAGGTCAACTCACCAATACTCATCATATAATCGTGAATATCCAAATTACAATAATTCATTCTATACTATTATATGAGATTATATTTTTTTTAAAACAATAGCTATAAGCGGTGCGTGTCTAAATTCCCAGAAAACAAAAATAGCGAACATGTAAAAATCGGCTAACGCGAATTTATTGCTACCGAACGATGTCATTTCCTCACAATAAATATTCCCACGCGTGGGAAACTATCTTTGTTCCATTGCGTAGATGTTATTACGCGAATTTATTGCTACCGAACGATGTCATTTCCTCACAATAAATATTCCCACGCGTGGGAAACTATCTTTGTTCCATTGCGTAGATGTTATTTTTAATCCAAATGCTAATCATGGAAGCTGTCATAAAAGGTGATGAAACAATAAATATTCCCACGCGTGGGAAACTGAACCAATATAAACAAGAGTGGAAGGCATAATATTTCGCACACCTTTGATATCACTGATGGATAAACAGCGTTTTATTGAGTTTAGAACAGACCGGGCAAAGTTGAGAGATCTTGTAAAGTTAAATCAAACCCCATAATATGTTGAAAATATTTTCTCTCGTGATCTGAAACAATAGCTATAGTGATGACTCATTTCATAGGGGGCTTCCCCTGTTTTTTCCGAGAATGTCACACACCGATAACTCCATCCTGTTTACAATCTGATGACTCATTTCCTGACAATAAATATTCCCACGCGTGGGAAACTATCTTTGTTCCATTGCGTAGATGTTATTTTTAATCCAAATGCTAACTCTTTGATGGTTGTCATAAAAGGTGATGAGACAATAAATATTCCCACGCGTGGGAAACTCAACCAATATAAACAAGAGTGGAAGGCATAATATTTCGCACACTTTTGATATCACTGATGGATAAACAGCGTTTTATTGCGTTTAGACGCAAAGGAAATCACGCAATGGAATAAACGCACCATTTTGTTTTTATTAACATATAGTTTCATTTAATTTTTCTATATTTTTTAATCCAACAGATGGGAAGTAGTTAAGACTTGGCATGGTATCAGATCAGTTTTGCAAAACTGATCTGGTACCGCCAAGTCCTTAACTACTATTGTGGAAATCCAGCTGGTACGATAACCATGTTGCTTAATGTATAGTTACATAAACGGATTAAATAAAATCTTATGCGTTTATAGATGCGTCCATATTAAAAGAAATTAATCACATGAAGTTCTTTTTATTTTTTTTTTGCTGAGAAATTGTTAAGACGCTTAGGCCCGGTTCAGACCGCCGTCATGCTTCTGCCGTGCCGAAGGAATTAATTCAGGAATTTATTAACAGCGCGACGTTTAAAACCATTCGGTAGGTGAAGTCTAAATGCTATAGCTCAGAAGGATCGAGGTCGGACACCTAATGAGAGTATATAACGGAGTAACTGGTTAGCTTTCAGTTGAGCTTGGGGTTAGCAGTTTATATAGTTAAATTTAGGCCTAAACAACCCTGGTACGGTAGGCTATGTAAGCCTAAGCCTAGCTAAGGTCACGGGTTCAATCCTGAGTGGGGATTTTATATTTTCCTTTTTTACACTTAAAAATTATTGAAAATAAAATTTTAAGTGTCGACATTACGTTATGTAATTCTCAATAAGGTGTCCGACCTCCTTCTGAGCTATAGCAGGTAGACTCTACCGTTTCGGTACGGCAACTTGATTTTCTGTCGTGCTACACGCTCGGGGCTACACGGCAGTAACACGGCTTGATTTCACACGTCGTGCCGTCGTATTTTTAGGGGTTTGGTTTCTAGTGGCTGAGAAGACCCTGTGGACGTGGCTGGAGTAAATTAAGTACGACTGGCACGACGTCTAAATCAGAGTTGTGCTCCTGCCGTGCTACTGTCGAACCTAATGCCGCAATCAAAGGAACGGCACTGTCCCACCGAAATGACAAAATATCGCTTTCTTGTTTCCATGTTTTATCACCAAATGCTACCAAACTGATACAACTTAATTGGATAAAAAGATTCTATAGAGCAAAACAGAAGCAGTTTGGAGAAAAAGTGCAGGATTACAGGGATGGAAGTGGATTACAGTTCATCAATTTTGGTTTCATGACAGGCAGTCAAGAAATCAAAGTTTCCATTCTGGTGGAATTTTGAGATTTTTAGTCAGTATATTTTGTCTTTTTAGTTCATATTTCTTTGTTTTCATCACTTTTAGCGATTTTTTTCTTTCCGTTTTAAGATAATAAAACAAGGGGAAGAGTAGTAGTGCACCTCTTCGGAACCTCTGATTTCATTGGACCTGGATGAGGTGCAGCTCTATTGTTTTTAGGGCTAGGGTCCATTGTGTTGTTATTTGTTCTATTCGCTCCAGTCCCTTACAGAGCGAGTACAAATAAGAGCTGTGCATCTGATTTCGGCCCAGTTCAAGTAAGAATCCTTTGGTGCTGTTACCTTCGTGTTCTCACCATGTCCGACGAGCAAGCTCCCGTGGCGGAGGCAGTTCCAGATAGTTCAAGCGCTTCTTCAGTCAGCTCAAGCGCCTCAACCAGGCCCAGCTAACCAGAACCCTTACTGGTAAAATTTTCTTTAGTATTTGTCCGGCTTTTTAGCCGTTTTATCGCTTGTTCCCCCGCGGCTCCACGTGCTCGCCGGTTTTTATCTCCTCACCCTGCTCTTTGTCCTTATCTGTTAGCTTCGTTTCTTTCTATAGTTTTTCGCTTCCCTACAGCTTTTATGGAATTTCCACGCTTTTATATTTGGTTGTTGAGCTATTTATTGCTTTGCGTGCTTCGCTTCACAAACACCGGGTTTGTACAGTGCTCTTCCCTCGGTCCCCTTTTAAGTTTGTACGCTTATTATGTTTGTACGTTTATTTTTTGCGTATTTTGCCTCATAAACATCGGGTTTGTGCAGTGCTTTTCCCTCATTTCCCATTTTAGTTTGTACGCCTGTATTTTTCCAGTTTGTTATGCGTGCTTTGCCTCACAAACATTGGGTTGGTGCAATGCTTTTCCCTCGGGTCCCTTTTTAGTTTGTACTCTTGTTTGTGACGTTTTGTTATATGCGTACTTTGCCTCACAAACATCTGGTTTGTGCAGTGCTTTTGATGTTTCTACGCCTTTATTTGTCACGTTTTGTTATGCGTACCTTGCCTCACAAACATCGGGTTTGTGAGGTGCTTTTGAAGTTTGTACGCCTTTATTTGCGACGTTTTGTTAATATGCGTACTTTGCCTCACGGACATCGGGTTTGTGCAGTGCTTTTGATGTTTGTACGCCTTTATTATGCGTACTTTGCCTCACAAACATCGGGTTTGTGCAGTGCTTTTGAAGTTTGTACGCCTTTATTATGCGTACTTTGCCTCACAAACACCGGGTTTGTGCAGTGCTTTTGAAGTTTGTACGCTTTTATTATGCGTACTTTGCCTCACAAACATCGGGTTTGTGCAGTACTTTTGGAGTTTGTACGCCTTTATTTGTCACGTTTTGTTATGCGTACTTTGCCTCACGAACATCAGTTTGTGCAGTGCTTTGAAATTTGTACGCCTTTATTATGCGTACTTTGCCTCACGAACATCGGTTTGTGCAGTGCTTTGAAGTTTGTACGCCTTTATTATGCGTACTTTGCCTCACAAACATCGGGTTTGTGCAGTGCCTTTGAAGTTTGTACGCCTTTATTTGTCACGTTTTGTTAATGAGTACTTTGCCTCACAAATATCGGGTTTGTGCAGTGCTTTCGAAGTTTATACGCATTTATCTGTCAAGTTTTTGTTATTAGTACTTTACCTCACAGACATCGAGTCTGTGCCATGCTTCGCTCAGTTCCGTTGAAGTTTGTACGTTGGTTTTTATTACCCTGGGTCTGCTTGGTTCCTGTATTTATTTTTATGTTTTTAATTTTGCAGATTCGCTATTTTTCATGTCATTGGCATCCTATTGTTTCCTTTTCTATAAGTATTGTTGCCAGTTCTACCCGGTTTAGCACTCTTTTATTGTGCGTTCCGCCTTTATTAGTGGAATTTTATGGTTATCGTGTTTATCCTGGTGTTAAACTCGAAGTTTACATGCTTCGGGTAGTTATCCGTATTCCTTTCCGTTTACTCATTATTTCCCTGTCATTTGCGGAGTTTGTTTTGTTCCGCGCGCCCTCTCCCGCGCCATTTATCTCGTTTCCTTATTTCCCATGGTAGCCTGAAAGGGTGTCTAATGCCCTAGTCGGATTACTGACGCTCAGGTTGCCATCCCTTGGGTGGGTTCTCTCGCAAGTTTCCCGCGCACAATCGTTTACGTTTTCCTCAACATTATATCCTGTTCACCACTCAAGGGCTGGCAGCTTTTATATCATATATATTTGTCATGTACAGAGTATAACCGTCCTTTTCAATTGCAGAGCTTTGCTTTGTCCTCTGTTTATGCTACTTAAAGACACCCTAAAAGGAGTTTTCTAGTTTTCCGAGTTCTTGGCCGGGAGACAAGATGTTTTCTCTGCCACGCCTAGGATATGTCGCTTTCTGGCTTGCAAAGGCTCCCGGAAAAAGACGCAGGTCCACATCACTTCTATGTCCTCCTCTAAGAAGGTCTAAAATTCATATCTGTGGTTGCCCTGTTCCCTATCCTGTTCCGCGCCTTCTGCCGCGCTATTTGTTTCGCTCCCCTTTTCCCATGGTAGCCTGAAAGGGTGTCTAATGCCCTAGTCCGGGATTACTGACGCTCAGGTTGCCATCTCTTGGGTGGGTCTCTCGCGAGTTTCCCGCGCACAATCGTTTGCGTTTTTCCCAATATTATGTCCTGTTCACCACTCAAGGGCTGGCAGCCTTTATATCATATATATTTGCCATGTAAGAAGCCGTCTTTACCAATTGCAGAGCATCCCTTTGTCCTCCGCTTATGCTAATCAAAAGACTCCCTAAAAGGAGTATTTTAGTTTTTGAGTTCTTTGCCTGGATGCAAGATGTTTTCTGCCACGCGTATTGAGCAGATTGCGAACTCTACTTTACAGGATTACAGTCCCGCCTCCGTTACTATCTGCAAGACGCTCAAATTTACAAGGGTAAAACTCTGCACAGCTTTAGAGCCGGGGTGGCCATTACTTTAGCCTTCACTCTAGACGCTATGGCTCATTTTGGTTGGTGCCATATGCATGCTCCTACCGCATCCTATAACATGAATGCTGCACAAGACCTTCGTTTTACAGGACCATCGGAGTTGCTGTCTCGCCATGTCTCTCCTTTAGATTTGGGTGGTTGGATGGGATTTTCTGGTTTGTGGTTTTAGGTTTGAATATTGGCAAGTGTCTCGGGTTATTTGGTGTTAGGCCATTGTAACGTTTAACGTCTGGGCACGGTCGCATATCTCCATCTCTTATTATGCAAGCGTGAAAGGGACTGTCGCTCCAGTCCCTTACAGAGCGAGTATAAATAAGAGCTGTGCATCTAATTTCGGCCCAGTTCAGGTAAGAATCCTCCAGTTGTTGGCAGCCGTACTTGTTATCTCTCTCTTTCGCGCTTGCCCCCTATGCCTCCGTGCTTTTCTTTCCCCTCCCTCCCTTTCCCTATCCGTTTTCACTTCCTACTCTCTCAAGCACGGTCGCATATCTCCATCTCTTATTATGCAAGCGTGAAAGGGACTGTCGCGAATAGTATGCTATTGTTTTCTTAGCCAACGTTAGGCGTTCCG
This sequence comes from Dendrophyllia cribrosa, assembly GCA_024195265.1. Taxonomy (NCBI): domain Eukaryota; kingdom Metazoa; phylum Cnidaria; class Anthozoa; order Scleractinia; family Dendrophylliidae; genus Dendrophyllia; species Dendrophyllia cribrosa. The sequence goes on from JAJLRJ010000009.1 coordinate 25,218,311, forward strand.
AAAGGTGCACTTTTGCCCGTTAGGAATGTTTTCATACTTGTACGCACGCCTTACGTGCCTATTGGAATGCGCTAGGAATCATGGGATTAAAAAACCATGTGCTTCCAGAATGCAGTTTCCCGGACAGAAGTTTTCGCCGTATTTGAGCCTGAAGTCCTTCTTACAGCGACCTAAAATCCATTTAACCTTTCCTAATATAAAGCAAGCAAGCTGCTGGCCATAACTGTCATGAAAACACGATATATTAACCGAGACAGTGTCCCCTTTAAGTTCAGCAGGACAGAAACGCAACGTCTGAAGAAGGCTTTTTTATTGCATTGAGTTTTCGATGCATATGAAGAACATTGCTGGCAAAAATACCGAAAACAGCTCCAG
>JAJLRJ010000009.1:25223685-25653685 GCA_024195265.1 Dendrophyllia cribrosa
GAAGATTTGAAGATTACTCAGAGCAATCTGGAAGTTGAGCCTTTTCGAAAGCGGCTTGAAAACTCTCCAGGGCTCTTTTAAGACTCAAACAAAAACCGCGGGAAAGTGGAAACAAGGGATAATCCGGGACATCCTTGTCTGATGGTGCTGCTTGACATACGCCTTGGGTTTCTGCATTTGAAGGTTTTCCTTCAGTCGAGGCAGCTAATTGGTTAGAGGCGTTGTTCGTCAGTTTGACGCAATTTTTAGCTTCTTCGTCATCCTTGATAGACTCTTCGCTGCTACAACTTGGTACAGCGGTCGCTCGCATTACGTCATCCTCGCTGACGTCATGGCTGTGAGCGTGTTTAATCTCACTTCTTTCTTCTTTCTGTTCTTTTTCATTAACCTTGATCTTGTCGTTAACAGTGTCTTCGTTATCACAGCCCGGTACAGTTACTGCTTGCTCGTGGAATGAATCGATCCAACGTTTGAATTTTCGTATCATCCTGCGAAGTTAATATAACGACAGACAAGGAAAAGGGTTAAAATTATTACCAAGACATAACAAGAGTTTATTTTAAAACAATCTTCAGTTCTCTTTATTTATGTCCATCCATACCTCGCTCCATGATAAGCAAAATGCTGCAGTATTTCATTCTCCAGACCAGCGGGAGGTTTTTTAAGGAGTTTTTCCATTGACTGGACCAGTTTTAGTAAAACCATTTCATTGTACAAGCGGCTGTTCTCTCGTCCCTCGGCTGTACCTCTTTGCTTTTCATATCCGGCCTCGTTGTAGTAAGGTTCATTGCACAAGATTAGACCTAAATAATTAAAAAGTAACTGTTAAACAAGTAAGCGACGCAACACCAGCAGTTGACGATTTTCTCTGGTTACCATAGCAATGTAGGAGATATAGCTGAAGCTCCCGTAACCGACCACCCAAAATGCAATGCCAAGGTGGTCCCTTACTACAGGTCAGACCACAGGGGGTCTTAACTCTGAATCATATCAACCTGTTGTAATTTCAATGTACAAAGCACCTATCAGCACAAAATACCTGTATATACACTTTATTCGATGGTTTAAGAGATAATACGCGCGGATATTTTACGAATTGCGTAGTATCCTTTCGAGCCCCGCAGGGGCGAGAAAAATTGCGAGCAATGAGTAAAATTTCCGCACAATGGATTAATAACAAAATCAATAACAAAATTCTCGATTGTGATTGGTCATCCGCGCGCCTTTCTCTCACGTAATCAAAACTATAACAAAATTCTCGAATCTGATTGGTTATAAGCAGGCCCGATTAGTAATAGTAATTGGACTGAGTGGAGTACAATTCAGGGAGTAATCGGGCGAGAAATTTCAAATAAAATTGTTTTATACGTAGTTGTTTCACTTCCACCAATTGACTGATTGTCAATTTTTTGACTTAACGAACGCTTTTCGAGTTTCAGGAGTGCTGGAAATGGCGTTTCAGAGGGTAAAATTGGAAAAATTTCCGTGCAGGCATGAACCCGAATCCCCCTTTCAGAAATCCCTGGATCCGCCTCTAATGGTAATAGGACTGAGTGGAGTCCACTTCGGTCTGTAATCATACGAGGGATTAACAAAATCGCGGGAGTTCGATATGTTTAATCACGAGTATGATTACAGACAGGATTGGACGACACGAAATCCTTTTACCAATCAATCTTAACTATAGCAAAATTTGAGGACAAAACGTTAAATGGTTGCACGTTATGGTGATTAAAAACAACAACTGTGTGTTTTTGACCGAGATGCACGCACGGAAAAGGGATAGCGCGCGCAAATGTCGCGTACTCGCCAATTACATCGTCCAATTACAAGCATGACACGTAAACTGTCCTAATAATGCTCTAATCGTGCCTGCTGATAACCAATCAGATTCGAGAATTTTGTTATAGTTTTGATTAGAAGGTACAATGACGTAAGAGTCGAAAAATGATGTATAATATTGGCGTTTTTTTATACAGGTGACTATTTTTTCGTTTTATTGGACTTTTACTGGAACACATCATTCAATTTGTGTCTGCTGTGACATCGGGATATGGGCGAGTGGAAAAATTCAAATCACCAGCGTTGAAAGTGGTCACTGTCGCTTACGAGAGGTTTCGACTGTAATGATTTGACCGGGAAAATTTGGTTGCTTAGGAGAGGTGGTCGCCTAGGAGAGGTGGTCGCTTAGGAGAGGTGGTCGCTTAGGAGAGGTGGTCGCTTAGGAGGGTGGTCGCTTAGGAGAGGTGGTCACTTAGGAGAGGTGGTCGCTTAGGAGGGTGGTCGCTTAGGAGAGGTGGTCGCTTAGGAGAGGTGGTCGCTTAGGAGAGGTGGTCACTTAGGAGAGGTGGTCGCTTAGGAGAGGTGGTCGCACATGGAGGTTTGACTTAAGTGTAAAGTTTTACAAATCGAAAGAAACATAAAAATTTACCTTGTATTGAAACCAAAACTTGCAGGACGTTCGACTTTGATGTCCACACCTCGCTTCCACGCCCGGCCCAGGTCCCCAACAGGCTCACGCAAACCTTGCCGTCCTCATAGAGGTTTGGGTTCAAGCGACCCAAACACTGGGACAAATAATGGAACACGGGAGGGGAGGCTGGGTATTCAGGCGGCAACCTTACGTCAAATACAAACAGGCCATGTTCGTACGGGGTGTCCACAGGTCCTGTGATCATCACTCTCAGAATATCCTGGAATGAAAAAGTTCAAGCCAGCTTGGTGAGAATGAATTCAACCCTTTAACTACAAAAAGCAAGACCACTTTTTTTTTTATCCCAATAGTGTCTACCATTTATGTTTTTATTATGTCTTGTTTTACAATGAACGTTTTCATGCTGTACAACATGGTTCTCGATAGTTTGCAAAATGTAATTTCGTCCTTTTTTTCGTTTGTTTCATGACTCCTGGTGTCCGGAAAGCTATTTTATTTGCGCAATATTTACATTAATAAAGATTCAAATTTTGTTAGTTTTAAAAGCTAAACAATACAATTCTAAGTTGACGAAACATGTTGGGCTGTCTTAACGGTGGCCAATTTACTTTATCAACTCTGTTGATGAAACTAAATTTCCGCCGTATCTCACTCCCCACCGACGCAGCACCACAGTTTCTTTATAAATTAACCTTTTTATTTCTTTATTACTTTTTAGCTACAGCAACAGCGACTATGGTACTACTCTGAAACTAAGGAAAAGCGTTGAAAAATTAAACAAAACAAAAAAAAAACAATAATAAGATTACCACTCGATCTTCGTAGCCCCTGACAATTATTCCTGCTGGAAGTGAAAACATGAGAAGAGCCATCTCTTTTCTCATGCAAGACAGGAAGCGCCCTGGATTTTGAGCCTGAAATGACGTGTGCTTGTACATGTGACTTTCCGGAACAGTGTCAAACGTCATGAAAGCTGTTAGGGAATAAAAATGTCTGGTCATTAACTCCTTATCTCGTCACGAACCAAGAGGATCACAACGCTGGGAGCCCAGTATAGTAGAAAAACTTGTCATGTTCATCATGTCATGAGCATGGGACTAAGAAAAAATCTGACTCCCCGACAGGAATCGAACCTATGACCTTCCGCACACCGGTCGGATGCTATAACCACTGAGCTACGGGAGAATCGTGGCGAGCTAGGCCACATACTAGGTTCATGTATGACATGCATCCTGTGCACTGCTAGGATCAGCAATATCGTTGAAATGAGCAAGATGTAATATTCATCATGCCACGAGCGTGAGAGAAAAATCTGTGCCACGCTCGTGACACGATGAAAATTACATCTGTCTCTTTTCTCGTGTTCTTCCAACATCCCGCATGGTTTATTGAGCCGATAAACCATACAAATGTGTGGTATATCGCTTCAGTAGCCATTAACTACTTATCTTGTCACGAACCATGAGGTTCACAACTCTGGGAGCTTATCTTTACTTTATTTTTGTGGCAATAAATGAAAAAAAAAAAAACTGTTTTCAATAACAGTTACAATCCCCAACGTTCTGCGAAAACAAAACGGCGGCTAAACATTAAACATTTTTTTTAATTCAGCTCTCGCCCGTCAAAAAACGTCTACACTCCAGGCTAACTTTGAAAGTTCAAAAGTTATAATTGCATCAATGTCATATATTGAAACCAAAAATGTTAAATGGTTTAGTTTTGTCAAAAGTGGTCACAAGTCAATGCTGGTGCACTGCGGAAACTATAAGTATCTTTGGCCACGGATGACCAAGATGGCAATCGATTGCAATTGAAAGAGTGTGGCCATCGTTTTCAAGTTTTCTCGTGGCTTGAAAAAATAGCTAAAAACTAACTACAGTTTGCTACTTTTGAAAAGTCACTTACAGGGATCTATTTAGGGGTTTTGAGTGGAAGCTTCCTCCCCCCCCCCAAAAAAAAAAATAAAATAAAATAAACCAACCTCTGGGAGGTAAAGTGCATTTTGTGTATGAGCGAGGGTTAGTTAACTGATCAACTTGTAAAAAAGACATAACACATTACCAGGGTTAGTATTGGAAAGGATTTCATTCACTCTGTTTCTTGCCTCCTGTACGGCTTCTCTGTCCACATTTTCTGCTCCTTCATCCGTGGTGTGTCCTGCATCAGCCAAGATGTTACCCGCTGCAGCCAGATCCATAATATCAGCCGGCAGTTCTTCATCGGTGCTTTCTCCACTTGCTGTCTCCCATTCATCATCTGATCCCACTGTGGAGCCATCTGTCGACAGATGACCATCATCCTGCCGGCAATAATAAAACTTCAGTTTACAACTTGTCTTTAGGTGACTTCATTGAAAAAGAAGTTACAAAGAAATTTTTGCAAGACTTCACACAGTTATTTATTACACCTAAGTAGTACATAAAGAAATATAATAAAAAGAGGGGATCAATAGTCATACTGGTAGATTTAGGGGTAATGCCTATTTAGTGTCCTATTTAGTGACTATAGGTCACCAAGGCATATTTGTGCAGTATACTGACGTGTATAAATTAACTTGTTTTATTTACTACTCAAGGAGTCTCTATGATGTACTTTGAATTCGTACTTTGTTTGTCTTCCAATGTTTACCTCAGCATCAATTTTATACAGCTCTTGAGGTTTAACTTTGGAGAGAGACTTATCCACCCATTTAATGAAGACGGAGCCTTCCTCATCTACAAGGGTAACCTGAAGTAACAAGAAGCAAATCCATTAAAACCGTTACAAACTCTAAATGAATAAATAGGTGAGTTTCTAAAGGAACTGTGGAGCTGCGTCGGTGGGGCAGAGAAGCACGAAAATTTGGTTTTTATAAAAAGCTTCAAAAGCTGATGTTTTGAGCGCTAGCCGTTAGTCCAGGGCGTCGGCTTTGAATCTCTTTAAACTCTTACCAGTAACGATATGATATCAACATAGCAATTCTTTTTACTGGACCACATACATTTCACTGGTAAAGTGCTATACTGTAGTGTGATTGGGTTGAATATGGAATTTACACGTGTTAGAAAATTCCCACAATTGCTATAAAAGAAATGCTTGCCAATAAAAAGGCATGGTTCACAATGCTGGAAATAACAGTGTGTCATCGGACACTGTTCGACCAAAACCCTAAAATGTCCAACAAATTTTACATTATGCTTGGAATAAGGGTGTCCGAACGAGCTAAGAAATGACTTAGCTTTTGTCTTAAAAGTCTTGTTAAGCCATTGTATTTGATTCCAAAAACATTGAAAAACGAATTCATGATGTTTGTACATGTACCGTTTATTTTGCTGTAAAAGAATATCTCAATTCGAGAAAATTCAGAAGAGGTCATCTGATTTGAAATTGCTCTTTAATGCATTGCAAACTGCAAAACTTCTGCACGTCATTCATGGTAACAGTTGTGTCTCAGAGAAAATCCTGTAAAATATCCGATCAAAATTGAGCGGGTTTGAAAGAACACATGTCGTTCTAAGCAAGAAAAATCACTTCTAGCACTGGGTTAATGTCAATCTCTTTGATTCAAAAGCTCAACCTACCTGCCCTACACACGGAGTGGGCCTCTCTTCTCCTTCTGCTGCTGTGCTTTCATTATCGCTTTTTGCTACACGAACTACAACATCACCAGCACTGAACACAAAGTCTGTGTGTTCTGTGATATCATACACGCTCACATCATGTTCCTCAGATAGCTCACGGCCTTCTTGTGAGAACCACTTGACATGGCACAAACGTGATTTGTGTTCAGCAGTGAGAACCACACCGTAAATAGATGAATCAGCATTCTCTGTTTAGATAACATTTATAGCTGGTCAGTTTGATTGGACAGTCTAATGTTACCATTTTCATGGAACACGTTGAACTCACGAATGATCGTGTTCTGATTAACCATTTCATTGGCATTACTTACATCCGTTTAATGTGCAACTAAATTGTTCTACTTAAGGTGGCTCACAATAGTTCCCAGCATTTTCTTTCACTTTTACTTTGATGGATCAATACTACAATTCTTTATCAGTTGATGCTAAAATAATGGTACATGTATTAAACTAATGCCCAGTCATATGGTGTTTTTTATGATGTAACTGGTTACCATAGTAACAGTACAACCTGTTAAAAATACCCTTCTGTTACATGTACATATGACGTAATACGAAAACAACAAACAACTACATGTATGTCAAATATGAAGTACTCGTTAAACAATACTTGCCTGTATTTCATGACAAAAGTGCCTTAATTTTAGCTTCAACTGCTTATAACTAAAACACAAGCTCGGTGAACCCCATTTCATATCTTGTGAATACGCAAAGTATTGAACAAGATATTGTATACTGTATGGGGACAGATATGCAAATGAGCACTCCATTAGTCGGTCTGTCATCACTGCGATGGTGTCTCGTTTCACACAATGCATATTTCTGCACGCTGAGATGTTTTGCTGCCTAATAGGGGTTTTATTTGTAGTATTTCAGTGACAATAAATTCGGGAATTTGATAACTGGCCGCGTAAAAGTGGGTGGCCGCCTAATAGATGTTCGACTGTACAAGTTAAATTTTGAATTATAACGATTCAAATCACTTGTGTATTTGCTGGTTCAGTGAATACGAAACAAAGTTTAGCCTGCATGGCTGGCGGTTTTTTTGCGCGTGATGCTGAGTTTCGAGCGGCGAAGCCGCGAGAAACCGCCTGCTCGGTTTCGTGGGCTTTTTCAGTAGCCGCCCCCTTTTGACCTTTTTGACATCTTTTGGTGGATACAATTACCCAACCAATCACAGGGCGCATCGTAATACGAAACTTCATGTAAATTACGATCGCGCGAAAAATCGTGGCTTACGCCGGCGGGCAATAAACAACAAAAACAGTCGGAAATTTTCACAAAATTTTCACTGAAAGGCTCTTTCAAACCTTTTGAGAGTATTCGATGTTCGTTTAGAAATGTCAAGCGATTCCCAAAATTATTTTGATTTTCCAGTTTTCAAAATATCCAAGCTTGGGCATACTATAAGATCGCTATGTTCTCGACACTTAGAATAGCGACCTTCAGATTTGACTACGAGTACGAAATCGAGTACGAGTACGACTTTGGAATTTCGAGATAATTGCATCCACCGAACTGTAACTCCTTCCTGTTGCTGACTAATACGTAAATAAACGTTAGGGATAAGATTGGTGTGATAAGAAATTATATGAGGCACACGAATTTGGTTTGAAAACTCGTACTCGTACTCAATCTCGTACTCGTAGTCCAATCTGAAGGTCGCTAATATTTCTGCCGAGACTCGCAGTCAGAAATTTTCACAGAATATCGACTGAATGTCTCACTCAAACCTCTTAAGAGTATTCAAAGTTCGTTTAGAAATGTCAAGCGATTCCCAAAATTATTTTGCTTTTCCAGTTGACGAAATATCCAAGCTTGGGCATACTATAAGATCGCTATGTTCCCGACACTTAGAAAATTTCTGCAGACTGCCGGGCACGGTCTCAAATAGACTATTAAGTGGCAGTCCCGCTAAAAGCGGTCCGCTCGATTTCGCGACCAAAAATAGTTTCCCTTTATTTTTTGCTGGTGAAAAGGCTTTGGTACACATGTATGAAATACACAATTCTTTTTTTCAAATTCTTTATTTTCGTCCAGTTACAGGCAAAAAACGAATTCAGGCCCCCTCGGCCTTTTCGCCGTTGATCGGAAGACTAAAATTGATGGTTTTTTAGAGGCGCTCTACGTAGAAACAAATGCAGTTGAAGACATTTTCTTTAGGTCATGTTTCTGAGCTAAACTTGAGTAGTTCACAGGCAAAGTGTAAAAAATTTCAATAAAATGTTAAGCAAGCTGAGGCAACTTAAAGACAACCCACTCTGAAGCCTATATTCAGACACTGAAAATGGGGCAAGAACGAGGGAAAATTTCTCAAACGTTGCGGCCTAAACTTGGTTTCAAAACCACGTCACAGTAAAGTTCTTACCTTATTTTATCGAGTTATAAGCTCAAACGTGTGGGTATCTCCCGGGATCGCAAGCGAGAAGAGATTATAATCAGCCATTGACAGCGTGTTTACATAATTATCGGTCGTGCCAAAGGTCACTTGCATTACTCTTCGGCTCTTCCAAAATGTTTCTATTGAGGCTTGAATTCGATTGTAGTTCTCCAAGATAAATGTCGACAACTTCTTTAATACTTCTGCGTCAGAATTAGATCGAGAACAGATGTAAAAGTTGCAATAAGTTGAATAATCTTCATGGCGGCGACACCGGGCTCGATCGACAAAGCAAACAACGAAGCTTTTAGCATGTTTCGGAGAAATCTTCATCAAAATCAGTACTTGATCCAAATTCTCTGCTCCACTAACGAGTATTAAAGGTTTTCAACGTCCCTACAAGTCACAGTTTACTCTTATCCACGATTTTATACTGTTGAAATTCACCCGTGGTAGAAACTAAACTTGACCATGGTATGCAAATACTGTAGATATAATTTGAAAACAAAAATCGACGACAACCAGAAATTTCACTGCGATACATGAACTACTCACCGGTGAGAGGTTGAAATATATGAATAACTTGAGTTTCAGATTCGTTTTTAAGGGTTTCTCGCCAAGCGACCGCAGAAAGTTTTCTTAGCTTGAAAATGTGTAGATCCGTTACATCGCGCGGCCAACTCTTTGTCACGCGACCTTGATAACATTGTGTGACAAGTTATGACAAGACACGTGCTCGAAGACCTTGTAACGAATCTACACATTTTCAAGCGAAAAACCTTTTTGCTGTCGCTTGGCGAGTAGCCCTTAAAAACGAATCTTAAACTCAAGTTATTCATATATTTCAACCTCTCACCGGTGACTATTTCACGTATCGCAGTGAAACTTCTGGTTCTCGTTAATTTTTTTCAAAGTATACGATATTTGCATGCCACTGTCAAGTTTATGTTTCCGCCACGGGTGAATTTCAACAGTATAAAATCGTGGATCAGAATAAACTTTGACTTTCTTTTTATTGTAGGGACGTGGAAAACCTTTAATACTCGTTACTGGAGCAGAGAATTTGGATCAAGTACTGATTTTAATGAAGATTTTTCCGAAACATGCTAAAAGGCCTCGTTGTTTGCTTTGTCGAGCCCGGACCGTGTCGCCGCCATGAAGATTATTCAACTTATTGCAACTTTTACATCTGTTCTCGATCTAATTCTGACGCAGAAGTATTAAAGAAGTTGTCGACATTTATCTTAGAGAACTACAATCGAATTCAAGCCTCAATAGAAACATTTTGGAAGAGCCGAAGAGTAATGCAAGTGACCTTTGGCACGACCGATAATTATGTAAACACGCTATCAATGGCTGATTATAATCTCTTTTCGCTTGCGATCCCGGGAGATACCCACACGTTTGAGCTTATAACTCGATAAAATAAGGTAAGAACTTTACTGTGACGTGGTTTTGAAACCAAGTTTAGGCCGCAACGTTTGAGAAATTTTCCCTCGTTCTTGCCCCATTTTCAGTGTCTGAATATAGGCTTCAGAGTGGGTTGTCTTTAAGTTGCCTCAGCTTGCTTAACATTTTATTGATTTTTTTTACACTTTGCCTGTGAACTACTCAAGTTTAGCTCAGAAACATGACCTAAACAAAATGTCTTCAACTGCATTTGTTTCTACGTAGAGCGCCTCTCAAAAACCATCAAGTTTAGTCTTCCGAACACCGTCGAAAAGGCCGAGACGGCCTGAATTCGTTTTTTGCTTGTAGCAGGGCGAAAATAAAGAATTTGAAAAAAAGAATTGTGTATTTCATACATGTGTACCAAAGCCTTTTCACCAGCAAAAAATAAAGGGAAACTATTTTTGGTCGCGAAATCGAGCGGACCGCTTTTAGCGGGACTGCCACTTAAAATGCCCGGCAGTGACAAATTTTCATAGAATATTTCGTCAACTAGAAAAGCAAAATAATTTTTGGAAGCGCTTGACATTTCTAAACGAACATCGAATACTCTCAAGAGGTTTGAAAGAGCCTTTCAGTGAAAATTATATGAAAATTTCTCACTGCCGGGCATTTAGTCTATTTGAGACCGTGCCCGGCAGCCTGTGCAGAAATTTTCTAAGTGTCGAGAACATAGCGATTTTATAGTATGCCCAAGCTTGGATATTTCGTCAACCGGAAAAGCAAAATAATTTTTGGAATCGCTTGGCATTTCTAAACGAACATCGAATACTCTCAAAAGGTTTGAAAGAGCTTTTCAGTGAAAATTTTGTGAAAATTTCTGACTGCCGGGCATTTAGTCTATTTGAGACGCCACAGCGTTCTTCCATGGCAAGCACAAACATTGTGAAGATTAAACTCTTTCCAAAACCTGTAGGCAAAATGGCCATAACGTCTCTTCCATAAAGTATTTTTTTTACGGCTATTTCCTGCTCTTTCTTAAGAACGATTTCTTCTTGTCGAATATTGAGAGATGCCAAAGCTTTGAACAACGCTTCGTCTACCATTTTGATTTTGGTTTTCGCGTGGCAACTCGTCTCCCTTGGGAGATCGCATAACCATTTGATTGACGTGTTTTCGTTTTAGAACCAATCAGAACGGCCCGTACGCCGGCGTACGGACTACTCAAAAAGCCCACGATACCGTGCAGGTGGTTTCTCACGGCTTCGCCGCTCGAAACTCGAAACTCGCGGCTCCGCCGCTCGCGAATTATCGCGCGCGCCAACAAAAAAAACCGCCAGCTACGCAGGCTAAACAAAGTCTGCTATGCGTTTTGCAGTATGGACCACAGGGGGCCCACACAATCTGTTTGTGTAACATATTAACCATTTGTAATTTTATAGGAAATGTATGGGATTGACCTAAATTTCATTCAAAATCGCTCAAAAATTAATTACTAGCGGTGTGTGAATCGTGACGCGACCCTTCAATGAAAGCGGTATTGGGTTACATGGCGGCCGTTCAAAATTTGAGCGTTTTATAGGAAGTTGTATGGGAAAAAAATAACAGATTTCAAATGCTAAATAAAGCAAAATTTAAACATTAATTCAATAAAGCGACACTGTTTTTCCCTTCTTAAGACACTCGGTTTGCGACCGACTTTCACTTGGAGGCGGTTTGCGTCCTCAAAATCCATCCGATCGGCGATTTTTTCAGCCACAGTCAAAGCACTATGTCCCTTCCACCCTAAAACATGTCTGGTTTCCGAAAATCTTTGCATATTTACGTTGAAAATGAGCATTTTCTGCCACCGATTCCAAGATCGTTTCTACGGAAGCGTCCCTGTGATAAAAGGCTCTCTCACGCACCCGATTTGCGTATAATTAACCACATATAAGCGGGTCTAATTAACATCAAATTACCGCATGCAAGCGGTAAAATAGGCCCTATTTACCTAACAGTAGTATTCTTTATATTACTGACGTTAGACACAGAACTGAGAGAAAATAGCTTCAGTTTAGCACTGATCTGCAGTGTTTAGGGTTAAGCACTGATTTTAAAACGGTTAGCTTTCATTTATGGTTATGGGTAACTCTATAAATATGTTAAAAATTACAGTGGTGTAGTGGATATGGGTATTAGTTATGAAGCAAACGACTCGGGTTCAAGGCATACACCCTTCTGATCTTTTTCTTTCTTTTACTAAAAAAAGGAATTTTACTTTATGTAAAATGTTCAAGTGAAAGACAAAAGCCAGTTTGAGATCAGCTTTATTTTCGTTATTTCTCAGTAGGTGAATAGGGCCTACTTTAACCGCTTGCATGCGGTAATTTGATGTTAATTAGACTCGCTTATATGCGGTTAATTATATGCGAATCGGCTGTCTCACGACCGTTGAAGAGTGCTGGGTCCGAGGTAAAATTTTTTTCTACCTAGGGTGGTAGAGACGATTTATGTTCAGTCCTTACCCCATCCCCACTAAAGCATATCGAATAGCTCCTTTTTTTTTCCAATCAAACCCATACGTCAGAGGTGAGTTTAATAGTCGCTTTATTGAATTAAATGTCTAAATTTCGCTTTATTTAGCATTCAAAATCTGTTATTTTCTCCCCATACAACGTCTTATAAAGCGCTCAAATTTTTAACGGCCGCCGTGTAACCCAATACCGCTTTCATTGAAGGGTCACGTCCAGACTCACACACCGCTAATAATTAATTCTTTGCTTTCTTGTGAGGTGAGCTTGGGCTGTCTGTTCTCAGACTTGATGTAAATTTTTTTGTAATTCCTCAGCGTATTACATCATTCGGTTGTCTTGTTTCAGACAATGCAAATTTATGTCGTGCTAAGATATTTTCTTATTTGTGAACTGAATATGCTTAGTTTAAAACTGCAACATTTATCATTTTTACTGTTTACAATGGATAACTTTTTGATGTTAAAGGATTATCAAAAGCTTGAAACCTAATTATTCATATTTACAAAGGATGGCTCTTAGAACCCTTTGATTATTTTCAAATTGTAATGATACAACTTCTTGCAAAGTTTAAAAAAATGTTGGGAAGGGGTTCAGAGCCACCTTAAATTTTCGAAAAATTAACGGGGCTCTTAAGAGACAGTCTCCGTAAAAGCGGTCCGGCCGATCTGGTTTGAAAAGTAGATTTCGCTCATTTCTTGTGTGTTGGAAGACTTTCATGTACTTATACTAAAACCACAATCCGTTTGTCCGGATCTTTTAAAATTTTCCATTTTTGAGAGATTTTCGGTTCTCCCGAGCGAACGCTCGTGGAATCCCATATCGAGGCTTAAATTTAAAGCAACTTGAAGATCAATTTTACAAGAACTAACAAACTCTTTATAAAACAAACATCACCATCAGTAATATTATGTCTTATTTAGCTAATAAAGCGACTTTTGTAAACATTGAGTGTGAAACAAGCCCACAGCGAAACTAAAACGAACCCGATATCTCACTGCTTCATGAAACACGTGAAAATGGGTCAAATTCAAACTTTATTTTTGAAAAAGTGGGGCAGTCTATTTCAACCAAACCAACATAATTGGAAAGAAGGTAACATTGAGAATGTCATTACAGAAAGAAACCTTGCGGTACCTCGCTGATAAAAAAAATATAGCTGTGTGAACTTGCCAAATTTTCAAAATATCCAAGTTTTGCCCCATTTTGAAAGACTCGTCAACAAGAAGCCTTGTAGCATCCTCACTCGTAGACAGATCTAAAGCCATCAGAGATAAAGGAAAAACTAATTAAAACACATTTTGGTTCATTTTAAAGCGAATAAAACGTTTTTGAACGATTAAAGCTTGACTCACCTTACAAGCATATTTTGTACAGCTTCATCGTGTTGGATTCGCTCGATGTTTCCAGACGATAAAAACAATCGCTGGCCCCAAACTTTGTATATATGTCGCTCATAATTAGGTTAAGGTATAAACTTTGTGTTTTGCCTTACATATTAGTCGTACAGGAAGCGTACAGGGATGTTTTTCTACGACTAAACCGTGAAACGGCTTGTCAGAATCGACCGCCATGTTTATCTTTCGAAGGCAACCGCTGACCAAGATTCTAGGATATTGGGCTCATGTTACAGTTAGTGCAATAAATAGCGTTCCGCCCAGGTGACGTCATATTTGGCAGCATTGCATTGTGGGATCGAAATGCGGACAAATATTTCAATATGGCTGCCTTGGAAACACCAGTTTTTGCGATTCCTGTACATGTTGAGGATAATTGTCGAGTTGTACCCAAGAACAGTGCTTCGTAGCACCTGCTTTTTTCGTAGCTTCCTGCATAGTTCTTGAATGTTTGTACGCATTTCAATCCCATGATGCTGCGCGAGTTTTCTATTTTTAGAATCTGGGCGGAACGCTATTAAAGTTGAAGTTGAAGTTGGGACTTGGGAGTGTAATTTTTGGCGGCAAATTTCGAGGGTTGGGGTTGGGGTAGATGGAGGGAAGAATATTGTTAAAACTTTTATTCGTTTGCATTATTTCACTTGTCTTTACTAGGATTTCCTATTCTTTTTTTTTTTTTTTTTTTTTTGGGGGGGGGGGGGGGGGGGGGGGGGGGAGGGGCTGCAGACATTGCTGTAGCCTTTTGTTTAGTATGCCTCTTATTCTGCACCGAGTGCAATTTGTTATTTTGAGCGTTATCTCTTATAAATATTGCGTTTGTAGAGTTCATTTTTTATTCTTTTATCTATAAGGCGCGCGATAAAAAAACTTGACACTTATAAGACTGCCAACATTTAATTAGCGTCATATTCTTACTTAATTCGTAGTCTATCTTTTGCGGAGTTTTAAAATAAACATGCAGTTTATTTTACCACAAGGTGAGCGGTACATACTGATATACTATTTTATGTTTTTTACGTCGTGACTTAGAGAGCTAAAAAAACGCGGGAAAAAACGTAATTAGATATGCATTAATCAACCAGATGGCGGTCTCAAATTTAATTTTAAAAGTAAATATAAAAACACCAAGATGAAATGGCGGCAAATTGCCATCCCTGGGTTTACGGATATTGTCTTCTTGATTCTTCATTATTTTTCAAATTAAATTCTTTTAAGTTAGTGCACTCCAAAAAAAAAACAATTATTACTGTATGTTTATTGCGATAAAGAACAAAAAGTTAGTGTGTGATCAATTGAAGCACTTAGACCAAGACTACAATATTTACTCAGTCCAGAAAATCTAATTATATAAAATAAACAAAGTTTACTTTTTTATATACCAGCAAATGAGTCATGAAGGAAAATTCTTGAAAATAGTACTGTATTCAGTACTTTAAACAATACCTGATCCTATAGGAACGATGATCCCAAATAGCTTTTGAATGCCTTGAGCCATCTGTAAGTTAACAACGTCTCTTCCATGGAGACTTTTGTTTTCTCCGCTGTGCTCAGGGTACTGACAAGTTACTTTTGTACTTCTCCAAAACTTCCCTAATATGTGGCGATGCCTGTAGTAAATCCACATTATCTGTAGATCTTCATGAGGCAAGTTGCCCTTGCAAGAATGAGCTCGCTTTCATCGAGGACTTCTTTGGAAAGATGGCAGCTTATCAGATGGTTTTCTATTTCATCATTACAATCCGATAACCGAACAACACCACTCGCGCCACGAGATGGGCCGCAGTTTTTCCCATCTGTACTACCCAAGAAGCAGTCCACGGACATCATACGCCGGCTTCGATGCCACCGAACGGACGATGTAATCTTAAAATTATCACTGTGGTCTTAAAAGAAATACAGGCGCAGAAGATCAGAGGTAACTGAAACTAATTGTTATAATTGATACGTGTACAATACCATGCGAGAAAAACAAACAAGTTGTTCTTCCGAAAAAACAATGTCAAAACTTAGAGAACTTGGATACGACTGATTATTTCACGTCTACGCTGGCGGTATATTATAATCTGGGAATTAAAAAAAAGGAAGTTGATGTATCTTTCAAACACTGAGCGCGAACAACCAAAATCTTAAACGTGAAAAGGTAAGGGAAGTAATAAAAAGTTTTTTTTAATTCAACAATCCTTTTCTGTAAGTTTGTTTTTATTTCAATCACAAAACATTCACAACAAGCATACAACGAATACTGACAAAAAAAGATATTCAACACTTGATAACATATTCTCTGACTCGCAATTGCCAGCAAAACCAAGTTAAATATTAACAAAAATTTAATTCAAACACTTGGCTTGCAAAATCCAAATTTATTATTTGTACGCATCCTCCTCTTTCTCCCGTTCCCAGCCTCGCCTCCGGCACCGACTAAATTACACCCGACATGAGCCAAGTGTACTCAGCGGATGATCAGCGGTTGCCTTCAGGAGGTAAACATGGCGGTGAAATGGCGGTTGATTACCGATGTTTCACCGTTTGGTCGTGTAAAAAACTCCATTGTACGACTAATATGGAAGGCAAAACACAAAGTTTATACCTTAACCTTATTCATAAGCGACATATATACAAAGCTTGGGGTCAGCGATTGTTTTTACCGTCTGGAAACATCGAGCGAAATTCCAACACGATGACGCTGTACAAAATATGCTTGCAAGGTAAGTCAAGCTTTAATCGTTCAAAAACATTTTATTCGCTTTAAAATGAACCAAAAGGCGTTTTAATTAGTTTTTCCTTTATCTCTGATGGTTTTAGATCCGTCTACGAGTGAGGATGCTACAAGGCTTCTTGTTGACGAGTCTTTCAATATGGGGCAAAACTTGGATATTTTGAAAATTTGGCAAGTTCACACAGCTATAATTTTTTTTCCAGCGAGGTACCGCAAGGTTTCTTTCTGTAATGACATTCTCAATGTTACCTTCTTTCCAATTATGTTGGTTTGGTTGAAATAGACTGCCCCACTTTTTCAAAAATAAAGTTTGAATTTGACCCATTTTCACGTGTTTCACGAAGCAGTGAGATATCGGGTTCGTTTTAGTTTCGCTGTGGGCTTGTTTCACACTCAATGTTTACAAAAGTCGCTTTATTAGCTAAATAAGACATATTATTACTGATGGTGGTGTTTGTTTTATAAAGAGTTTGTTAGTTCTTGTAAAATTGATCTTCAAAGTTGCCTTAAATTTAAGCCTCGATATGGGCTTCCACGAGCGTTCGCTCGGGAGAACCGAAAATCTCTCAAAAATCGAAATTTTTAAAAGATCCGGACAAACGGATTGTGGTTTTAGTATAAGTACATGAAAGTCTTCCAACACACAAGAGATGAGCGAAATCTATTTTTCAAATCAGATCGGCCGGACCGCTTTTACGGAGACTGTCTCTTAACTCTTTCCCAATATTTTTTTTTTGAAATTGTGCAGAAAATTGTATCTTAACATGCTAATTACAATAATTCGATAATAAATCAAAGGGCTCTAAGAGCCATCTCGTGAATATGAAACAACTTAAGGTTAATTTCAGTTGTTCTTGATGTTTTGTAATTTAATCCTTTAACTATGAAGAATTATCCAATGGGTATATCAGAGCTGCTTTTTGTTATTGTTGTTGTTTATATTATAGAAAAGAAATTAAAGACTCGTATTTATTGAAAACTGACCAATGATAATTCTCACCTCTTTTATCAGAGATGTAATCCCCAGGGAAAAACTCCAACTCATCCAAGTGAAACACTGGAGTCAAATCCGTGGATAAAATTTTGTCCTGTGTAGATCCATCCTGCCATATAACATCCACTGTAGTACAAGTGTGAGTCACTTCTACACACACCTTGTCTCCAACATCAACCTTCAGTGGGGGTGCTAATTTTCGCTTCCTTCTCAACCGCTTTTTCCTCCGTTTGGTAGGGTAACGCACAGTGTGTGATGAAACAGAGTCGTGTCTCAGTGACCCAACTCCTTTTGTCTTCGGTGTCACAGTTTCTCCGCCCTCTGAGTCTTCGTCTGCGTCAGCAGAATCCGAGCCAGCAGCGTGATGGCCGTCGTGTATGTCCATCTGGTTAGTCCCACCACTAGCCTCATTCGAATCACAGGCAGTTGCTTCTCTTTTTTTTGAGGATGTCACTCCAGTAGTTGACTCTACTGGAAGATTTGAATCGCAAAGAGAACTTGTAGAGGTTGATGCACTGCTGTTTTTTGAATCACTTTCAGTCACAAAACTCTCTGTACTACCCTCAGAGCTCAAACCGCCAGCAACAGAAATCATTGCATCGTCTGTTTTTGCTGATGTTTCTCCAAAGCTATTTTTTACAGCATTTGCATTTTCTTCATCACCACCCTCATTTGCAGTTTGTACTTCATGAACACCACACCCTTCTGTCTGACTGTCAGATAGGGGACTAGTGTAGGCATGCACAGTCAGTTCATCAAGTCCCACAGTAATATCATTATCACTGGTCTGTTGTTTTAACAAGCTATCTCCATTTGAAACATGTCTGAGATCACAGGCTTTCAATGTATAGAATGCTTTGTCTCCAATCTGAAGATTAGCATGTCGGAAATGGTTCACAACTAACAGTCTGTAGATAAAAAACAGAGGAAGTAAAAGAGGGGCTTATTGGTCGGGGGGTGGGGGTGGGGGGTTTAATAGAGGATTTACGGTAGTCCTCTCGAGCAAAACAAAAAAGGAACAATATGTCTTCCTTATTCATAGACACTATGTCTGAGCACATTTTAAAACGCCATTCCTATCGATTCTGCTGTCATAAACTTTGTTTAATTCACGATTTTCTAATCCACTGAGAAAATTTGAGGTTTTAAGTTAACGCATTTATTTTTACAGACTGCTATGCGTTGCAACAACTGATGCGTTCAATTCTCACATTCTCGGCTCGCTTAACTCACCAGTTTTCACTAAAAAAATCTAGCACCCAGGGTAGCGAAACAGGAGCCGTGAATGCCACTCTCTCTCTCGCAGGCCGGTGAGAGTTTTTATCAAGGTTTTTTCACAACTTACAGCAGTGTGATAACAAAACAAAAGCCACGCGAAACAAATGTGGCTGTGTGAAAATAATCGCCATTGTTCTGTCTTTTAGAAATTAATTGTTTTCTCAAAATTCAAAACTCAAAATTTGATTCTCGAAACTCAAAAATCATCGAGGATCGAGTTTTGAGTTTCGAATTTCCAGTCGAGACTGTCAACTTACATTTGACCAGTACAAAACCTCCAGTTCAAATTTCAAATAACCACTACATCTGATAAGAATTATTTTTGTTTAACCCATTGACTCCAGAGAATTTTTACATTTTTGAGTGATTTTCTGCATACACACGCCCCATAGGATTTCACGACTCCATATTTGGGGTTACCATTGAAAGTGCTGCTGTTCTAAAACACTGAAGGCTCGAGTTTACTGGAAACGTCATTGTGACATTGTCATTTTGCTTCGTTGAATTGCAATAAAGGCTCCAATATGATGTATCTGCGATTTTTGGTAAGTTCACAGCCATTTTTTTATTTTTAGTAGCTGCCTGATGAGCATCATTAAGTTTGAAGGTAGTTCAGAGTCCACTTTCTCAATGAAGGGAGTTAGGTGTTGTACTTCATTTACGAATTTGGCTCGTTGCTCGTTGAACTGGAAAAATGGCCGCCCCGAAACAAAGTAGCCTTGGGACTCGACACTGGGTGAATTTCTCTACCTAACACAGCATATTAAATTTTGGGAAGTTGCGACCACTGAAGAACACAACAAGCGCGGAATTTCGGCGGTGGGTCGAGGTGGCTATGGACAGTCATTTTGGTTATTGTCCAAATTCAAACGCTGATATTCTGCAAAAATCGCCGACTTTTTTGTGTTTATTGGGTATCTCAATTTGAGGGACTTTCTAATCAATGCTCACAACTGCTAGTTAAGGCAACGTTCGCACGATTGAGAAAGTTGCAATTTTTTAAAGCAGTGGAGTCTTATATGGGCGGTTTCAAGCGGTTGAGGTGTCAATGGGTTAAAATGTTTAATAAAACTACTGGAATACTTAAAAGCATTCTACCTGGGAAGTTGTTCCTGTGTCACAGTAGCATCAGGCGGCTTAAGACAATCATCTCCACCATGACAACCCTGTTGGCATGCACCACAGACTTGCCAATCTACATCACATGCTATGACACTTACCTAATGAAAGAACAATAGCACTGAAAATGTTTTGTTGATAATATATAGTTCAATTTTTCTCATGGTAAAATTTATATTTGTGCTGGTACAAATTCTTTTAAACCCGAGTACGGAATAATTGATTCAGTACAGAATATTTCATCCAGTACAAAATTTTTTAAACTGGTTTCCGATTTTGGGGTTGGGGTTAGGGATAAATGTTGGTTTAGTGATTAGGGTTAAAGGGGTTGGTCTCGTCTACTTAAATTTTTTTTATTCATGTTTTTGTTTTGTTTGCTGAATTATGTCATTGTCGTATTTCTTCTGGTTTTCTAAGATTTTTTGCTTCTTCCGCAGCATTTCCATGTCTTCTGCCTTGTCTGTTGTTGACATGCTGTCATCATCATTGCTTTTTCCTCCATCTCTTTTTCCAACTGCTGTTTTGTAGTTTCTACAATTTCTCTATGTGGTTTTATTCCAAATACAGCTTGATATGGAGATAATTTAATTGCCCTATGATATGATATGTTTCTTGTGTATACTGCTTGTTTTGTGTACTGACACTATCTTTTGACATCCTTGTCTGCTGAGTGTCCATTATGATTGGCCTCATGTCTTCTTTCCAAGATCTGTTGCTCCTTTCTGTTGTGATGCCGGTGTTCTTGGTGCTCCATGCGCTAAAGTTATTCTGTTTGTATCACAGAATTGTTCCAATTTTTTATTTCGGAATTCTCTTTCATTGTCTGATAGAATTTTTTTGGAAACCCATAAGTATAACAATAACTACTTAAATTTGTTAACACTTCCTCTGCAGTTGTATCACTGCCAGCAGTGAGGTTTTCGGCAGGTGCATTGACAGTTTCGGAAGTCCATCAAGTCTATTTTGATTGCAATCGGCACAAACTTACAAACAAGTTTACAAGTACTCGCACATTTACTTCTAAATAGTTGTTGTTCACCCATTTGCTTGTGATTTGATGGCCTCTATGTGCTGTTCGCCTGTGTGCCAAAAGCAAATGTCATAGAGTTTACTCTTTGGTATCACAATTTTTCTGTCAGGGGTTTGCAGTTTTCCTTCATGATATGCCCATTGCTTTCTTTGTAATGTTTCCATTTGCAATTGTGTTAGTTTCCCTTCTGTCATGCTCGTATCGCTGCTGGATTTTTTGGCTTAAAGTTTAAAGTATTTCATTGCTTCACTGTAAAATTCATCTTCGATAAACATAGCTACTTGCGATGTATTTTGTTTCTGTTTTTGCTTCAATTCTTCTAATTTTTCATAGAATATTTCTGGTGATACACACTCCATCGTTGCTCCACTTTCATTCAACGTGGTAAAGTCTGACTTGGAGTACATTGCGTATGTAAGAATTGGTAATTACTTTTT
Source organism: Dendrophyllia cribrosa (assembly GCA_024195265.1). Taxonomy (NCBI): domain Eukaryota; kingdom Metazoa; phylum Cnidaria; class Anthozoa; order Scleractinia; family Dendrophylliidae; genus Dendrophyllia; species Dendrophyllia cribrosa. The sequence goes on from JAJLRJ010000009.1 coordinate 25,244,993, forward strand.
GTCCAAAGAGAGGATTCTAAGACCTAAAAGAATTATTAAAATGCAATTTTAAACCCAATTCCCCCATGCAATCCTCCGTGGTCTAGTGGTTAAGAGGGTGCAAAGGTAAGTTGACGGTTTGTAGGTTCAAATTCAGTTGGAGTACGCTGAAAAGAAAGGTAAGATGTTATGATAGACAGACAGTGAGATAGTACAGTGTATGTTAAAGAGGAATAGATATTGTTATTTGTACCAGTAAAAAACTGTACCAGTTCAAAAAGAATTGTACTGGTTTAGAAACAATTTGTACCATAAGTCAAAATTGAACTACAACATAAAAATAAATAAATAAAATTATACAGCATGGAACTCTGAGAAAAATAAATTAATAAATTAATAAATAAAGGTCCTCCCCATTATTATGGCCTAGCAAGAATATTGAAATGCCTGTATAATTCAACGAGAATTGTTTTTAAACAAATTAAATTATTCGCCAGCTGTGAGGCTATATTGTTGCTGACAGTACTTACCTCCTCAACAGTGGCTTTAATATGTGATTGGCTGTTTAAGATTGGTTTAACTCCTGATAACCATCTGGCTTCTTTAAAGGCCCTGGCTGGACCTGTCAATTTCTGGCCAGGGTAAAACAGTGCTGAATAGAATGGGGAATCCTGCAAGATGAAAACAACAAAAAACAAATTGTGAAAGTAGTAACTTTAAAAACTAGGTATCCCTACCGATAGAGTGCCAAAGAGCAAATTATTTCTGTTTTGCATGGCAAGGGAATTATGTTTTTGACATTTTTGTGGTCCCCTCCTGTTGCGAGGATTATTTAGGAAAATAATTATTCCAAAAACTGATGATACATGTATGAACGTTTCCGGAGAAGAGAGTCAGCTAGCATGCTCCTATGGCCTTTAAGGTGGCTCCTAATAGTTTAAACATTCCCATCATGATACAGCTATGATATTCAATCACAGCTACACCGATAAAGTTAAGAGAAAATGTTTAGTACAGGTTTGTAGACACTTAATCAATGAACAAATTTAGGTGGTTATGACATCAAAATTTGTTACCATAGCAACGTCGAAAGAGGCCAAAAAGACCCCATTTTCAACCTTTTGAGGCTAATAACTTCAAAACTGCACGGTGAATTTTTTTGATTTTTATATATTTTCGTCTGATAAACATAACAAACATTTGTGCCAATTTTGAAAAAAATCTGTACATAGGATTCAGAGATATGTCATTTTTGCATAAAGTTAAGGTAGCTCTGAACTCTATGTACAGAATTTTTTAAAAAATTGTTAAAATGTTTCTCTTGCCAATTAAACAAAAATATTGCACTAAATTTCTGGGATTCAACTGTCTGCAGCATGCATGCATTATTTGCACTATTCTCTGCTGCCTCGCCAGCCTCGCGTCTTCGCTCAGTTGGCTCTTTGGCGATATATCACTTCAGTATCTGTGTCCCAAGACAACCAGTACTGTTAACATTACCTCATCTCGCTGATCACTCAAGTCAAACAGCATTGATGACTGTTCCCCTGCTGGTCCTTCCACAGCACACCTTCAGTATCAATGACACAATAATATTCTGTTACTTATATATATATTTTTAATTAAAAGGTAATTACAATTTGTCATGGTGGAGGAGCAGCGGTGTAGTAGTTAGAGTGTTGGACAAGTTTCAGATCTGATGGTTAATGGTTGAGCCTGGTCTTTGCCATCATGCTGTTTCCTTATGAATGGGGTTAGTTTCTAGAGAAACTGTGGTGCTGCGTCGGTGGGGGGATGAAACACGAGAATTTAGTTTTATCGACTGAGTCGATAAGGTAAATTGACCACCGTAAAAAGATTCAAATAGCTGACGTTTCGAGCGCTAGCCCTTCGTCGGAGCGAATCAAGGAATTGTGGGTAGTGTGTGGTTTTATATAGTAAGCGGTGGAGCTACGCTATTGGTGGAAATTTGGTGACGTGAAAAACAAATGTAGATTAGTTGAATGAAAAGCGTTCGTTGATTCCGTGGGGTTTGAGAGTGCCGATTTGAAAGATGATTTTTTGTTCTAGGTTTTTACGGCTTTCTGTGTTACCCTGGTGTAGGGAAAGGCCGCAGATTGTCATGTGTTGTTTAGAATGGTTAGTAAGGTTAAAATGGCGCGCGACTGGTTTGGATGCGTCTTTGTCATTTTTTTCAACGTCTCGGAGATGTTCACGAAAACGGTCGCCCAGTCTTCTCCCTGTTTCGCCAATGTATATCTTTTTGCAAAAAGTACATGTTATGCAGTAGATAACATTTACGGAGGTGCATGTAAAACGATCAGTGATTTTAATAGATCGTTTGGGTCCTGTTATTTTGTCCGCGTTGTGAATGAAAGGACAAGTGTTACATCGTGTGCGTGTGCATTTGAAAGTTCCCGGTACATCGTCAGATTTCAGTGCGCTCGTAACTAGAAAGTTGCCAATGTTTTTGTCACGTTTGAATGAAATTAGTGGGGGTTGTGAAAAAATTCTGCCTGTTTCGGGGTCGTTTTGGAGTAATTTGAAATTTTTTAAAATGATGCTTTTGACTGTGTTGTTGTGTGGGTGGAAAGTGAGGGTGAATGGAATTCTCTCGTTCTCTTCCTTCTGTGGCGTTTGTAGTGCTGATTGTCTGTCGATCTGTTGTGCACGTTGTTGGCCCGTATTAACAACAGAGTCAGGGTACCCACGTTTCTTGAAAAACTGGCACATTTCTTCTGATTTGTTGGAAAAATCAGAGTCATCACTACATAGACGTCGAAGTCTGAGAAATTGAGAATACGGAATGGCGTTTTTAACGTGCGATGGATGTGAGGATGAATGTAACAGATAACTGTGGGAATCTGTAGGTTTGTAGTGCTACAAACTACAAACTACAAACCTACAGATTCCCACAGTTATCTGTTACATTCATCCTCACATCCATCGCACGTTAAAAACGCCATTCCGTATTCTCAATTTCTCAGACTTCGACGTCTATGTAGTGATGACTCTGATTTTTCCAACAAATCAGAAGAAATGTGCCAGTTTTTCAAGAAACGTGGGTACCCTGACTCTGTTGTTAATACGGGCCAACAACGTGCACAACAGATCGACAGACAATCAGCACTACAAACGCCACAGAAGGAAGAGAACGAGAGAATTCCATTCACCCTCACTTTCCACCCACACAACAACACAGTCAAAAGCATCATTTTAAAAAATTTCAAATTACTCCAAAACGACCCCGAAACAGGCAGAATTTTTTCACAACCCCCACTAATTTCATTCAAACGTGACAAAAACATTGGCAACTTTCTAGTTACGAGCGCACTGAAATCTGACGATGTACCGGGAACTTTCAAATGCACACGCACACGATGTAACACTTGTCCTTTCATTCACAATGCGGACAAAATAACAGGACCCAAACGATCTATTAAAATCACTGATCGTTTTACATGCACCTCCGTAAATGTTATCTACTGCATAACATGTACTTTTTGCAAAAAGATATACATTGGCGAAACAGGGAGAAGACTGGGCGACCGTTTTCGTGAACATCTCCGAGACGTTGAAAAAAATGACAAAGACGCATCCAAACCAGTCGCGCGCCATTTTAACCTTACTAACCATTCTAAACAACACATGACAATCTGCGGCCTTTCCCTACACCAGGGTAACACAGAAAGCCGTAAAAACCTAGAACAAAAAATCATCTTTCAAATCGGCACTCTCAAACCCCACGGAATCAACGAACGCTTTTCATTCAACTAATCTACATTTGTTTTTCACGTCACCAAATTTCCACCAATAGCGTAGCTCCACCGCTTACTATATAAAACCACACACTACCCACAATTCCTTGATTCGCTCCGACGAAGGGCTAGCGCTCGAAACGTCAGCTATTTGAATCTTTTTACGGTGGTCAATTTACCTTATCGACTCAGTCGATAAAACTAAATTCTGCTGTTTCCTTAGACAAGAAACTTTGCTTCACATTGTCTCTCTCCACCCAGGTGTATAAATGGGTACCAGAGACATAATAATTGAAATTTAGTTAAGATCGAGTGCTGAAAAAACTGTTACAAAGACAGTTAGACATTTCGGGGAAAGACGCGTAAAATATGTTGTGTGTACGCCATTAAAAAATATTCAAATAAAACGCAGATTTGAGCGCGGGCTTAGCACACATAAATGTTAACAAAGGAAGCTAATGACTTTTTTTGTAGCCTCATGGAAAATTAGAATTTAAAGTCAATAATAATTCCATGAGGTGCCAAGGTATTATGTGGAATGATTATCCTCATTTTTTCCCTCTGTCGTGTGGCAGTTGCTCCCATGACTTTCTTTATCACTGACACCGACATTTGTTTTATTGAATTGTGGCCCGGTTGATTGAAATGTTCGGCAACGGGGAATCCCCTGTTGCGATACTGTTGGCTGTGATAGCCTTCCACAGAGTGGAGGGGCTTGCTGAATCTGTCTGCGAGCCGACGACCAGTTTCCCCAATGTACAAAACTTGACAGTGTGTACAAATGATACCATAAATGACACTGGTCAGGGTGCACCTATGGTGTCCTTTAAGGTGTATGATTCAGTTTATGTGGTTGATACTGGAAGTCCCTCGGGTGAAGGCACACATCCTGCATCTTGCTTGTTTGCAAGGAAATGTTCCGGCCTGTTCTTGATCTGGGTGTGATGAAAAAGTGCTGTGAACCAGTCCTGATGTCTCGAAGGTTGGTATCCCGCCGATAGAAGCACATGGGCGTGGTGAAAATGTCTTCTTGACATCCTGGTTCTTTGGGTGGTAGGTAAGTACAACCCATACCCTTTCGGATCTCTCAACAGATGCCGGGTGTCCTGACCTTTCCAGGGCTCTCTGACAGCTGATGTTTGCTACCCTTCTTTGAACAGCTGTAACTACTTCGCTAGGGTGGCCTCTCGCCTTGAAAAAAGAGAACATTTCAACCAACTGGGCCATGATTCAATCAACAACATGTCGGTGATACAAAAAGTCATGGGAGCAACTGCCATGCGACAGAGGGAAGAAATGAGGCCAATCTTGTGACACAAGACCTTGAGTCCTCATGGAAGGTTTTGTCCAATCACGATCAAGTCTCCATTCTGACTGGACATTGTCCGTTTACTGGCCACTATTTTGAGCCCTGGCTTCATGCTACAGAAACTGGGTTAAGTTCCAGCCCTGTGGGCCACCTGTTGCTCATGTTCGACGTTCCCCTTTACAATTGTCATGCACACTGACTAGCAAGTCATTCATTCACTTTAGTTCAACTTGTTTTTTCATCTGCATGAAGTACCTGTAGTTCTTTGCAGTCCAATTCCCTACATGAGGTGAAGCAACTGATAATAAATGACATTTCAACAGCTTGAGTGGGATTCAACTGTCTGCAGCATGCATGCATTATTTACAATGTATGTATGTCTACATGTATAAGTCATTCCTGGTGGAAAGGCAGTCTTGCAACACAAGGGTGAACTTGTTTTATTTAGGCTAGGATTCCATTGTTGGATCATTGGGACTTCAATGATTCTGCACTTGTGATAAACTATGATAAACTACAGTTTGTTTAGACATATGGAGCTCAACAAATCAATAGAGAACTACATGTAACTTGTATGATCATGTGCCATACCTTGAACCATTCTTTAACCTGATGACAACTTTCCGGTAAACTTCAGTGACTATTCCAAGCCAGGGACCCATGCTTACATGTGCTCCAGGTATGAAATGCTGAAAAAATTCTATTGATTAGCATTAAAGTTCTCCACAATACCATAGTTTTCAAACATGGTCTTAGTCAACAATAAAATCTTGTCCCTCTCAATAAGCACTTTAACCATAGTTAATAGAATAAATTGGTTATGAAGCTCAACAAATTTCAAAAAGAGTGTACAAAGCTGCTTTGTTTTATGTTGAACGAACCGTGACCCTGCACATTGTTTTGTTTAACGTGTGAGCCCAAATGTTTTTACTGGTCAGTTGCTCATATGCATTTCAATACCTTTTGTGTTTTGTGCAGGGTCAAGGCAAACGAACAAAAGAAAAGGAGAACAAAAACATATAACAAAGGACTGACTGAGTTTCATAACCAGTTTGTTCTATTAACTATGCTTTAACATTCTCCACAATAGTTTTCAGACATGGTTTTAGTCAACATTAAAACATTTTAATTTTTATCTCATAAGCACTTTGATGCAATATTAGTCAACACCTCTACAACATATGCATGATTGAGGTCCAAAACTGCTTTGTGTCATTGCCAATAATTGGCCGCTTTGATAACAAGTGGAGAAATAATAAGAAAAGCAAATACATGTAATATGTGTTCATATACACCTGTACAATGTACATACCGGTATGTTATATTTACCTTACTAATTCCACAAAATCTTAAAGTAAATAGTCACTCTTTTATGAAATCAACAAAAAAAACAAAATAATACTGTGTGGGATTGGAAATATTATTACATACAAAAATGTTTTCTGCCAAAAAATGACTTCTGACCACTATGACAAAGAAATACGCTAATTCAGACTCTGGCTAAATGAACAAAATGTTAAAGTTTTGCATTAAATTAAGAAATTAAATTGTGAACTTTTGAAAAGTTGGCATTCTTTGAGAACTTTACCAGAAAATATTGAATTTAAATATTTATATATAAATAAAAACATGACAGAGTTCCAAAAATGCTTTGTTTCAATGCAAAATAATGTCACATTAATCTTAATAATACCATACAGCTCTAACAGTAAATACAGTCATTAATTACGTCGCTACTGATTTTTTGCTGCTGCTACTAAAATTGCTTTCATTAGTATCGCTGTTATACCTGTAAAGGAGAAAGTTCTTTGCAGTCCACGTTATTGAAGATCTGATTAGCCACAAGGACTTTTACACTAGCAACAACTTCAACATTGCTAACAAATCCTTTCTGTGTACCTTGGCTCACATCAGAAAATTTGATAACATCACCAGGAAGAAGCGATCTGTCAGCCAACTTAACCTGTTAAGGGAAAACCACTCTGGGTAAGATAAGTTTTTTCAAAAATGTAAAGTTGACTACAAAAGAAACCATAAAACTAATTTTCTCACACACCACTGGTAGCCATGCCAAGCCGACTGCTGCAGCCTGACCTTTATTTTAAACTCATAAAATTGTACCAAACCCTAACAGGTGGGGGTAACAACAAAATGACAACGTTGCACATCAGATTTAAACTGAAATCTTAGGGTGGGTGGGTGGGAAGGTCAGTCATCGCAGATGCAACAAAAACAACTGCCCACCTTTCAGGTCGCATGACCTACATGTATACCCAGGCCCCCAGCAGTGTGAGAGAACAATATTTTCCACTTACAGTATTTCGTTGTACTCAGCCAGTGAAAAATTACCCTCATAACAAACTTACAGTGTATGCTGTGTTCACACTTTGGCGAAACATGTTTAGTCTGATCACGAATGAAACATGTTTCATTGTGAACTCTCAGGCTTTATATGTAAGAAACAGTACTACTAGCGGTTCTTTTAAAACTAACTTTTACAATAACTGTTTTGCCCCGTAACACGTTCGGCCTCGACCTTAAATTTATATTTATTAATTTATGTGTTTAGTTAATTGATTATATTTTGTAGGACCTCTTTGAAAATCATGTTATGAAAGGGCATCCTATTAAAATATTAGTTAATTATAATAATAAAAAGAGTGTTACATTGGGCAGCACATTGCATGAATCATGGCTGAAACATGTTTACAGTATTCTGAAACTGTCTCATAAGATAGTTTTGATCTAAGCCAGACGAAACATGTTAGTGTAAATGTCATCTCCTTGTTGAACATTGCATTGCCCTTCGTTCCCGAAGAACTTGAAAAGTAAGATTAAACCACAAAATCATGCAACAGCAAGTTCAAGCTCTATTTTTTCAGTTTATGTGTAATAATTATAAACTACATGTAGATTAGATTTCATGTGAGCTTATACATGTACTTGCTACATGTACATGTATGTACACAGCATAATTTATAGAACCAGGTCTAAAATGTAATTTGAAATTAACAACTAATATGAACAATGAAATTGAAGGGCCGAGAGCATGTCCAGCCTATATGACTTTTTAGGCCTTTTTTTATTTTTTCTTGCTCAGATTTGTCCAATTTTGGCATGTGAACTAGAAATTAGTTGCAAAACATTGTTCCGAATTTTTTTCTGTTGTTTTTTCCGTCGTTTTCGAGAAATACCGTATGCAAAAAAAAATAATAATAAATAAATCAAAGGCTCCTATTGTAACGCAATATTGCGGTAAGCTTCTGTTTTCACACTGACACGGTTCAATATTTTTTTAAAATTAAACGTAAGGAATTTTGACGAACGCAAAAAAAGTAAATCACTTTCATAATCTCCAGTTCGAAAAAAAAAAAAAAAAAAAAAGATGCTGAGCGTGATTCGAACCCGGAGCCGTCCGAGCGCAAATCCCCGACCAAACCACTAGACCACCGAGGAACACATGCTCAGTTCAGGCTAAGTTTTATTATTTAAAGGTTGATACGCATCAACACGCGTATCTCGATTTCAAAATCCTTTTAGATCGAATTTAATGTTGCATTAAAGACTCCAAATGTGAAACGTCTTCCCGCCGGCCAGCAACAACTCACTTCGAGCTGCCCAAAGCTGTATTTCAAGTGCCCGACCACGCACAGCGGACCCATCTACCACTGTCGCAAAGCATGTCGGGAAATCCTACAACAAAACCGAAATGGAGTTCCCGCCCAAAAGTTATTGCAAAATACTATAAGTCTCAAAGCACTTCGGATATCGGGCATTTCGACCACGGCACGGGATGGGAAATGGCCCACAACTCTCAACGCTGCCCCTTTTATGATCCGAAGTGATTCCAGACTTTCCCGCCGGCTCGTCTTCCCGACCAAGGTCCGTTTTTCACCTCGAGCGCTAAATGGCGCTTCAGACACAAGGAAGGACAAGAAACACGACTCGTTTCTTTGAGAAGTGCTAGAGACTCAAGGATTTCCGGACTTAATGATGTCTTTCAATCACCGGACGGGCCTCATACACGTTGGCTTACACACACGCTACAGAAGCGATGTGTTGCCGTAGTGAGCTCACGATAGATAAGCGAGCCAGGCGTGCGTAAATAACGGTATTTTCATTTAGTTGTTGGCACTGGTGAGAAGTATTGCAGTCGCGTATTCTCACGGCCAAACTGCTTTCAAATGGCTTCGAAATTGCGCTCTGAATGTACCGTCAAAGCACTGGAGGGCCAGAACTCTGCTTTTTTCAGGTGAAATTGGTCAAATTCCTTAGGGTTAGTGCAAATTCGACAAGGGCTTGTGATATTATTCGTTGTACGAGAAAATGAGGCTATTCTGAGCTATTCTGAGCGAGAAAAAATAAAAAAAGGCCTGAAAAGTCATATAGGCTGGACATGCTCTCGGCCCTTCAATTGCAAAGATGTCTATGGATTGAAACATGTTTTGTTCCACAGCATTATATGTGGGTGAAATTGGGTGAGGAATATACGGGTTAATGAGGGGCCTGGGGTACATTGCCTCATGTCTGTACTGTAAGGTGGGAATAGTTGCTGGCCAGTCCATTGGCATAACAATATACCCCCTCCCTGATAGGGCTTCAGCATTGGCTGAAGGGGTGCTCCAGGTAACATTTCCTAATGTGCAATGCACAATTCACAAACCAAGTTAAAGTGTATTAGCTAAGGAAAAGAAAATACTGAATGAGAAAGTGGAGATTGAGTAGAATTGACTTAGCCTGAGAATACAACCGCCTCTCATTGCTCCCAGCTGCTAGGGGCATTTGTGAGAAAGCGTCTGCGATTTACTTTGAGAAATTTCATACTGATGATGTAAATCTGTCCCAAAACAAGACAGGAGCGCTGATTGGTCAACTTGATAATTTTACATAATTATGCTTTAAATTATGCAGTGTTGGGACTCAAAATCACAACTTAACAAATATGGTTGCCAGTTGTGAGGATTAATGTTGTCTGTTGTTAGAACATTTATTGGCCATAAATGGGAAGAAGAATCCCGTAATAATATCATCATCAGTCTGCTTTTAGCGGAAAGATAACCTTCAGACTTACAGCACCACAATGGCCGGGGACAAAAATGGCAGTTTCTTTCGCCAATGTTTTCACGGCACAGATAGAAAAACAGAAAAAATAAACCATTGCACTAAGAAATAAAAGTGCACAAGGAAATGTTATCCTTTGTAACACAATACAACCCTGTGTGCCTACATCCTTATGGACAAATGAATCACAACCTTTGCTTAGAAGGATTTATAAACTACCTCCCGGCTTATTTAATACAAAAGGGGTAGATCTTTAAAAGACATGAGAATAATCTCAATGTTTCCAAGTCCTTTAATATGTTGCTGGTTTTGGTTGTGATGAGCAGCATGTACAAAGATCATAACAAACACACCAGGTGCTAGTAGGATTTTTGATACATACAGCTGTAGGTCTGTCAACACCTTTCATATCATTTGGTTTCATTGCATGCAAATTATTATAATTATACGAGATTAGCGACAGGTGATTTATGCCATCAGTATGGAATTTCTCAAAGTAAATTGCAGACGCTCTCTTGGCAAATGCCCCTAGTGGCCGGGAGCGATGAGAGGTGGCTGTATTTTCGCAGGCTAGAATTGACTTTAGCTGTCAGCAAACTTGTAGCCTTCTGAGATTGGGTCAAATGAGAGCCCTTCCTTTACATTGGAGGGTTCATAAGCAGGAAGCTTATAACCATTCAAGGAGGGGAGGAGTTGACAGGAGAGGAGGGTTAGAGAATAGTAACGCTCCTAGTTGTTCTATAAAAGCTAAAAAACAGAGTCAGCAGTTGTAAACCATTAAGTTTTTGAGACTTCATACCTTTATCAAGTGCTACATGTAGTCTATCAAAATGAAATCTTTTAAAACACGTGATTCTAAATTACTGCTGCTTTCTTAATATTTGACCAAGTATATGTAACTTAATTTGGCCACTTATTCACACACTTGGGGAGAGACAATGTGGAGCAAAGATTCCTCTCTAAGGAAAGCTTGGTTCCCACTAGGGAAGTTAGCAACATAAGTGAAATTGTAAGTGGAATCGGAATCACAAGACCTAGTGGAAATTCAAATGATGGAAGCGGATAGTAAGCAATGGAAGCAGAAGAGGAATCAGAAAAAAAAACAACTTCTGATCCTTCTGATTCTGTTGAGCTTCCAATTCTGATTGGGACCACTGTTTTTTTTAATTTTCACTAGAACATATGGCTCATTATGCTTTTGAATCCGCTTCCAATTATGTCGCTAGTGGGAACCAGCCTGAAACAACACGCAGCAGAGACCAGGGGTCAAATCACAGACCTTCAGGTTAAAAGTCCAACATGCTAACCACTATACAATAAATTATGCACCTTCACCTTTTCATTTGAGAGATGACCAATTTACATGTAGGTGACATTTTAAGCAGAAAAATTAAAGACAACTTCTAGTTTTGAAAGTAACTTGATTTAAAATGAAACTAAACGCATAATTTCCTCTTTTGAATATAGGTAAAAAACTTATGTTATGTGCAATGTCAGATTTATATCCCCTCTTCCTCTTTTTAAAGTACCCTGATGTGAAATGAACTATAAGCAGAATTTGCTACTTCATTAGTACGATCAACATGTTTATTTTTGTGAACAATCTCAATTTATCATGAGCGAAACTCAGTTGTCAGCTACATGTATGGAACAAGAATTCTCCTTTTCTATTTCAACATGTAACTATAATCTCAAAGAAATCTACAAAACAGTGCTAAATCGTTTTTTGTCAGGACTACAAAAACTATATTTACAAAGGGTCAAATATTAATTTAAGTGCGTCTGAGTATTGAACCGAGATATTGACGTAGCATGAAATAATCTCTCTTTATAATTGAGCTAAATTGAGGAGTCTTACACCACACCACGAAACATCGAATTTGAGAGCAAAAATAAGCTATTTCAAACGTAAACGGGGAACAGACACAAAACGAAAACACAAGAAATGTTTTTTTAAATTCAGCTAAAGCTCATCTCCACGTTTAAAAACAATCTTGCAAGTACATGTACAATATTAATGCTGTTATTTTAATTGATCGTGAATCGAGAAAAAATTGACACGGTCAATCTCGATCAGGCGATTAAGATGCGATTCTTGATTAAGATGTGAATCTCGACTTTGCTAAAAATGAGTAAAGTGAAAACAGTGCAATGAGGTAGCGCGGTCAGAAATTTGCCGGGAAACGTTGCGCATACAAAGCAAGGTCACGTAAAAATGTAAGCTTATTACCTTGGAAATTGCGAGGGTCTCTTCGTTGCCAGAAGGATACCAACACACCACAATATGCCCCTTTTTGAGAACTTCTTCTTCACTGTCCGATTCGTCGGATGTTTCTTCGGCATCTTCCAAAACAAGACCTACAGTTCCCTGAGAATTCTTGACAATGTCTTCTGCGAAAATACCACCTTCCGCCATCATAACTGAACAGTGAATGGGGTGCCTGGCCTCTAGCCTGGGTAACCAAGCATAGCATATAATATCCGTCCCAGACCCTAGCTCGACTTAATCATTTCACCTACAAACAAGAACTCTACGAGTAGTGAAATCAGGCTTTAAACGTACATAAGAAATTAAGAATTCGAAGTATAGTTAGTAGTGTAACTCCTCCAACAAGATAGAAAACTAACAGCAATCTGAATGGTCTTAGCATAAGTGGACTAATAAAGAATAAACTAGTAAAGAATACAGATCACAAACAGGGGCGGATCCAGGATTTTTCTTAGGAGGGGGTGCACCTCTAAGGAATGACGTAACTGAAGGGTGACGTAAACAAATTTTAAAAGCGAACAACGCAGACTAGGTCATCTCAGGGGGGGGGGGGGGGGGGGTGCGCACCCCCTGCACCCTCCCCCTAGATCCGCCCCTGACAAATCACGTTGTTGAACAACTGAGTAGAACAGTAACGTCAGTTTTAACACTCTAGATATTCCGTAGTAATAGGAGGCTTTTACAAATAGCTGTAAAAAGCGAGAAACAGCAAGGAAAACATTATCACGTGGTACCTTCTAGTGTTTCGTACATGCGATCTTATACTCCTCTTAATACGTTATTCAAAAGTAAACACGAGGTGAGACCACATCAAACATGAGTCGAAGAAGATAATGTAAAGACTCCAAGGTACATGTTTATATTAAATTTGTTAGTTCTTTCACAAGATACTAAGCCACACATCTTTAACATAATCTTTGCATTGCAAGTTATCTCAGTAAATGCGACTTGACCTTTTTCCTCTGTGGAACAAATACTATGCCGGATTTTATTGACACAGTCGCTAAAACGCATGAGTCAATAACACGATTACATTACAATCACATTGGCATTGGCAATTTATATACACTGTTTTTTTCAATTTATGAAATACAGCCTAAGAAAACATACAAATTGAAACCATATCTTTATCTCTCGAACAAATAGAATTCAGAATTATCTAGACTGTGAACGTAAACCGATCTCTGGTCAGGTGTGTAACATTGCACAACAAGTCATGTTATGAGAATGCAAACATAATCCTCATCCAGTGTGAAGATCTATCGCGGCCTGTAGATGGGTTTTCATTCAATGGAAAGCTAATAAGCCAAAAAACACTAGCTGCAAAAAATTTGGACGCATTGCCTACATTATTTTTGCCCAATAACATGGAGTAGATGCGATCGAGTGTGAAGATCTATCGCGGCCTCAAGTGGGTAAGGACAAAACATGGACCCCCCCTTTTGGACCGGGTCCATGGACCACCTTTTTGGACCGGGTTCATGGACCCGGTTCATGGACCCCCTATTTTTCTTACCCCAAAAATTAAAAAAAGAAAAGAAAAAGGAAAGGAAAGGAAACAAAGAAAGAACTACCTATGACGTGTCAGTGTGTAAAATGAACGTGGCAGGCCTGCACTGACTCTTACCTCATGTTTTAATGCCATTTGCTCCTTCTATCTGTTTTGAACGGGTATTCAACATTTATAAATTGTAAATGAAAGGACCACTCGACAAATTTGAAATACTGGATCCCTGGGAAGGATCTGATCAGCGAAATTAATTAGAAGCAAATGAAATGAAAGGTTGATCGTACAGGAAAGGAATATATATATATATTTTTTTTTTTTTCAACCGATTAATTTCGAACAGCGGGCCGTTCTTCATCAGGGTATAACATTTAGCCGTTCTACATTTAGCCGTTTGTTAAGGAGGGTTTTAGTGTAAACTGAGTTTTAAAACCTTTCAAAAGCCACGTGCAACGGGAATTAACGTTATCCAGAAGAGTTGTTCGCCTTAAATCTTTTTTTATACAATGTATAAAATATTTTTATATACCATTGTTTGGGCACGGTGTGAGGAGTTGTTCGCCATAATTTTTTTATCCATTACATAATTATACCGTTATTTGGGCACGGCGAGGAGTTGTTCACCCTAAATTTTTTAATCTGTATAAAAAAAATTATATTCAATAAAAATTATTTTACTAGTTGAAGTTTTTTTGAACATTTTATTTTAATCAGTTCTATTTTAGATTTGTACAAAATTGGCAAAAGTATAAATACCGGCGTGTAACGGACTAAAGATCAAGTCTGTCGGTTGTGGTTTCCCGTGGTGTTGCGCTTGTAGGTTTTGACCTCATTTTAACGTCCTTTTTTGCCTGGCGGTTGGTGTGTTGTTTAATAAAGGCATTAATAAAGGCAGTCGCTAGACTATCAAAATTGCCAACGGAGGTTTTAGTAGAAACAGTGAACTCCACGCAGCTATAAAGCGTAGCGAATGAAAACTAAAATTACAGCCTTGACTGAGACCAACTTCAACTCTCTACAAGTTGAATAGCTTATTAAGCTACAACTCTCTCTGCTATAAAGCTTGGATCCTGTAAATTAAAATCCTGCAAAGACAAACTAAAATAGCTGGGCCCAGCGTGACATTAATAGCAGGAAAGAGTTCACGGCCAACAGATCATTTCAGATCTTGTCATGTCCGGTAAATGTACTATTTAAGAGAGAAAAGGTAGAGAAATTCAAACCTTTCCTACATTAAAATCTACATGCCAATATTAATGGAAAAAACAACACACCAACCGCCAGGCATAAAAAGGACGTTAAAACGAGGTCAAAATCTACAAGCGCAACACCACGGGAAACCACAACCGACAGACTTGACCTTTAGTCCGTTGCATGCGGCTTTTGAAAGGTTTTAAAACTCAGTCTACACTAAAACCCTCCTTAACAAACGGCTAAATGTAGAATACCCGTTCAAAACATATAGAAGGAGCAAATGGCATTAAAAACATGAGGTAAGAGTCAGTGAAGGCCTGCCACGTTCATTTTACACTCGACGCACAACTGACACATGATAGGTAGTTCTTTCTTTGTTTCTTTTTCTTTTCTTTTTTTAATTCTTGGGGTAAGAAAAATAGGGGGTCCATGGACCGGGTCCATGAACCCGGTCCAAAAAGGTGGTCCATGGACCCGGTTTAAAAGGGGGGGTCCATGGACCAGGGGTCCATGTTTTGTCCTTACCCACTTGAGGCCGCGATAGATCTTCACACTCGATCGCATCTACTCCATGTTATTGGGCAAAAATGTAGGCAATGCGTCCAAAGTTTTGCAGCTAGTGTTCTTTGGCTTATTAGCTTTCCATTGAATGAAAACCCATCTACAGGCCGCGATAGATCTTCACACTGGATGAGGATTATGTTTGTCCATGGACCCGGTCCAAAAAGGTGGTCCATGGACCTGGTCCAAAAGGGGGGGTCCATGGACCAGGGGTCCATGTTTTGTCCTTACCCATGAAGTTGGGTTGTCGTTCAATGGAAAGCTAATAAGCCAAAGAACGGTAGCTGCGAAAAATGGACGTCGAATCGAAGCGACGTTGACAAATATCGACTATGGTTCATTATTACTTGGACGAATTGACGATTTGTCTTTTAAAATTGTTTCTCAGATCGGAAGAAAGAAGCAACAGGGAATTAATGCTGTATCATCTGTGACGTTGTCACGCTAACGATATTTTTTATCCTTGTGTTACTTTTGTAATCCCGGTATTTCCTCTTTGTGCGGAATGCGTGTTAAGTTTCCCTTTAAGTACACTTCAGTCAAAATCCTTCTTTTATAGTCTCAATTATCTCACCACATCAGATACTAAAGTTATTCTCAATTTTAACTTTCTGTTCGCTTTATCCTCGGAGTCCTCCATCAGATGTAAGTTTTTGATTGGTTCATTGTCATTGTTGTATTTTTCTTATGCTCATACTTAGTATATTTTTTATATTTTTTTATATTTTTTACCTCATTTAACCAAATTTGTAACTTTTATTTTGTGTATCAGTTTTCACCGATTAAATCACGTAGAAGAATAAAATATTATGGAAAACATGATGATTCCACTGCGTGTTTTTTTTTTCTGGTTGAGCAAACATGTCGTATAAGGTTAAATTGCAAAGGAAAGTCAATTGCAAATTTTGCATTGAAATATTCTGAAATATGACATCCACGGAGGGTTGCCTCTCATAGCATATGTTAATGTAAATGCGTATTTGATAAGCAAGCAAAATACATATTTACAATTCTACCAAGTCCTCTTCTCCTTTTTATTCAACTGTCTCTACACTAATCCAATTCATCCATGAACTGGCTTACAGGAGCCTTTGACCAATTCAAAAATTGTTTCACGATTCCCTCGAGTTACTATAAAGAAATACGCTTTAGTAGATATATGTTAATTGTTTTGGGACAGCCATTTTTAAGGCTCCCCAGACCCCCTATAGAGCCTTAATTTAATGGTTGACAACCCCTGTCCCAGTTCCTCCTTTTAGTCGGCCCTGGGACAGGGGTTGTCAACCATTAAATTAAGGCTCTATAGGGGGTCTGGGGAGCCTTCAAAATGGCTGTCCCAAAAACAATTAACATATATCTACTCTGCTCGATCCATCCTTCTTCACATTAGTGCAAAACTCATAAGGGCTACCAACTGATTAAAGCAACCAAAACAAAACGCCAAGGAGGCCCCCATTCATCCAAACGAAGCTCTATGGAGCACATTAGGTCTGTCCGTGTATTACAAATTGAAGAAATGCATACCCCTTGTATATACCACGATGGTGAATCTTACATTTGAACTTCAGAACCTCGGGTTTCGTAACTGGCTTCACAGTTATAAAATACATGTTCCAGAAGATTTTCATGTGAGGGATCTTCTTATCTTTCATAACATGATCGAACCTGAAATTCTCAGAGTGATCAGATCAGAGTCAAACCAACTCAGCCCTTTAAAGTTTAATTACGGCATCATTATTAAACTTATAAAAGAAGGGAACAGAGCTAGAGGCGTTGAGCGTGCTAAGTTCTATCTAAGACAGGAGGTGCCGGCAATCATCAACATCTTTGACGAGGACGCTGTTTAGAGAAGACTCGACATCAATATAAACAGAAAAAGAGAAGAAGTCACTGAAATCGTTGTAAATGGGTCGGGTTGGACAGTTGCAGGGATAGACAAAGTATTCCTTGACTTTGCCCGATATGAGCCAATAAGAGGTGGATCTTATTTCCCTCTTCCTCAAGCTCTAAAAGCAAAACACGCCTTAATAAATATCCAAAACAGAGATCATGCTTGTCTTAAGTGGGTAATGAGGGCTGCGCTCTACCCAGTCGCTGTGCACCGGGAAAGGACAAGTAAATACCCAATAGAAGATGGACTTGACTTTACAGGCATTTCCTTCCCAACACCGCTGCATGAAATACCTAAGGTTGAGAAGCTCAATAACATTGCAATCAATGTTTTAGGCTTGCAGAACAATACAGTTGTTACTTATCACGTCAGTGAGATGGAAGGCGAGGAGATTCCACGAATCAATGTAATGCTCATTACAAAGATAGACCCTCACACCTTCGAAACAATCCGCCATTACTGCCTTGTAAAGAGTCTAAGCAGACTTCTTCGCTCACAACACTCTAGAACCAATCATACACACTTCTGCGTGAGATGTTTGCAAGACTTCTCATCAGAAAGAATTCTCGAAGACCATCAAGTCTATTGCAAAGGAGCCTCAAATCGCCCAACAAGAGTCGAGATGCCTAAGGAAGGTGAAAACATCCTTCGCTTTAAGAACTACCAAAAACAGATGAAGGTGCCGTATGTGATATATGCTGACTGCGAGAGCCTCATCGAAAAGCTAGACGCGCGAATCCCACCCAAGGAACAAAGCAGCACCACAAAGACTGAGGTCCACAAACCCTGCGGGTTTTCCTTCATTACTGTCAGATCAGATGGCGCGGTTGGCCATCCCTACATTTACCGAGGAGAGAACCCTGTTCGTGAGTTTCTTGCCTCTCTTCAGGGGGTTGAAGTAGAGATACGTGAGGCTCTCGAGCACGAAGAACCATTGCAAATGACAGGTGTTGATTGGGATGACTTCAACAAAGCCACGGATTGTCATATCTGCGGTAAGACTCTGATTGTGCGCAATGCAAGGGACGAGCATGAGTTCTTCCACCCAGAAACAGGAGAGTATTGCGGCAAGGTACACAGGCACACGAGGGCTCCTAACAGTAAGAGTAGTTGTTACGGAGAGTGTCTAAAACTCACAACACGAGATGACCATGGAAGATATAAAATCGGAAAGTGGGCAAAGAGGCAGGAAAAGCCAGAGATAGAGTTCTTAGAGGACGACTGTAGATATTGTGCCAGGCCTCTTCTGCGAGAATGTTACAGAGATGCAGTAATAGACCACTGCCACATCACTGGCAGGCCGTATCGTGGGGCGGCCCACAACACATGCAACAGAAGTTACTTCAGAATCTACCCAAAGAAGATAACAATCCCGGTTGTCTTCCACAACTTGAAAGGCTATGATGCTCACCATCTGATGCAGAAAACATTCCTTTATTTAGAACTGCTGCTGGCCAGAGGACATTTTATTATCGGACTGTTAACATTTGGAACTCTTTGGACCCTATTTTAAAATTTAGTAAATCTGTCTCGGTTTTTAAGAAAGTTTTAAAGCGCAAGCTTCTTAAAGAATTTTTAGAATCTTAACTTAAATAATTTAATTAATCCTTTGTAAATACGATTTATATTATGATTATTGTAATTAGTTATATTTGCGATTATTATTGTTAGTTAGTTTTAATTATCTTTGAAAAGCCCCCTTGGGGAAAGGTAATAAAGTATGTATGTATGTATGTAAAATCGCAGAGGTCGGTTCTGAACTGAAATGCATCCCCACAACAATGGAGAAATATATCTCTTTCTCTATGGGCCAGCTTAGATTCATAGACAGCTGCCAGTTTATGCAACAAAGCCTCGATAGCCTTGTCACATCAATCAAACCAGAAGCTTTCGAGATCCTAAAACAATACGAAACGGATCCAGCAAAAAGAGACCTTTTACTCCGAAAGGGTGTTTATCCTTACGAGTACATGGATTCCTTCGAACGTTTCAAGGAAACCTCCATTCCACTGAAGGAGGCCTTCTACAGCAAGCTCAAAAATGAGCACATCACAGACGATGACTATGTGCACGCGCAACGAGTGTGGGATGCCTTTGAATGCGAGAATCTCGGAGATTACCACGACATCTATCTCCTAACGGACGTCCTCCTCCTCGCAGATGTGTTTGAAAACTTTAGGAAGACATGCCTCAAGAACTACCGTTTAGACCCAGCGCATTATTACACCAGCCCTGGTTTGAGTTGGGATGCGTTGCTGAAACACACGGCTATAGAGTTGGAGCTTCTGACCGACTGTACAATGCAACTTTTCGTCGAGAAGGGAACGAGAGGCGGCATCTCTACAGAGATGAAGCGCTATGCCAAGGCGAACAACCCATATCTAAGCGACTTTGACCAGGAGAAGGAGAAGTCATATCTCCTTTATCTCGATGCAAACAATCTTTACGGTTGGGCCATGAGTCAGCCGCTTCCAGTTGGCAAGTTCAGGTGGGCCCGAACAGCACCAACAGCGGAGCAGATCGCCAAGATGGGCCCTAGGAGGAAAACAGGCTGCATACTCGAGGTTGACTTGGAGTACCCACAATATCTCCACGACAAACACAACTCTTACCCGCTAGCTCCAGAGGCATCTCAAGTTCCATACGAGTGGATGTCGCCATATCAAAGATCCCTTGCAAGAGAGTTGAACCTGGGGAATGACAAGACAAACAAGCTGCTCCTCACATTGAAGGATAAGGAAAGATACGTCCTTCATTACCGAAATCTTCAGCTATATCTCAGTCTCGGAATGAAGCTCAAAAAAGTGCACAAGGTACTTTTCTTCGAGCAGAAGGACTGGATGGAGCCCTACATCCGACTTAACACAGAGCTCAGAAAGAAGGCCACATCAGACTTCGAGAAGAACTTCTACAAGCTCATGAACAACTCAGTCTTTGGCAAGACGATGGAAAACCTCAGAACCAGAGTCGATGTGCGCCTGGTGCGATCAGATGAGGAAGAAAAGATTCGGAAGCTGCTCGCCAACCCTCTCTATGAAAGGAGCGCAATCTTCTGCGAAACCCTCGCTGGCATTCAGATGCGTAAAGAGAAGATCAAAATGGACAGGCCTGTCTACACGGGCATGTGCGTGCTTGATCTCTCTAAGACGTTGATGTACGAGTTCTATTACTTCTATCTAGATCGGAAATACGGTCCGAACTGCCAGCTAATCTACACTGACACAGACAGCCTGCTCCTGGAAATCAAGACAGAGGACGTGTACAAAGACATGGAAGCCAACATCCACGAGTTTGACACGAGTGATTTTCCAAAAGACCACCCTCTTCACAGCCAGAAGAACAAGAAGGTTATCGGCAAGATGAAGGACGAGTGCGCGCGCAAGCCGATCTCGGAGGTGGTGTGCCTACGCTCAAAGATGTACTCAATCCTTCTCGAGGGTGACAAAAACATCAAGAAAGCAAAGGGCACGACCAAGGTTGTTACGAAGAAGGAGATTACACACCAGAATTACAAGGACGCCCTCTTCAAAAAGGAGGCCTTTAAACACGGGATAGATATGCTCAGGAGCGTGGATCACCAGATCTACGGCGTGCATCTAAACAAGACAACACTTTCCCCCTTTGACTCAAAGCGCTGGTTGCAGGAGGATGGCGTCCACACGCTGGCATACGGTCACAAAGATATCGGACGAAGCCCCCGCTTGGGCCCATCGTAAAGGTAATACACAACCGGCTCGTTTGGTTTGGTAACAACCTTTTCAAAGTTGTAGACCTTCATCGACCAGATTGGATCGGTCGCCCGCCTACCACCACCCTCAAGCTCACCAGGCTGATACAAATATCTCACACTCACTCGGGGAGGGAGCTTCTTCTCCTTCTCCCCCACTGGTCTCGAATACGGGGTAGAGGGTTTGGCAGAAACGGCTTTCTCTTTGATTGCTTGAGCGGGCTTCTTGCCAGTCAATCTGGTTACTTCATTGTTTAAAGCCGACACAACGTCGGGCAGCCTTCGTACCCATTCAGTAGATCTCTGGCCAGAGGAAAGGCGCATTTCAACCGCGTACTGATTCCCAAACAACCTTTCAGCCAGGGTTCGGTTGAATCTTTCAACTATCGCTTGGTCTCTGTGGATATCAACCCGCCCGCGACGAATGGCTGTTTTGTTATCCCCCATAACCTTCGTCACAGCACCCATAAACTCTTTCCCAGGGTCAACCTGCAACAGTTGTGGCCATTTCAAAGGTCCGCGTCTGTAAATCTTCTGAAAGGCTTTCGAAACCTCTAGAGACTCTTTCGAGACTGCTTTGTAGCGGCTAGCCACATCAACAACCGTCAAACAATATTTGTAAACCTTTCTCCCATGAGGCAGTTTGTCGTGGGGCAAAAAAAGTAGATCCGCTTGATGCACAGCATTGGGCGTGAAGACATCAAACTTTGGTCGCGGGATATGGCGTGGCGCTGGGAGGTAAACTTGCCAAATAGCTTGTTTGACGAGCCACTTTTTTGCGACATCATCAGAGACCTTGGCTGCTGCAGCTAGCTTTTTGACAGCGGCAAGACCTTTCCAGTAGCCTTTCGGACTGTAATAGATCTTTGATAATTTAGCATCCATATATATGAGGTTTTAAAGAAATCGAAAAGCTGCATACCCAAGGGCAAGCACGCCAGTTCCGATAAACAATAGCTCGCCTTGCTTCTGCTGTTGGCCGGGTTTATAGAAGTCAGAGAACTCGGGCCCTTTTGGGGGTTCTATTTGTCGGTCCCGATGGGTTTGGTTGTAGAGAACCAGAGCTTGGTCGGTCTTAGCGAAGTTGTGTTTCGCCTGGTCTTTAATCCGATCATTAGTTGCAACCCAGTCGAGGAGCTTTGTGCGGTCCTTCTCATATTTATCATAAGCTGCATTGTACGCCTCTAAGGCCTTATCGTGTCTGGTCTTCTCTTCCAGTGCGGCTTGGCCGTTGTCGCCGGATAAATATTTTGCCAAATAATTACCGCCAGTGAAAGCGGCTGCATTGAGAATTGCTCCACCAACCATTATGGCGATTGAGGCCATTGTGTATATATTGTGTTTTTACATGTTAGCTGGGAGGATTTTCTGATCCTCGAGGTATTTCTTTAGCGCGATGCTTCCAGCCATGACAGCTGTGAACTTCACGTAGTTCATCACATTAGAGCTGGGGTCAGATGTGAATGGCTCTTTAACGACTTTTTAGCGATCCACCCAATACCAGCTACAAGGCCAGTGATTGTTGCGGCATCAGTAACAGACTTCACGAGCTTGTTGTCAGACATGGTATATATAAGATTTTTATTTTTTTATTGCATCTCGCGAATTCTTCGACTCGGTGGTCTCTGTGTGGGTGGAGGAGTTTGAACCTCATTCACCTCTGCTGCCGGAGCAGTGGGCCTAAGTGTCTTCTTAATGGCTTCACGTTGGTAATACACACCAAAAGCGGATACAATCACGCCGGCAGCTGTTAGAATGTAGAAGACAGAGTTGTTGCTGCTCTCTGTCTTGTCGCTGTCAGTGGGTGTGTTTGTAGCCTGGCGTGGTGTGGGGCTCTTTGCCGTTTTAGAAGCCTGTTTTATTGCCTCTCTTGCCAGACGATTACGCTCTGCTAGCCTTTTGCCAGAAGCAACACGACCAGGGCTTTTTGCTGGAGCAGTCTTTGGTGTATCAGAGGTAACGTGCGTGTTGGTTGTCGTTGTTTCTTCAGGTATCGTCTGCAACGTTTGCCCTGCTTGTGCCTCCATCGTGTATATAATTATAATTTTTAAAAAATGATCTATCTGATTCCTACCTGGTTCCTTCGTGGTTCCTTCGTGGTTCCTGTCAGATTAATTGTCAACTTCATCAGAGCCCTCTAGTGGGTATCCTTCACTGTCCCTTGTGAGGGGCCTGGGTGTTGGATCTTCGGGCTCCTTTTTGAAGTCGATGTGTTTTGTAGTGATCAAAGCAGCATTTGCCAATGCCAAGAATTTACCGCATCGCAGTGCAAGGCCGCCCGCAAGAGAAGACAATTCATGATTGATCACATCGCCCAGAATGGCGCGACACATCCGGGACTTTCATGCGTGACTCGCGCGAAAATTGAAAGTCAATCAGGATGCCAGACGCTCAGACAATAAAGAAAATGACCTAAAGACGGCCAACAGCGCGCACGTTTTGCGAGTTTACGAGCTTACTAGTTTAGTTTCACAATAGTTAGCATATGGCTTTTGCAGATGAGACATCAATGGAAAGAATGAGATATTTTCCGATATTTTACCAACAGTGAAACCGGTCGCAAATTTTGCTCGAATTTGGTCTATTTCAGGGATGTTTTTGTATGGGAAAATATTTCGAGGCCGAATTTTTCTTCCCTATAGTGCTCATCTTAAAAGTTAGCATATGGCTTTGATTGTTTGTTCATTGAAGAAGCCTTATGACAAGTTTCAAGTGAAAATACGGGTTCAAAGTGGTCGCAAAATCCAACTTCCCAACGTTTCTTGCTTTCCCTCTTCTCGGAGACTCGCATGACAATAGAACGGACTTGCTTTGAAATTCCCGCGAAATTCGAAGCTCCGCCTCCAAAAACAATAGGGCGCACGCCGCCGCAATTAAGCATTGAAATTGAAGTGATAAATAAAACAGCACTTTAAATCTCTAAATCGGGAATTGGTTTGAAAGGGAAATAAAGCAAAATTATAGTTTCAAGGCTATAACGCTCGTAGCAAACTCTTGAAAATCAGCGCTTTAACGAGAAACATAACGATTACATCATTCAATAACGATGCGTAAAAGCCGGGATGATGTCTGGCACGCTTCGACATGTTGTTCCAAAGTAGATTTTAGCAACTGAATGGATAAAAATATAACTTAACCTTTTATATTCTTTGATCGATTAAAACGGATCCAAATTTGAATAATTATCTCAACACAAACAATATCGAGTCCCTCGGGGATGAGCCTGCTCGAGGAGGCAGTTTGCATTTTGCTTGTTATTTTTCCTGATCTGGGCAGTGTTAACGGTCGTTAACCGGTCGAGTAAAAGAATGGAGCGGTGCCGTATACAAGCGAGTGACCCGTGCATCGCACTCACTAATTGAACAACTTTAAAAAATACATGTTCTGATGATCGCGAGTCTTTTCAGTCAAATACAAAAAATGTTGCTGCACACGAATTTGTGACATAATGCTTTGTAAAGAGCGCGGCCGGCGAAGCGAGTCGGTGACCCGACCCATCGCGCTCGCTATTTGAACAACTTTTTAAAATCCCTGTTCTGCGTAAAATTATTTCAGCTAATTCATATAACGTTTTGCATCGCTCTCTGAACATCGCGAGTCTATCGAGTCAAATACAAAATATCGCTACACACGAATTTGTGACAAAATGTTTTAATACGAATTAATAAGAACGCGAGCAGTGAATAACAAGCGAGTGACCCGCCCATCGCGCTCGCTATTTGAACAGCTTTTAAAAACCCTGTTCTGCATAAAATTACTTAATCTAACTCAGATAACGTTTTGAACATCGCGAGTCTATCGAGTCAAATAAAAAATATCGCTGCACACGAATTTGTGACAAAATGCTTTGTAAAGAGCGCGGCCCGCCTTTAACAAGAACGAGAGCAGTGGATTGCAAGTGAGTGACCCGCGCATCGCGGTCTCTAGTTGAACAACTTTTTAAAAAACCCTGTTCTGCGTAAAATTACTTCAGCTAACTCATAATTGTGAAGAGCGAGGCGCTATTGTTAACTTTATCGCACCTTGATATTTACTTCACACTTCCAACGTTTGATTGACAGTAGCTGAATTTTGTGAAGAGACCCAAGTATTCCCAAAGCTAAATCTGTTGACCAATCACTGCCGACCAGTTATGATCATGCAAATTATTATGCCGCGCGTCACAAAATGGGGCACCGTAAGTACGTGTCGCAAAAGACAATGCCATTCTGGGCGATGATGTAGTCATTTTTGAGTTCTTTCTGCAACTCTTTCACATCGTCAATTGGAACAACCATGCCAGCGCCTTTGGTTACAAGCATTATAAAGCTGTCAATCAGAGACTCAGTTGTCTTGTTGCCGACGTAGGCTTCATACCTTTTGTAGTATTTTTCAACCTCTTTATCCGTCAGGCGTTTCACATGCTCGTGTGTGAGCTGGGCACCTATGGCTTCTTTTGATTTACCAGTCGAGACCAGAATTGCCAGCTTCTCGCGTTGAGCTGGAATGAGGTCACCCTCTAGCAGACGGATGGGTGAATCTGAAGGCACGGAGCTATCTGGAGATGACTCCAGCATCTGCATGATTTCTTCATTCATTGCGGCCTCATCAAGGTTTGCGTGTGCCATCGTGTATATATGTGTTTTTAAATTTCAATTATTTTCTTGATGTCAGGCAAAAGCCTTTCAACCTCCTGTAAGAGCTCGGCCATGGTGCCTGGCATCTCTACGAGTTTCAAAGGGTAGCGGCTAAGAAGCATCTGGCGCAGATCATCCTCACCAGCGCCTTTGATAATTTTGAATTGCATTTCGTCTCTCTTTTCCTGTAATTTAATCAAAAGCTGGTAGAAGGCTGTTAGCTTGTGAAGCTTGGTGGGGGCGTTCATTTTATACTCTGAGGTATATATATGCTGTTTATATTTTCACTTCAATCCCATATGGATGCTGCAGAGAGAAAAGTAGGTGGGAAAACTTGCGCCCCTTAACACACGCAATAAGCTCTTTGTACTCCTCGTGTGAGAGCTCGCCGGCATAGTCATCGAAGATAGCCTTCGTTGTTTTACCCGATGGGGTGTAAAAAAGCACGATCGCTGCCACGTTTTCCCTAAAGGGTTTCGCAATGCTGGTTACCTGTTGGGTTAGCACCCACACGGAGATGCCACTGTGGCGCGCGCTGAAGCCGAGGGAGACAAGTTGACCTGTGCGGCCTTTCACGGCTTTCGAAGCGGCACAATCATCGAGAATGATGAGCGTGTTAGTTCCTTCGAAAAAGAAACTTGATAGAGTTAACCAGTGTTCAATCTCATGCTGCTGGCAGTCTATCACGAAAATGCGGGATTCATTATCCACGAAACCATCATAGGTCTTGTTGTGGACAAAGGTTGGGCATAGAAGAACGATATAGTCAAACTTACCCCTGAAGGGACCACGGAGAATGTTTATGAGATACTGTGTTTTGCCAGAATTAGTCGGTCCAATAATTAAGGCATTGAAGGGCAGCTTTCGTGGGCCCATTAATGTATATTATATGTATGGTTTTGCACTTTACGCAGCTGGCTTAATACTGAACAGACTGCAGCTGACTGTCCATGATGTTCATCTGTGAGTCGCTGATGGTGTAGATGTGGCAGTGAACATTTCCAGAGCCAGAAGTATTTCGTTCAATCTTAAGATGCACACCATCCTTTGTGTTTACAAGGCGTTGGCCGTTACCGTGCAGAGTTGTATCAGCCATTGATCGAAGATCGATAAGGAGGCCAAACTTGTTGTCAGTTAGATATTTGGTCAGAGTCATGTTGGGCCTGCCACCAGTTTTGAAGAGTCGGCTTACCTCATTCCATATGTCGGTTCCATTGATGCCTTCGTTGAAAATCCTGTTGGGAGAGCCGTTGACGGTGACATTCACTTTGGTGATATCTGGATTGAAGTATTTTTCAGAATCCCTGGCTCCAGCTGTGTAGGGTTCGATGAATAGCAGAAGGATGCCTTTTAGGGACCTGCGCTGTGGGTTCACCCTGAGATTCAGCCTAGTGTCTGAACCCTTCGAGAATGGGACCACTTCCTCTCGCATTATATGGTCGTAGGCAAACTCCTTTCCGCTAGAGTAAACGCTAGTTGCCTCGTCAGCCAGCTGCTTACTTCTTATTGTCTCGTACTCAAGCTGTATATTTGTCAACTTGTATACAAGCTTATTTGCATCCGAACCAATTACAACATGAGCTGCCTGTGCGAGTGTTATCTCGAAGATTAGATAGTTGTATAGGGCCTGTGGGTATAAGACACCGTGGTCTGTCAGAATCTGGTGGTCCAGATTGATGCGGTACTTATTCTTGTACACACTCTCCAGCTTGTTTTCCGCATCCGCGCCAGATGTCTTTTTGTCACCTGCGTCAGAACGGATCTTGCACAAGTCAACACTCTGGATGCCCTCCGGAATCATATTGTCTCGCTCATCAACAGAAAGGAAGAGGTCCTCAAAGATTTTGTAAATATCGTATCCAACGGTGTCCTGGACAGTGGTAGCGGCAAATTTGACAACGAGCCTGTCAACTAGCGCCGGGAAACATTCTGGACGAGATAGTTGTTTACATCACCGCCGGTAAGGTCGATGTTAAAAATCAAGGCAAGCGAGTTCGACACGATAACCTCATGTTCGTTTAGCTTGGGCACCGAAACATACAGGGTCTCGCCAGGCTTGGCTGTAGAGCGGTCAAATGTGATGCGCTTTACGGTGCGTTCTGCTTTCATTGCACCAAGAGTCTTCTCGGAGTAGTAGTAGTAGTAGTAGTAGATCTTTATTTAAACTCGGTTAAAAATCTTCAGTTACACTAATAGTATTTTAATTACAATCATTCGGAGTTCGTTGGGAGGAGGTTTGGTTGCACAGCCATAGCCAGAATATATATATATGTTTTTTTAAAAAATATTTATATATATATTCTGTTGTTACATCATGGCAGAGGGCGGATATGATCCAACAGCTGAGAATGAGAATACCGGGCTTGACTGGAACATAGACAACGATGGTGATCGTTTCCCAAAATTTCTGTTCCCTTTTTTAAAACGTTAAAATCGTTTGGAATCCAACAATAATCTCTGCATGTCTTATGATTTCTTACAAGTTCAAGGTGGTACGATGCTAGAAATTGCTTTTTCTTGTTGTCGCAGCGCGATACGATTTCGATAATTTGATCAACTCTAAATGCGTTCCTTTAAATTAGGAACAGACATCGATAGGTCCACTTGTTCCTATATCTGAACAGCAAGACTAATTTCAGTTCAATGTCATTTCATATGATACATCTGTAACTGTTGTTCCCGTAGTATCCGTCATATCCGTTTAAATTAAAAAAAAGCTGTGCAATTTATTTCATTTCTCCGTACATGTAGTAAAGAGATCAAAACCACAACGGGGACAGAACTTCCAGTAAATGAGAAGTGCATTAAGGAATATCAAATTTGACAGCACAACAGAGCTGCAAGTGCTGTTCCCGTTGTATCCTTCATATCCGCCTTACACTCAGGAAATTTGTGCAATTTCTCCGCAGTAAAGAAATCTTAAAGAGAACGGGGATCGCGGAGACAACGGAGACAGTACTTACAGTTCTCAGTAAACTAAGTCTCTCTCTTCTCTTCTCCGTAGTAAAGAAATCTAAAACACAACGGAGACGGCGGAGACAGCGGAGACAGTACTTACAGTTCCAAAAGAAAGAAAAAAAGAAAACAAGATATAAAAAAAAGAAAAAAGAAAGCAAGATATATATATATATATATATATATATATATTTATATATATATCTTCTTCTTTTCTTTCTTTTTTTTGTTTTTTGTTTTGTTTTTTGTTTTGTTTTCTTTCTTTCTTTGGAACTGTAAGTACTGTCTCCGCTGTCTCCGCCGTCCCCGTTGTGTTTTAGATTTCTTTACTACGGAGAAGAGAAGAGAGAGGCTTAGTTTACTGAGAACTGTAAGTACTGTCTCCGTTGTCTCCGCGATCCCCGTTCTCTTTAAGATTTCTTTACTGCGGAGAAATTGCACAAATGTTCTGAGTGTTAGAAGGATATGACGGATACAACGGGAACAGCACTTGCAGCTCTGTTGTGCTGTCAAGTTTGATATTCCTTAATGCACTTCTCATTTACCTTAAGTTCTGTCCCCGTTGTGGTTTTGATCTCTTTACTACGGAGAACAGAAAGAAATTGTACAAATTTCCTGAGTGTAACGGATGTGACGGATACAACGGGGACGGCACTTGATAGTTCTCTGTACAATTAGATATTCTTTTGGTGCGGTTTTCATTTACTGTAGAATTTGTTTAAAATTCGAAACGGCCTTATTTTTCTAGTAGTGGAATGAAACCTGTACATGGTCTTTTGTATCTGAGATCGTCATTCTGTGACTTTTCTTTTTATGACAGAAGAATTTTATGCCTTTTTTTTTTTAAATTAACTAGGAGCATAGTACAAGAGGAATAGCTTTAATAGACATCTATGATATGTTTTGAAAATCCCGGCATTGTTAACTGACTTAGTTGACTAAAAACATTTCTGAACTTTACCAATTTTAACAGAAGAAAGTGGAATAAAAAATTCTTAATTATTTGCACGTCGAATCGGCTTTCTTGCAACCGTTCCTTTTTACGACAAACTCAAAAGAGAGTGTGATATTTTTTTTTAATCAACCAGAAAAATAATCACTAAGGGCATAGCTGTAATGTAATTACATTCCTTTTTTCTGTGATGTTACTTTTAAACAATACCCGGCATCGAAAACTGCTAATTGAGCTAACTAAACAAAAAATGCTTGGCCTTGGCCATGGCCAAACTTGATTGAACGAACGACTTTACAAAATTGAGATTCAAAACGGTCATTCTTTTTTACTGTTAGACTGTGAATTACATAATTATTTACACATCGAATCGGCATTTCTGCAACAGTTCCTTTTTATGACAATAGCGTTCTGCTGTAATTTTGTATTACGTGAGATGGCAAACAAAGGATCTTGTCAGAATAAAAAAACAAGCCACCAAGAAAGTATAAAAGGTAGACTGAAAAACGACGCTCTTGGCACTTTACACAGCTACAGTCACCGGCGCGGCAACTAAACAGTGAGGTACGTAGTTTTCAATTCTCTCCTACGGATTTCTTATATTTGTTAGGCAAGAAATTTCGTCAAACTCAGAGTAAACTAAGCCTCGCCGCATAGAACGAAACATATCAAGAATAAAAACATGCAAAGACACTCAAGTTTAAACTGTTTAACTCTGGCAGGCAGTCGTGTGTGATGCACGAACCGCCAAGCTTTTGTTTTAAAACATGTGAATGCATCGTTTTATATCATGTTCATTATTGATGTATTTTTTCATATCTTGCTTGTGTTAACCTCAGAGAATCCGAAGTGCCCTGGCATGGTTAGGAAGGTATTACCAGCCGTGCAAGGAACTTGTTCATTGCTATCTGCTAAAGTAGCGTACGCCACAAATGAGCAAGACAGAAACGTTGACGACCTGTGAAGAAACATTTGCCAAAAGCGCGATGGCGGAGTGCGACGAGGCGATTAAAACGCAGATGAAAAGAGTGGCGTTCTTTTTTTCCTCTGACTGCCCTGGAGCGAAGAAGTAAAGAAGATAGAAGGAAAGAAAATAACGGACAGATTAAACGCTTCTTTAGCCCTAGTCAGCAATGAATTTCAACCAGTGCGCTGAGATTTAATTCATCATCATTTGTGATTTGACGATTTCATACATGCAGCGTGTTACATTTCAGAGTAGTTCGAAAAAGCCAAACGTAGTCAAATGACGATTGAGTTAGTTGATTGATAAGGTTTCGTTTCGTATAAAAAACGTACCAATGTCACAATCAGCGCAGTTTGTCTCTAAGACAGACCATAAGGCGGTCGTTTTCACTATACTGAGAGTTGTGTAAATCAAGTCCAGTGGCAGAAAGCGTTGAATGCTTCAAAATTAAATGGCGCTGTTGATTCTGTAGTTTATTCTGTGTTATTTTTTCGAGCTTAAAAGTTAAGCTGGGTGAATCGTTCAATTATATAAATGAATACACATCGCCTATTGTTTAATTTAATTGTTTAATTGTAACTATTGTTAAACAATTACATACATTGAAAGAACTTTCAATGTCAACTAGACAAGTTTACTACTTATATTATCAAGAAGAGTTCAGTAAAAACCCAACAATAGGGGTTCAGTTTTGTTTTATGAGTAAAACTAAGTGTCTTGCGCTGCACATGGCCAGGATAGAAATGGATTGTATCTTGAAAAAATTGGCCAATATCCTGAAAAAAATTGGCCAATTTTTTCAAGTTTATCACTTAGCTTCTCTCTTGGAAAACTCGCTAAAAATCTGATTATGGTTTATTCTCTCTTTGAGAATTCACTTGATATCTTCCTCTTAGTTTTCTACAAGCATTCCATGCACGAAAAAGGTACTTAGTTTTAATTTGGGGCAGTTTTGACCCCAAAAACTCAAAATCACCATGACATAGCTCCTTTAAGCTGGGTGAATCTTTCAATTATATAAAGAATACACATCGTTTATCGAAACTCTTATTTGACAATTGCATACACGCAAAGAACTTTCAATGTGAACTAGACAAGTTTTACTACTCATATTATCAAGAAGAGTTCAGTAAAAACCCAACAATAAGGGTTCAGTTTTGTTTTATGAGTAAAACTAAGTGTCTTGCGCTGCACATAGCCAGGATGGAAATGTATTGCATCTTGAAAAAAATTGGCCAATTTTTTCAAGTTTATCACTTAGCTTCTCTCTTGGAAAACTCGCTAAAAATCTGATTATGGTTTATTCTCTCTTTGAGAATTCACTTGATATCTTCCTCTTAGTTTTCTACAAGCATTCCATGCACGAAAAAGGTACTTAGTTTTAATTTGGGGCAGTTTTGACCCCAAAAAACTCAAAATCACCATGACATAGCTCCTTTAAGCTGGGCGAATCTTTCAATCAGTTATATAAAGAATACACATCGTTTATCAAAAGTATTGTTTAACAATTCCATACATGCAAAGAACTTTCAATGTCAACTGGATACGTTTAGTACTCATATTATCAAGAAGAGTTCAAGTTAGTCTGTGCCATATCATTGAGTTTCGCGCATTGTGTTGGCTTGCTAGAGAGCTCGAGTTCTGTCCAATTCATAACATTTTCCCCTCGCGACTAAGCAAATGTCTGCGCCGATGGTCGATCCACTTAGTTGTGGCATGATTTCGAATGTGATCCAAATCTTCTGGCAGCACGGCTCAGCAGAGAGTTTGCTGTCCTTCCGGTTTGAAAATGAAATTCGGGGTCTCTTAGAATCGCTTGCCATTGCCCGTAGCCGTGTCGTTCAAGTCCCGTTTTTAGATATCGGTCCTCCTCGGGGGTGAACAACATTTGTTTTCTTCGCGCGCCAATTTCAGTAACTTTGGACGCGTGTTCTCTCTTTAGTCTTGGAACCCTTCGTAAAGGCGTAGGCGGCGGTGGTGTTTTGGGGCTCGTTTCGACTTCCTCGGTAGAAGACATATCGCCTTTAACGTCATCGTCCTGCTCTTGGGAAGACGTTGATTTGTCCGAAAGCCTTGAGCGCACGTCCATTTCTAACTCCGATCCCTTGTCGCCGTGCAATCTTTCCAGGAATTCGTGCGTTTTTGTAGCGCCTCGCGCGATCGTTGTTTTTGATAGTGAACTCTCGCCACGACAGAGCTGTGTTTCTGGTCCTCGGAGATCGCGCTTTGCGCGCTACTGCTGAGATGTTTGGAGCTCGCAGTTTCAAGTATTTGTCGATAGCGAGTCGGGTGAACGTACTTGCCAGTTGCGTCGAAAACTAACTTGCTCATCAGTTCTCCCAGCTTGTTTTGCTGTCCCCCGTTTCTCGTTACTAAAACATAATCGCAGGTCGGCTTGAGAAGAGGGCGAATGTGATTGATGTATCCATCCAACACTTGCATGCTAGTGTCAGTCAGGAATAGAGAATCGAAGCCGTATTTGCCCGCTGTTTTGAACATTTTCTGATCGATAAACCCGCCGTTCGTCTTAGCTTTGTTCACCATCTCGACAGTCAAATACTGATATGTCATTGGGCGCGATCCTTTGACCTTGATAAACAAATACACAGCGAGGAATTTGGTGGCAAACGATAAGTCCAACGGGGATACCGTACCCTGTTTCTCCTTGCACGCGTTTAGCACGCCCTCGTAGCGCGGCAAGAAACGCGCCACGACTTCCAATAGCTCCTCTAGCGTTGCCCAATGTCCCTTGGCTTCTAAGGCGTCGATATTGAGTTCGCTTGTCCACTGCAATCGCATCATTTTGGAGACGGTTTTGCGCACCCTTTTCAAGTACATTTCTGTGGAAGACAGCCCTCTCAAAATGGAGTCCGACGCGCCGTTCACTTTTCGAAAGTCTCCCAGTTCTGCAATGGCGTCCAAGTAGCCTAGACGTCCTGCGTGCCCAAGCTTCCAATCGTCTTGCATCGTGTCGACAAATTTAAATAGGAGATTAGGAGAACATAAACTAAAGTCGACGATGTCAAAAGTGAGCTCCTCTTCGTCTTCGCAACAGAATTTC
This sequence comes from Dendrophyllia cribrosa, assembly GCA_024195265.1. Taxonomy (NCBI): domain Eukaryota; kingdom Metazoa; phylum Cnidaria; class Anthozoa; order Scleractinia; family Dendrophylliidae; genus Dendrophyllia; species Dendrophyllia cribrosa. The sequence goes on from JAJLRJ010000009.1 coordinate 25,278,800, forward strand.
AGAAATTTCAAACACTTGCTGACAATTTGTTGTGCTTGGCGATCGCTTTTACAGCCGCCGCCACTGCCGGTTAGCCAGGATAAAAAATCTCGAGCAATATCGCTTGACATGTCAAAAGACGCAACTGTCCTGATTTTACGTCGAGTCTTCTGATCGGCGTCGGTTTCATTTTCGTTGCCCAAACACGCTGCTTCAATCTGAGTGCTGTTTGGCTTTTCGTCGAAATGAAAATACCAACGGTGTTTGTTCTTTACGTGTTTTCTACAGCCTCTTTGCGTGGTAAATCCATCGTGATTGCAGATTTGAAGTGGACAGTGAAAAAGGCCATCAGAATCATCTTCTTCTAAGTGAAGCCTCTTTGGTTTGGGCGATGCGTTTGCTAACTTTGACCAGTCGATCTCGTCTTCTCGTTTGTTCATCTCTAGCACCAAACTTAGCTGGGAGATTTGAAAGTTTTGTCGGCTCTCGCGCGGTATACTACATATATTAGCCGACTTGTTTATCCTTCCCAAGAGATATTATTCGATGTTTGGCTAAAAAAGCTTTTCCCTTCTCGCATTATCTCTTGCATGTCCCATTGTTCGCACAACACAATAATTAAACAAATTTGTTTTAGGGCCGACACATAACCAAACGGAACAAAAGGACAATTCCGAACTTGCACGGACCTGCATGCCCTAATAACGTGATTAAGCATGTTGCAGGCAAGCCTGACTGACAGAGAAGTGGTTCGTTAGAATGGCAGACTAACATCGGGAACGCGAGGTCCTGATTGCTAACGCTAAATAAGATCCATCGTTCCCGTTACTTAAAGCGGTTAAAACAAAATGGAACGCCAGTTCCTGTTCGATTAAAAGCGCAGCTTATTGTGGTTCAAAAACGGAACAATAGTTCCCATTCAGTTGAAATAGGAACAGTTTGATTAGGAACAAAGTTGTTTCTTTGTGACACTTATAGGAACCTTTTAAACAAAATGGGAACGACAAGCAGTCAATTAGGAACAACACGTTCCTTATTGCGCATCAGAGAAGGCTTAATCGGAACAACTGGTCCTCATTGTCGAGGTCAACAGCGTAATATGCTAGTTAACGGGAACAAAGTGTTCCTTATTGGGTTAAGTGGGCAGTCAAATTAGGAACATTTGTTCTCCTTTCTCTCAAAAGGGAACAGATAGAAAAATCGGAACAACCCAAAAAGGACCTTTTGTTCCTAAGCAGATGATAACGGAACCAGTTGTTCCTTTTCACCTCAATAAATTAGGAACTTCGTGTTCCTAAGTACTTCAAATAGGAACCAGTTGTTCCTTTTCATTTACATTAATAGGAACTTTGTGTTCCCAAGTACTACAAAGGGAACCAGTTGTTCCTTTTTTACCTCAATAAATAGGAACTTCGTGTTCCGAAGTACTACAAATAGGAACCAGTTGTTCCTTTTCACCTTAATAAATAGGAACTTCGCGTTCCCAAGTAGTACAAATAGGAACCATTTGTTCCTTTTCACCTGAGTAAATAGGAACATGAAGTTCCTATGTACTACAAATAGGAACCAGTTGTTCCTTTTCACCTGAGTAAATAGGAACACGAAGTTCTTATTTACTACAAATAGGAACCATTTGTTCCTTTTCACCTGAGTAAATAGGAACACGAAGTTCCTATATGTACTACAAATAGGAACCAGTTGTTCCTTTTCACCTACATAAATAGGAACTTCGTGTTCCTAAGTACTACAAATAGGAACCATTTGTTCCTTTTCACCTGAGTAAATAGGAACACGAAGTTCCCATGTACTACAAAGGGAACCAGTTGTTCCTTTTCACCTCAATAAATGGGAACTTTGTGTTCCTAAGTACTACAAATAGGAACCAGTTGTTCCTTTTCACCTCAATAAATAGGAACTTCGCGTTCCCAAGTAATACAAATAGGAACCATTTGTTCCTTTTTACCTGAGTAAATAGGAACACGAAGTTCCTATGTACTACAAATAGGAACCAATTGTTCCTTTTCACCTACATAAATAGGAACTTTGTGTTCCCAAGTACTACAAATAGGAACCAGTTGTTCCTTTTTAACTAAATAAATAGGAACTTGGTGTTCCCAAGTACTACAAATAGGAACCTTTTGTTCCTTTTCATTAATATAAATAGGAACTTCGTGTTCCCAAATAATACAAAAGGAACCTTTTGTTCCTTTTCACCTCAATAAATAGGAACTTCGTGTTCCTAAGTACTACAAATAGGAACCAGTTGTTCCTTTTCACCTACATAAATGGGAACTTCGTGTTCCTATGTACTACAAATAGGAACCAGTTGTTCCTTTTCACCTGAGTAAATAGGAACTTCGTGTTCCCAAGTACAACAAAAGGAACAATTTGTTCCGAATTTGCTGATCTTTGTTCCTTTAACGGATTTGCGAAGGAACAAAAGTTCCTTTTTGTACATATTTAATTTGTTCCTAAAGTAATTAAAGGAACAAAAAGCAAAAACTCGCGGAACACTTGATTTTTGAAAAACCCATTATATTTTGAGTCGAATCACTTAAAATCCTAAGTTGAAAATGTTTTAATATGAAGAGTAGCCCAATAAGACCTTGCACAAAATACCAAGTTAAAACTTTGTGTTTAAAGCCAAAATTTTTGCTATCATTACTTTTGGGGAATGTATATGATGATGACGATGACGAACAAGAAGTTGACACAACAAGACCCTATTAACCACGCGGCATATCCACCCCATATCATCCTAGTGGCGAGCAGCATGAAATGCATACAATGACTCACGAAGAAAGTGGGCTGCCAGGTGATCCTTTAAAAGCCCCTCTGCTTGGAGACTTCTCAGACACAACTGATAAAGCAGAAAGGGTTGATAAAGCTATGGACTGGATCAAAAAGCGCTTTCCAAAAGTAGCCTTCGACAAATTAGACCCAATTGGTTTCGGTAAAAGAAAAGGAAATGAATCGAAAATAGTTTCCTTTGGCCCAAAGCTTGGTGAAACTCCCATTTTCAGGCAAGATGGGTCTGGCCTTCTTAAATCATTCACAGACAAGTTCAAAAAAGCTCTTGGCCCAAGCGCTGAAGAGCTTGTCTCTGAACACAATGCATCAATAAAGGAAGAAAGACAAAGATTGAAGGAGGCAGAAAAACAACTGAAGGAGACTGAAAAGCTTGCTGTTGAACTACAACAAAAAGAAAATGAGGTGCAAAACCTCAAGGACAAAATTGAGCAAAATCAAGCGAGGATTGACGCTCTGGAACAGGAGCACGGTTCAAGCGTTGAAAATCAAGCCGAGATAGATAGATTAAAACAACTGAAAAAGAATCTTCAACGAGATCTTGAAAAACAGAAAAAAAATTAGGTGCCCTTCAAAAAATACAAAAACAAACAGGCAAAGAGAGAGCAGAAGTTGTCAAACTCAGAACACAAGTTTCTGAGGAAACAAGAAAAATAAATGAAGTTGAAGCCGGGCTAAACTCTACTAAACCACTAGATGAGTTAAACGAAAGAGAAGCCGAGCTTGAACGCGAAAACGCTGAAGACAAGGCAGTGATAGAGGATGTGGCCACTTCTACCTCTGACAGAGAAGCCGCGGAAGCACGAGTTGCTGAGCGAGAAGAAGAACTGGGGAGGCTCAGAACACAGGTTGAGGAGAGGGAACAAGCCATGCCTTTGAGAGAGAGGATAAAAAATATCTTCAAAAAATATGGGTGGACCTTGCAGGCGGTTGTTCTTGCTGCTGGTATAGTCATAGGGGCTGTGACTCTTTCTGCAATGAATGCCTTGAAAGCGGGGACTAAGGCTGTTGGCAATGGTCTGAAAGAGATAGGGAAGAAGATTGCCTCCATCCTGCCCGGCCTCATCGGTTCGATCGTGAGCTTTATCTTCAAAACGGCCGGCCAGGTTTTATCCTTTCTTGGCGAGCATGCCTGGCTGCTAATCCTTGCCGTGGTGGCCTTCTTGGTTGAAAAGACAATCAATCGTAAGCGTTAACGCATCCAGGCAACAAAGCCTGCTAAAGCAAGCGAGCCAGCGACAACGACTGCCTTGTTTACGTGATGCGGCTCGATCTTGGTCTCTGGCGTTGGTTCTGGTGTTTGGGCTGGTGTGGGGGTTGTGGTTGGTTTTGGGCCTTTGAGCGCGATGCCCTGTGCCTGTGTAGCCTCTTTATGTATCGGGTTCGATGGGTGGCTGTTTGGTGGATTAATCTTTGTTGGCCCGCCGGCCATGGGGCGTAAAGAGGCCTTTTTTGTCCCCACATTAACATCATTGTTCACTCCCAGTTTCATCCCTTGCGTTGCTTCCTTGAGATTGTTGTTATACCCGATCACGCTCTCTGTGTTGATAACCATGCGTGATGGCATGAGCCAGCTTCCGGGTGCTGTCGCAAAGTCTAGGCGCACTTTCGTTGCTTGGATGGCAAGCTGGTAACGCTGTACGCTTGTTGCAATGTCGTTCAGTATTATGGCCTCCTCTAGATGGGTGAGGAATACTCTCTGCGTTTCGAACGCCCGGCCTCCTCTTCCAATGATGCTGCTGCGGGTTTTGGCTTGTGAACCAAGAATGCAGTACACAAAGGCCTCGATTGATTGGTTCATACGCGCGAGCCCTGGCTGTGTTAGCCCCTGTGCGTAATTTAGCACAAAGTGCTCGAACTGGGTGTCCGCCCCTTGGTCGTTGCGGACGAAAGATATTCCATTGGCACGATAGTTGGGGTCGTTTCTGTCAGTCACGCGCTCATCATTGAACAGAGTTAGATTGGGATCGGGGTAGTCGTAATCGGTAGAAACGTTACCAGCTCCATATTCACCAATGTACACATTCCCAAGACCGTGGTTCTTACCGTATGTGAAACGGAAGTCAGAACTGGGGTCGATACCGAACTCTATGCAAATCTTCTTGTACGCGTCGATGTTATACTTGTTGTCTTTCTGGTTGAATGGGGGGTCGTCTGGCAAAGCACTCACGCTTTGTTCCCCACCCATCTTGTGGAGTATTCGTCTTGTTGTGAAATAAACGTGAAACCGGTAAAACGACCTGAGCTGGGGGGTTAGGGATAGACTGGAGTTCTTATCGAAGAGAATGTCACGCGAGATTCCACAGCCGGTTGTTTCACACCACAGTGCGAATGAGAGTTGTTGTGGCCAAAAACTCATATGTGGCCCGCCTAGCCACTTTCTTCCATATTTCGCTGTTGTGAATGAAATCTGTGTGTCTCTGAAGATATTTCTGTATTTCGTTGTGAAATAATCGGTTGGCGTGACATAGATCTTTTGCGCTTCGTCGTTCAAGATTGCGCCAATCATCATATCCTTGTCTATTGTGGTGGAGAAAGCAACAGCTGGGATTGGCTTTTTTGTATTTCGAGTCAACGATAGCTGATAGGGGAAACCACCGTCTTGATGAAGACCAAGAGCATCTTTCATGGCTTGAGTCCAATCTTTGTGGGCTATTTCTGTAACGAGCGCCAATGAGCCTTGGCCTTCTTTGTAAAGTACTTCCCCTGTGGCGGTTTTGTGGTCGTCGCCAAACTCTACTTGCACTTCAAAGTGTGACATATCAGCGCGCGGGAAACGCTTTTTGAAGTCTGATATCGCCTTGGCCTTGGCCGCAGCAGAGAGCTTTGCTGCTTCCGGTGTTCTCATCCAGGCTAGTGGATCTGGGGGTGGCTTTACATGGCTATAGACGTTTGGGGTTGAATTAAAAGGGGGTGGGGGACCGTAGTTGTGGCCGCCAATGTTTAGACCAAGATTTGAATTAGGATTAAATCCAACGGGCCGTCTGCCAAACATGATTGTATATATTTATATTTTTAAAAAGTAATTATATACATGCAATCATGGTTTTGCTAACAATCGTCGCGCCTTCGAACCCTCACACAATCAACTTCGACCACGCGCTTCCAAAACCTAGTTACATACGGCTCATCTCTTGCTCGATTTTCAACTCGTGGAATACTTTGAAAGAAAGAGGAGAGATAACATTGTTTAGTGGGCCTGATAAAAACACAAATGTCAGGAGACTTCTTCCAGGCCATTACACTCTTGAGTATTTGGCAAAAGAATTAGAGAGCGCATTCCCAGTCGAAAAAGTAAAATTAGAAACCAAGACAAATACGCCTGTAGGGTCGATGGTTATCTTCAACTTTCAAAATAAGGATGTGAAATTAGACCACGATTTATCAGAATTACTTGGTATAAATCCTAAATTAGCGTTTACAACGTTCGTCAAAGGATTAACATCACCAAGCACTTACTTCATCCATTGTGATCTGGTTGATAAAGAACAAAACCTCCTCAATGGTAAGCCTTCGACAGTTTTGGCTCGGTTTGATATTCGTGGAAAGCCGTTTCAGAAGGTGTTTTATGAATCAACACAACAGAACGTCTTGCGTGACGTCTCGTCTGGCGATTATGTAAATAGCTTGTCTCTATCAGTGAAGGATGTAAATGGGGACCTCTTTGACTTTAATAACATGCCCTTAGAATTTGAAATAGAGATAAATTAAAAAAATATATATATACCCCCACCATGAGTTCTGCCAATGTGCTTCCATCGGCTCCGGAATACAGCGAGACACAACCGCTCTACCCAGTGTTGCCAAATGGTGATGACTTCTGTCTAAAAAAAATATCTGACTTACAGACAGAGCTTGAGTCAGAAGCCGGCCATTATAGGCAGGTCGCTAAGAAGTACAAACGAACCCACTCTGTTGTTCACGGTTCAGCTGTTGGCCTTAGTTTCATTTCTGCGGGTTTGTCTTCTGCAACCTTGGCAACAGCTTTGACAGGAGTTGGGATTATCGCCAGCCCTCCTCTTGCTGGCGTTGCCGCCGTTTCAGGATTTTCATCAGCTGGCCTTACTGCGTTCGGTAAAAGGCTCGAAAGAAAAATCACCAAACATGAAAATATCTACACACTCGCCATTGCTAAACGAAACTCTGTCAATGAGTTGGTTTCAAAGGCTCTGACGGACAAGCGAATCAGTGATTCAGAATTTTCAATCGTTCTTCGCGAGGTTGAAAAATATCACGAACTGAAAGCCTTGATTCGCTCTGGTGAAAAAAAGGCTACACAAGGAGGCAGGCAAACTCCAGCGCTAGATATAGACAAAATCAAAACCGAGCTTCGCAAGGAAATCAAAAAAGAGTTTCAAAAAAAGCTCACAGCTGTGTCCAAGTCAGATTTGAAAGATTAAACTCAGGTTTTAATCTACAAATCTTGAGGGAAAAATCCCGCCACACATAGGCCCATAAATTCCGAAGCGCCCCCTAAATACCGAAGCGCCCCCCAAAAAATTTTTCAAAAAATAAATTCCGAAGCGCCCCGTTTTTATTTTTTCAAAAAAATAAATTCCGAAGCGCCCCAGAAAAACTTTTTTCAACAAAGTTGGGGCGCTTCGGTATTTGTGGGGCGCTTCGGTATGTTCAAGAAGTTTCGTTCCCCAATTGAACATTTGTCATTTTCTAAAATTAAACATGACGGAGTCGCGACATACTGAGCGCTTTATCACGCAACTCATCGTGAGGCGTATGGATGAAAAGGATAAATACAAGACTCAACTAGATGTCTTGGATATAAAACACAAGCAAGTCATGCTGTGTGGCTTCTATGGCAGCTGCTACCTAAAAGAGCTTCACCGCTCACAACTAACAGAAAAACTTCAAATCATCTTTGAAGATCTTAGTTTGTCAGCGAGACAAGAATTAATCCAACAATACCGCGAAAATAAGTTTGTTATCATTCTAGACATAACAAACGAAAGAATAAAATCGTGCCAAAGCTGTGGTGGTTCATTTTCGCTAGTGTGTGAATCCGCTGAACTTGTCTGCAGAGAATGTAACCGCATTGAAATAATATACGAAGCTGTCTTTTCTCATAAAGACCTTTACAATAAAGGAAATATAAAAATTAAAATACCATGTAGAATAAATTATAATTTTAAACATCGCCTTGATCAGTTACTCGGAAATTGCTCTTTAGAATACATAAGCGGCAGTGAAAAGGTTTTATTAGAAATACGGAAAGAAATGGCAAAACTAAATGTTCATCCATCACTTTTAACAATTGGCATTCTACGAAACATTCTTAAAAAAATAAAACGCAGTGATTTTAATAAACACACAACTCTGTTGTTGAGTTGTATCCTAGGGGAACCCCCTCAGAGATTAACCGATGACGAAATTAAGCAAATCAACTATGTTTACTCAAGCATGCACCGAATGCAAATATGGCCGCCAGGCAATTTTTTGTTTGGCCAAGTTTTCAGAGAAATTAATGACATCACGTAAACAAGTGCTGCTAAGTGTATCATCTTGCAAAGTTTGAGTGTTTTTGGTTTAACGGTTGCAAAGTTATGGCTCACTGAATTTTAAGCATTTGTATGAGAAAAGAGATTCTATCCTGACTAGCCTCGCTTTCACGTTTTTCCCAAAATTTGATTGCCTATAACTTCTCCTAAAATAAGAATCTAGCCTTGAAAATGCACACAATGACTTATTTTGACCTGATCTTTATCATTATTCAATTGCTTTTCTTTTCTTGAGAACCTGTCCAAACAAAAAATTGTTGGGCGGCCATATTTGCATTCGGTCCATAAGATATCATCTTCCAAGCGGAATATCTTATGAGTTCATAATTCATAAGATCTTAGATCTAATTTTACCAGAAGGACCAAGAAAACACAAAACCTTATCTTACATAAGACATCAGAAGCCCGCTACACATCTAACAAATGAATGGTATTGGAAAGCAGCCATTAATGCCGCGGGCATTAATAACCTTGCTCAAGTTCATTCATAAGAAAGGCTAACATTTGCTTTTCGTCTCCAGCCCTTACGACGGCAGCATTTTTCTTAGGGCCGTGATAGATTTCAGCTGCCTCTTCAGAGTGTTCGGTAATTTTTTTTTGAAGGCTTGCCAAGCTGTTATGAAAACACTCGACCGACCTTTGAATATTACTCAAAAAGTTTGGTTGCTTTGGCGCCCAAATCTCAGTTATATCCAGGAGCTTCCAAACAAACATAGCCACTGGTTTAGGACCTTCTGAACCCTCTAAAAACACTTTTTTCATATGGTTATAACGCAAAAACTCCTCGTCTTCGTCCTGTTTTCTAAATGACATCCTTACATAACCATAACAACACCATATGTCCTTCTCCGCAATGGAAGACATAATTCTCTCAAATAATTGTTTTGATTTGAGTGAACCGACATCGATGATTGAGTCTTGATTTCTGATTATCGTCCGTTTGCTAAATAAATAACAAACTCCCCACGCAAGTGTTGTGTCACCCTTCGTTTTATACTTGTTTCCTCCGTTCAGAAACTGATTGTGTGTCAAACTTGGTTCAATCTGGTTTAAAGAGCACATTCTAAAATAACCGTCAACAAACAGGCCTTTGTTTACCATGTCACCACTCAAAGCAAGGCCTGTTTGTATCTGATCGCTATAATAACTAGGAATTCTGTTCATAGTTATTTTTCGCTTGAACGGACATTTAAACTCTAACAGAGTGAAGGTGTTATCTTCGTCTAGAAAATATCCGTCTGGACTACAAGTGACCTTTCGATAAAGTGGATGATCTCTTGCTAGATTAAGAGAGATGCTGTGACCAAAACGGAAACAGAATGTTTTTGCTCAAAATACTTGCGTATAAGCGGCTCGAATAGATTGCCCCAGGTACAAGCTGCATTGTTGAGCATATCTGCTGGTTGTATTTTCTTTAAGAGCAAGCTTTGCCGTGATTCAAACGGCGACGATCCTGTCAAGGCAGAAATCTCTGATGCACCAATGGTGTTTTGTCTGGCTCTCACCCAGTCGGCGCTCTTTTGTTTCAGACCAGTGTTCCTCAATTTGAGAAAGTCCATGAACACTTGTGTTGTCGTCATCATTGATATACAAAGGTCAGGCGTTTTTTCAATTGGTAAAAACCATTCAACTCCGTTTGAAACGTTGCGAGTGATTTCTTCTTACCTTTGATGTAATCCGAAACAAAGCTTAAGTCACGGATGTCATTTAAAGGATCAAGATCCTCTAAGCTTTTGTTTTTAAATGGTTTTTGTTCTTGTTCTTGCTCGTCAAGCCATGCATTCAGCTCATGACTTGGCAAAAACTTCTCGATAACTCATCAAATGGGGCCGCCTAATCCACCTCATGTTTGAGAAGAAGTCGAGGATTTCTTTTCAAAGAAGGGCAGCCATTTTGTCTGTGTCTGTAAGCTGTTGTTTTAGAAACTTCTCGATTGCAACCAGGGCAAATAATTTTAGGTCGTTTTTCTGTTTTCAGCTTCTTGCAAGCATATTTTTGATGCTCCACGAGTGAGTGGGCATGTGTGAAGTTTAAACCACAATGTCTGCAAGGATTATATTCGAATGTTCCTTTGTTTTTCGCAAAGATATCATCACCTTCTTTCAAAGAGATTCTTCTCATGGCCAAGAACTCAACCGCAGTTATAGCTCTGTTTGCCATCGCGATATATACAAGGAGTATGCATTTCTTCAATTTGTAATACACGGACAGACCTAACGTGCTCCATAGGGCTTCGTTTGGATGAATGGGGGCCTCCTTGGCGTTTTGTTTTGCCTGCTTTAATCAGTTGTTGCCCTTATGAGTTTTGCGCTCTGTGTGAAGAAGGATGGATCGAGCAGAGTAGATATATGTTAATTGTTTTTGGGACAGCCATTTTTAAGGCTCCCCAAACCCCCTATGGAGCCTTAATTTAATGGTTGACAACCCCTGTCCCAGGGCCGACTAAAAGGAGGAACTGGGACAGGGGTTGTCAACCATTAAATTAAGGCTCTATAGGGGGTCTGGGGAGCCTTAAAAATGGCTGTCCCAAAACAATTAACATATATCTACTGCTTTACATAAACAACCTTTTAATTAATTTATTAGCCTGCGTAGCAGGCGTTGAGGAGAGCCATCCCCCGCCAGCCACGCAGGCTATCAATTTATCAATAAAAGTGAAATCTGCAAAGGACATACATACATACATAATCGTTATTTAAACACGATAATTTTTAAAGCTGTAAAGCTTGTGGGGTCGTCCATTTAAGAATTAAACTAACCTGATCTATATCAAAACATATGTACAAATTATGTATATTATATGAACACATTAATCAGTAATAGATAAAATCCTGTTGTCTGCATCTTATAGCAGATGCAGACGTACATTCAAACTTAAAATCAATAAAATAGTCTTCAGTGCTGACTTGCTTCCTAAAGAATAAAGCTCATTAAAATTCAGGGTCGCAGATGCTTCCTTGTCGTTGTAGTTAACAAAGTTCCATAACGATGCCGCCTCTATATGAGAGAGAATCTTTCATGTATCTTGACTCGTACGAGAAGACGGTGCTGGTCTCGAATGAAGTAAGTGCTAACGCGATTTTGGCCAATATTCTCATACATTATATCAGGTAAAGATTCGCTATGAACCCTATAAATGGGTCTAAGAACATCTAACTTACAATAAATAGAAAAAGTAGGCCACTGAGCATATCTAAGCACGTCCTCTGAAGCCTTTGGTAAATTACTATTATACATGCCGCTCTACAGTGAAGTCTTTCCATTGACTTAAAAAGATCAGAATTACAGCACGAACCCCACAAAACTAAACCGTACTTAACCCATTCACTCCTGAGAATTTTTACGTTTTTGAGCGATTTTCTGCATTCACACGCCCCATAGGATTTCGTGACTCCATATTTGGAGTTACCATTGAAAGTGCTGCTGTTCTAAAACACTGAAGGCTCGAGTTTACTGGAAACGTCATTGTGACGATCTCATTTTGCTTGGTTGATTTGCAATAAAGGGTCCAATATGAATTATCTACGATTTTTGGTAAGTTCACAGCCATTTTTCATCTTTAGTAGCTGCCTGGTGAGCATCATTAAGCTTGGAGGTAGTTCAGAGTCCACTTCTCAATGAAGCGAGTTAGGTGTTGTACTTCGTTTACGAATTTGGCTCGTTGCTCGTTGAACTGGAAAAATGGCCGCCTGGAAACGAAGTGGCTTTGGGACTCGACTCTGGATGAATTTCTCGACCTACCGCGGCATATTTTGGAAGTTGCGACCACAGGAGAACACAACAAGCGCGAAATTTCGGCGGTGGGTCAGAGTGGCTGTGGACTTAGTATATATATGAAAATTGTCGTGGACGGAATGGGCGCTGTCAAAAAAAAATCTGTTTATTTCCCAGCATGCAGTGCGGTGGTGATGTTGAAAATCGAGGCAAGGTGAGTATGCACTAGTATAAGAAGCTGTAGCTAGGCCCGAGCAACGAATAAGAGCAAAAAAATTCACTGCTAAGCTAGGACTAGGACTGAATTTTGCTGTAAATGTTGACTCATTGGGTTTGCCACGATGATTTGAATAAAAAAAACTAAAGGCAAAAACGTGATTTTTGTTGTTTTTCTATGACGTTAAAAACGGTAATTTTTGTTATTGTCCAAATTCAAACGCTGATATTCTGCAAAAATCGCTGACTTTTTTGTGTTTATTGGGTATCTCAATTTGAGGGACTTTCTAGTCAATGCTCACAACTGCTAGTTAGGGCAATGTTAGCGCGATTGAGAAAGTTGCAATTTTTTAAAGCAGTGGAGTCTTGTACGGCCGGTTTTGGCCGGTGTAGGAGCGAATGGGTTAACGGCTGGAAGAATCACTTTAAAATAAAAGTCCTTTAAAATTCCTCTTGGTGAAAAACGAGAACGTTTGAGCAAGTCCGGTTTTTTGACAAAGCTTTTCTTTCTTTCAAGCACGTTGGCCACCCAGGTGAGTTTCTAGTCTACTATCAGACCTAACAGTTTCGTCTTGGTAACCAAACTTAGCACTGAATTTCCTAAGTACACAGGGGCGATAGGACCCATCGGTGTCCCCTTGGTGAAAAGGATGACCTCGCTCTTTCTGGGACGTGCCTTTAACCGGTTGTTTAACACCAGTTGTAAAACTCTCGTAAGACCGCAAACGATAATGCTGCTAACGGTATACGTAGGATCTGCGAGAGACCTAACCAGCCCAAAAATGAGCAAACATACAATAAACTGCAGGGCTGATCTGACTAAGTAAAAAAATAAACTTTGTGAGACACCATTACGACAGAAACCGATAAAGTAGGATCGCAACCGTGGACAGCCGTTTCGTTTCCGTTTCAGCCCTGTAGTTTATTGTATGTTTTATCGATTATTTATCTACATCTACTCTCTAATCTTAAAAAGACTTAAAACAGAATTTTCTAGAACTGTCTAGAACAGGCATAAAAAACTTGCGGAGAAACAATTAATCAATTTAGTTCGCCATAAAATGTCGGTTCTGATAAATAATAGCATGGTCAAAACAGAGTGAGGAATTACGAGCGAAGCGATGGAGGTAAATTTCGCATTTTGAAGGAAAGTGAAAATGACCGCTGCCTGCAATTTCGTGATTTTGGGAGAAAAATGCGTGAACTATTAGATAAAAAAGGGAAAAGAAAGAAAAAGAGAAGAAAAGAAAAGAGAAAAATTATTGATCACATGATTGGACAAAAACGGTTGTCGCGGTCGCAGTGTTTCTTGGCGAAGCTGAATGAAAGCTGGTTCAAAGTTCAACCGCTCGACAAGGAGTGAATGAAGGAGCACAGTTTTCGGAAAATGCCTTTAGTAATCACCTCTGGAATGTGATATAGACTTGATACTTCCTCAGAAAAGTTTCTGATCTTTGTTTTGAAACGATCTCGCCATTACGGCTGTAGGAACTAAAACGAGCAAGTTTGTAAACAACAGCGATCGACTCAGCTCGTACTTCGATGTTTGAAAATTTGGTCCTGATAGAAGGGACTAAAAGGCCACATCAACTACAGGTAACGATGTTTTAACCGTTTCTTGTTTAATTTAGCTGTGAATTGTTATAAGACATACTGTCCACGCTGCAAACTTTTCGCCGCCATGTTTAGGTCGCCGTGTGTTTGTTCATTTGTTTTAATTCTGAATTGAACTTCACGAAACACTTGTAACTAAGAAATTCTATGCCATTTTACTGTGTTTTAATTGTGTACGCTAAATTAATTTTAGCTTGGCAAAATTCTAGGTTCGCTGCTTGTTGTGTAAGAATGGCGCGAGGTAAAATATTGTTGTAAGCCTTTTTTAGGTGTTACTTAATAAAAGGTTGTTGACTTTTTTCTGTGATTTGTTATCAATGTTTTGAATTATAAAACAGTTATGGTGCTAAAGCTTGCGCAATATCGCCTGATTTTGGCCAACTCGGCTAACGGCCTCGTCGGCTAAGTATCCGGCGATATAGCGCTTCACTTTAGCACCATCACTGTTTATTGTCGGTACTCTTTAAATATAAACGATAGCTCTCGGCCAATGAGCGCGCGAGAAATTTTACAGTTATGGTAAAAAGGAACACAGAGGGTAAAATTACTAAATGCTGATTGGCTGACAAAGAGTGCATTTTTCCTTAATTGAGGGCAAAATTACCCGCTCTTGATTGGTCGAGAATCGACATTTTTTAAACACCGTTGGTTTGGCGGGATTTTGAAGAAAATTTGCATGTTTTGCATCAAATTTTTTTATAAAAACAAAGGAAATCGAATGACTGGTAGGTGACCTAAGAAAGGAATTCTATAGGTGACTTACAGCATTTTACGCCAAACAGGTAGCGATTATTTAGGCTTTGTTCTCTAAATAAACATAACTTGAACCAAATGTATTTTTGACATTAGAACTGAATTTATTTAACAACAGTGAGTTGAAAAGCTTTTCTTGTCAGTTTGCGAGAAAGTATTTCCAGTTCGGGTAGTTTCAAGTCTTTGTGACTCTTAAAGAGTCTGAAAGGTTTCCCTACAATTTTGTCCTCATTATGGTAAACAAAACTCTCTTGTTCCCTCGTAAACGTAAGAATTAATATCACTTATGTTTTCAGAAGCTGCAGAAATTGCCCGAGTCGCAAAGCGACGAGGACAATTTCTACACCTTATGGAAACACGCGTGATATTAATCCTTAATTTTACTCGGGCCCATGTGATTACAAATACAAATAATACATACCGAAAAACCTTTATTATTAAGCCCCAATCTCAAATAATCACCCTTCCCCCCTCTACAATAAGTCCCCTTTTTTGGAGCAAGAAATTTATTAAGCCCACCCCATCTCTTTAAGCCTCACCACCCCCCTCCCCCCCTTTCCTTCACAACCAAAACAGTAAACAACAGATGACTGACCAGTACATTTTTATCTTGTGAATACGCGAAAGAGGGTGGTCACTTGAAAGGGGTTCGACTGTCTGCTTATTATCTCGTGAATGCGCGAAGCGCTGAACGCGATAATGGCCGTTTTTTATGCTTGAGACGTTAAAGTCGTCCAGACGCAATTAACGTCTCAGACGTTAAATGCGTCTGTTATAAAAACGGGACGCTTTAAAGTAGATGGTCACAGGGAAAAACACAAGATTTTCTAAAGAAAACAATTCTCGGAAGTGACTGGATACGACTAAAGTCGTCCCCAAATAAATTTTAAGAGCACGAATATACAAATAGGGCTAAATCCGTCCTCTTTAAGGCCGTCCCGTTTTTATACTAGACGTATTTAACGTCTAAGACGTTAAAGTCGTCTGTTAAGTGCGTCTGAACGACGCACTTAAAAGAAGACGTTAAAGTCGTCAGACGTTAAATCCGTAAAATTGGCCGTTTTTATGCTACAGACGTTAATATCGTCTGAGACGTTAAAGTCGTCTCGAGACGACTTTAACGTCTAGTATAAAAACGGAAAATAAGCCAGACGGATCAGTTTAACGTCTGACGACTTTAACGTCTTCTTTTAAGTGCGTCGTTCAGACGCACTTAACAGACGACTTTAACGTCTCAGACGTTAAACACGTCTAGTATAAAAACGGGACGGCTTTAACGAGGACGAATTTAGCCCTATTTGTATACACGTGCTCTAAAAATTTATTTGAGGACGACTTTAGTCGTGTCCAGTTACTTCAGAGAATAGTTTTTGTTAGAAACTCTCGTGTTTTTCTTTGTGGCCATCTACTTTAATGCCCGTTTTTATACCAGACGCATTTAACGTCTGAGACGTTAATTACGTCCAGACGAATTTAACGTCTCTAGCATAAAAACGGCCAATGAATACGGGGACAGATATGCAAATTAGCACTCGATAATCTCATCGATGGGATGTAAACTTTTTTGTAATTCCCTAGTAGCTACCAGTGTATTACGCCATCCTGTTTTCTCGACACTCTCGTTTCACACAATGCATATTTATGTCATGCTAAGATGTTTTGGTCGTTTAAATCTGTTTACTCTTCAATTCTTTGACTTCAAACTCAGTGTGGAAAATTAAAACCGATCTGTGGACTTCGAATGGGTTTTGTAGCATTTGTGGGGAAATGTCGCTCCATCGCTGTCATCTCTCGCTCACTGGGCTGTAAACCTTTGTTGGTAATTCCCCAGTGTATCACGTCATCCGGTAGTCTCGTTTCACACAATGGATATTTATGTCACGCTAATATGTTTTCATAGTTTAAAGTTATTCACCGCAGTGACGCCGCTAAAAGTCAAGTTAAGGATTATCAAAAGCTTGAAACTTAATTACAAAACATCAAGAACAACTAAAATTAATCTTACGATGTTTCTTATTCACGAGATGGCTCTTAGAGTCCTTTGATTACAGTACCAATCCGGGCACCAATTCACATACAGTACTCGCGAGCTTTGGGGGAAATATTACCGGCACTTTTACAGTAATCATGAATGTATAAAAGTTCATTGATCAATCAAAGTATAGTTTATGGACACTTATCCACATGTGGGAACTTATCACAGTTGGAGTTCTTAAATTACAAAAAAAAAAAATAATAATAAGTGGTGAACTGCTTGCGTTTCGCTAAATAATATAAGCTCCCTCTCTGTTAAGGCCCCCCCCCCCAAAACAAAAGCGGCTTGAAATAAATAAGCTCCCCGGAGGGGAGCTTAATAGAGTATTTGCGGTAGAATGCACGATCACTCTAACAAATCATTGAAACCATTGAGAATGGTCGGATCTGGGCTTCCAGACCTGTATAGATCGGCTAATTGATCCTTACGACATAAAAACAGAAACAGAAGCAAATAAAATATATAAATAGTGCGCAATATAAATGATTAAAACTGCATATTGTAAAGACGTTATAGTTTAAAACAATAGTCATTAACTATAATAAAGGCAAAAACCTCAACGATAAACCAATTAAAATGTAGACTTGGATCAGTACTGGACATGAATCTTGAGATAATAAGAGAAAAAACGGTAAACTGATCCTTACGGCAAGGAGAAGAGATCGAGACAGAAGTGAGGTAAAAAACAAACAATTGAAAATATATACAACTGTTTTTTTTTTAAAATCTCATTTCTTTCTCCATGTGTTCTCTTTGCCGTGAGAATCAGTTTGCTATTTTTTTTTTCACCCCTGCCCCATCTCCGCCAGATCAGTTCTAGCCCTTTCTCTAGGTTTCATTCCGGGTTAATAGTGAACGAAACACCTTCGTGAAGAAGGACAAAGTTGAAGAAACATTCTTGTCTATAAAAAAAACAACGCCATGGCAGTGGAGAGACCAAAATAGGTATGCATTTTGTGGCGCTTTAACCCTTTCACTTCCAGAATCAATTATGTAGAGGTTCAGTGTACTCCGAACTTTTGAATCTGTCGACAAAATTCTATGGAAATTAAATTTAAATTAAATTAAATTAATTAAATTAAAATTAAAATTAAAATTTAAATTAAATTCCATTCAAATGAAACCTCTTCGGCAATACCGTTG
Source organism: Dendrophyllia cribrosa (assembly GCA_024195265.1). Classification (NCBI taxonomy): domain Eukaryota; kingdom Metazoa; phylum Cnidaria; class Anthozoa; order Scleractinia; family Dendrophylliidae; genus Dendrophyllia; species Dendrophyllia cribrosa. Next base: position 25,296,575 of record JAJLRJ010000009.1, read on the forward strand.
CATGGCACCATTTCTTATTCAATATTTTACAACATGAAACTTGAAATTTTTCATAAATTTTGATTTTGGCATTCTTGGGAGTTGAAGGGTCAAATGATCACCGTTGCGATTGGTTACCGTCGGTGAAGTTGTACAAGATATGTTTTAGTACTTTAGAAGGAAGGAAAAATCCTTGGTTCTCACCGTCTTTACCTCAATTGTCAGTAGCGAATGGCTGTTAACCAACAACGTTTTGAGAAATCTTCTTGAAATTCCCGGTTTACTGTTCATCAGAAATCACTACTATTTGCAACCCTTTCGTGACAGCCAAGGATTCTGATAAGAAAAAGTGGTTACTTGGAACATTTCTAGATAAAAGTCAAAATAAAGCTATCGTTTTATTAGAAGAGAACTGAAAAACGTTTGAACTATCGAATCAACATCGTAAAAAACCGAGAGTCTAAATACACAGAACAGTTCGCACTTTCGGTTTATTTTACAAAATCACTGAGAACTGAGCATGACTTTGCATAATTAGTTACAGACCGAAAGTATAAAGCTTGGTTTTCACTAGCGAAATGATAAGCGTAAGCGAAGAATCAACATAAGCATCAATTAGTGCTTTTACCAATGTTCGTTCAGTGTCACGTGACGCAAATGCTTATGCTTATGTATGCTTATGTCGCCAGTGAAAACCAGACTTAAAAAGTACAGCATATCACGTACAACAAGTGCAAATTGTTTCCACCCCTGAAGGGCTTGCTACACCAAAATTCATTTTAAAAGCAGAAATCGATGGGCAAACAGGGTTAAACATGAAATATTAAAAAACGTTCTCTGGTTAAAAATTATTTTAAAAAACTGAGCTTTCGGCTACCAGTTGCAGCCTTTAACGAATGATGAAACAGGCGAATGTAAAAATATATACAGCAGAAAGAAAATGCGTGAAAAATGACATAATAAGTCTGTGCGAAGAAAGTGACAAAAGAACGAGGAAAATGGTAGTTAAAAATATTCATAAAATGCTAAAGAAATGTTCACTGATTTAAAAGAATTGAATATTGTCTAGGCAACGGTTTGGAATTATTATCAGCGTCATTTGTCTCGGCAGCATGCCATGACTCCAGGGTTTTCCGCACGTCTGATACTCGCCTTTATCAATAACAAGCATTTTTAAAGTCAATAGTAATAGTAAATTCATTTTACCATACCGTAAAAGTACTGCGCGTAAATTTTTAAAACAAGAACCAATAAGGATGTTACACCTAGAAATCGCGTGTGTAGCTTTGTGAGAGTTTTTCGAGAAAAGCAGCACGAGTTTTTACATGTAAATTGTCTATAAAAAGTAAATTATTTTAAAGGCATTTTATCATGGATTTACAGTGTGCATAAAAAAATCACACTCTTTGGTAGAAGTGCAGGCTGGGCTGATGCTGTACAAGTCTGAAGCATTTTTAAAACTGATAAACTGAGTTACCTCCCAGTGCTAAAGAATAGCTTCTCTAAAAACTTCAGATGAAAAACAAACATTACCCCATGAAATACCGCGCTTTCATTTAAGGGTCTTATTTCCTTTAGGGTTTTATCCAGACTCAATAGTCAGACTGCTTGAACATTAACATTGCATGACTAAATGTCTGACCGAAATGATATAGTGACGTGAAAAAAGGGAGCCGAGTAGGAGGAATTATTTTACCCAAAAAAATCAGGTTCTTTGGGGGCTCAACAAACATATTAGCTGGCAAAGGAACATTTCCATTATTTTAAATTATAACTAATCGACTTAACCCGCCTAGCTAGACAGTTAGCTTAGTAGCTGACAGTTTTGAAAAAAAATGTCACCTCTAAACAAAGAATACCTGCTAAAGTGATGTTTTCCTACCATATACAAACATCGAGTTAATTTTTTGATGGTTGTTGGTAACTTTTCATGCGGTCTGTGTATAAAATCATTGATCACTTGTACGAGACCAAATGTAAGTTTTTCGGAACATTTTTGTTATCGTTTGCTTTTTTATTATTTTATTTTACCCCAAGACAGGGAAATTTTAAATTCGTTAGTTTAACAACAATTCAAACAATTCAACGGCAAAAGAAATATGATCTCTCGTGTCTAATACTGATTAAAAAGTGATTATATGTGCTGTACATGGCATTACAATCCTCGGTAGGAAAAAAGATGGCGACTGGTACATTTACCCATAATTCTTAGCGCATATAAACCTTAACAACGTTCATAAAAATGTAAAGAAAAGTTATAAAATCTTCAAACCTAGACTACACATTGTCCTTAGTACTGGAACAAATATTGTAAAAATTTGGCTTCCTTTGTGCCTTATGTGCTGTGTTAGGTCCGCAAGGCATTGTGGTAAAATGAACAGCTGCCATCTTTTTTCCTACGGTGGATTCAAACAGAACAGCCACGGCTTACTTCTTTTGAATAAGTTCTTCTGAATAAGTTTGCGTGTGATCTATCGTTCAATTAAAAACTGGTTTTGTTCGTGGACGATCTGGAGACTGAAAGCCGTGATGCTTCAATTTTTTTGGTCTGATTGTGAAACGCAATCTTAAGCCGGAACTAATTTCCCTCACGACTTAGGTAAACATTATTTTGGATGCGTTTAAATATGCATTGAATTCTAGTTATCCGGGTTTTTTTTTCAGGCAGTCGCTTTATATAAAGAATTTTAAAATTTAATTACATTTTTATTCCTACCTCCGACATTGTGGCGAAAAATTATGCTAAGCTGAAAATAAAACTACAGTGCTTGAATAAAAATGACAGACATGTCTTTTTCTATACAATTTATGATCTCTTGAAAAATAATAATGATATAACTCGACGGACTTTCAAGTTTCATTAGTATAAAACACTAATGTCAATTTCACGCAAACATTAAGTACAATTTTCTAAAATGACATATGCCATTTGAAGCTTTTGCATATTTCCGATGTGTTTAAAATGTTTACGTATATATAGATAAAGTAAATTGAAAAAAGACGCCGTAAGTCATTAAGGGGCCTACATATTAATAGGAATACATTTCTGTAGCTTAATTTCCACGCACTTTTATTCACCTACCCTTTACAATTTTACTGAGTCATAGCGTTTAATTCCACTCGTTGTCCTATTGATGCCATGGAAACATGGAATAAAAGGACTCAGGTGACAAATTGCCTATTTACTGTATAAACGTGTTCGATATCAAAGTTGAACTGGATAAATACAGTACTAAAACTAAAGACAAGTTATAATAAGCATAACCAAGATGAACTAGCCCCTGCCTAGGGATATAAGAGTGATTCGTGTATGATAAAGATGAAGACAAAGAGGACATAAGAAAGAAGGAGCAAAGCCAAGAGGAAAATTAAGGTAATAAACTCTATCTAACAAGTTGTCATTATCAAAATCATCTTCGCAAGTATAAAGATTCAAGAAGATGCAGACTGAGAGAGCGGCAGGCTCAAAATCGGGGCTTTTTGAAACTGGAAAGACCCTTTTAGACAGTTTGCATCATGTAGATGATAGTCTGGTTCATAAGTGTTTTACCAAACTGGCATATATTTAAACGAAAACAATAATCTGCTTTGACGCTCGCATTGCAAAAACAAAAACAATATATATATATATATATATATATATATATATATATAGACGGTTTTGAAGGTGCTGCCTGAGCCAACGAAAGATGTCATACCAAATATATATATATATATATTTTTTCCCATGCATCATCACAATAAGCCATAGAAAATATTATTTTTCTTGTTCAGATCCAGGTTAGTAATCTGAATAAAGTCATTAAACGGGTTGGTTATTTTGGATCTAGAAGAGTTACTCAACACTGAGTGACTTTCACGGAACGATAGCAAATTTATTTCCCGATAGGGTCGAGCAACAAGTTACATTGTTCCACGACGAAGCAAAATCCACTCATGAGAACATCGCTTTATAATTGTGAGTTTATAGTGACAGTAAATTAAACTCGCAATACTGCCCCACCGATGTTTCTTTAACTTGAAAAAGAAGGCAGCACATTTGGTTTAATAAGACATGTTTAGATATAGACATTTCTTGAAATTCTCGGTTTACTGTTCATCGGAAATCACTGCTATTCGTAACCTTTTCGTGACAGCCAAGGATTTTAGTGTGAGGAAATTCTGATAAGAAAAGTGATTACTTAGGAACTTAGAACAGGCCGTATAGAATGGGACTATACTCCCATATTATAGAATGGGATTCCCATATAGAAATGATGAGGGTGCTCGTCGTACCTTTTAGGGGTCAAAATTTGCAGATTGGTACCGCTTAGGGTGCTTAATCTAAAATGACCTCAGTTAGAATTATCGCGATACCTTTTATGGTATAAAGCCGAAAAAATATGACAGAATATGGCATGTGTTGTATTAGAATTGGTACCTCTTAGGGGTAAAAATTCATTTGAGCCACACCCATGAAACAATATTCTGGTACTTTTTAGGATGTTTACAAAAATTTCGCAGTTTTATATGGGAGTCCCCCCCCACTCCACGGGCGTAAAAACATGATCTAAATTCCCAGAAAAGTGCGCACTTTTGGTTTATTTTACAAAATCAAATAGAACTAAGCATGACTTTGCATAATTAATTACAGACCGAAAGTATAAAGCCTGGTTTCAACTAGCGAAATGATAAGTGTAAGCGAAGTATCAACATAAGCATCAATTAGTGCTTTTACCAATGTTCGTTCAGTGTCACGTGACGTAAATGCTTATGCTTTTGTCGCCAGTGAAAATCAGACTTAAAAAGTACAGCATATCACGTACAACAAGTGCAAATTGTTTCCACCCTGGCCAAAACTCTAGAAAACGGAAGGGCATGCAACAACAAAATTCATTTTAAGAGCAAAAATCGATTGGAAAACAGGGTTAAACATATTAAAATATGAAAAAACGTTCTCTGGTTAAAAATTATTTAAAAAAAAAACTGAGCTTTCGGCTACCAGCTGCAGCCTTTAACGAATGATGAAAAAGGCGCGAATGTGAAAATATATGCAGCGAAAAGAAAATGCGTGAAAAAATGACATAATAAGTCTGTGCGAAGAAAGTGACAAAAAGAATTGAATATTGTCTGGGTAACGGTTTGGAATTATTATTAGCGTCAGTTGTCTCGGCAGCATGCCATGACTCGAGGATTTTCCGCACGCCTGATACTCGCCTTTATCAAAAACAAGTGCATTTTTAAAGTCAATAGTAATAGTAGATTCATTTTACCATACCGTAAAAGTACTGCGCGTAAATTTGTAAAACAAGAACAATAAGGATGTTACACCTAGAAATCGCGTGTGTAGCTTTGTGAGAGTTTTTCGAGAAAAGCAGCACGATTTTTTTACATGTAAATTGTCTATGAAAAGTAAATTAATTTAAAGGCATTTTATCATAGATTCACAGTACCTAGTGTGCATAAAAAATCACACTCTTTGGTAGAAGGGCAGGCTGGGCTATTGCTGTAAGAGCGGAAGCTAACACAAGTCTGAAGCATTTTTAAAACTGATAAACTGAGTTACCTCCCAGTGCTAAAGAATAGCTTCTCTAAAAACTTCAGATGAAAAACACACATTACCCCATGAAATACCGCGCTTTCATTTAAGGGTCTTATTTCCTTTAGGGTTTTATCCAGACTCAATAGTCAGACCGAACATCTATATCAACATTGTATGACTAAATGTCTGACCGAACTGATATAGCTACGTGAAAAAAGGGAGCCGAGTAGGAGGAATTATATTTTACCCAAAAAATTCAGGTTCTTTGGGGGCTCAACAAACATAGCTGGCAAAGGAACATTTTGTCAATAGATTTCACAAATGGAAAATATCCATTATTTCATTCTGTAATTAATCTACTTAACCCGCCTAGCTAGACAGTTAGCTTATTAGCTGACAGTTTTGAAGAAAAAATGTCACCTCTCAACAAAGAATACCTGCTAAAGCGATGTTTTCCTACCATATTCAAACATCGAGTTATTTTTTTGATGGAGTGTTGGTAACTTTTCCTGCAGCGGTCTGTGTATAAAATCATTGATCACTTGTACGAGACCAAATGTAAGTTTTTCGGAACATTTTTGCTATCGTTTCCTTTTTTATTTTTTTTATTTTATCCCAAGACAGGAAAATTTTAAATTCGTTAGTTTAACCCATTCAAATCCCCCAGCAATAAACAATTCAACAGCAAAAGAACTTGATCTATCGTATCTAATACGGATTAAAAAGTGATTATATGTGCTGTACATGGCATTACAATTGAAACAGAACAACCACGACTTACTTCTTTAATAAACCATGCCGCAAAGTTGAATAAGTTTGGGTGTGATCTATCGTTCAATTAAAAACTGGTTTTGTTCGTGAACGATCTAGAGACTGAAAGCCGTTATGCTTCAATTGTTTTGGTCTGATTGTGAAACGCAATTTTAAGCCGGAACTAATTTCCCTCAACGACTTAGGTAAGCATTATTTTGGATGCGTTTAAATATGCATTGAATTCTAGTTATCCGGTTTTTTTTTCAGGCAGTCGCTTTACATAAAGAATATTAAAATTTAAATATATGTTTATTCCTACCTCCGACATTGTGGCGAAAACTTATGCCGAGCTGAAAATAAAACTACAATGCATGAATAAAAATGACAGACATGTCTTTTTCTATACAATTTATGATCTCTTGAAAAATACGATGGACTTTCAATTTTCATTAGTATAAAACACTAATATGTCAATTTCACACAAACAGTAGTACACTTTCTAAAATGACATGTACCATTTAAAGCTTTTGTATATGCCCGATGTGTTTACAGTGTTTACGTAAATATAGATAAAGTAAATTGAAAAAAGACGCCCCTAGGCCATTAAGCGGTACATATTAATAGGAATACATTTCTGTAGCTTAATTTCCACGCACTTTTATTCAACTACCCTTTACAATTTCACTGAGTCATAGCGTTTAATTCCACTTGTTGTCCTATTGATGCCATGGAAACATGGAATAAAAGGACTCAGGTGACAAATTGCCCATTTACTGTATAAACGTGTTCGATATCAAAGTTGAACTGGATAAATACAGCACAAAAACTGAAGACAAGTTACAACAAGCATAACCAAGATGAACTAGCCCCTGCCTAGGGATATAAGAGTGATTCGTGTAAGATAAAGATGAAGACAAGAGGACATACATAAGAAAAGAGAGCAAAGGCAAGAGGAAAATTAAGGTAAACTCTATCTAACATATTGTCATTGTCAAAATTATCTTCGCAAGTATAAAGAAAATTTCAAGAAGATGTAGACTGAGAGAGCGGCAGGCTCAAAATCTGGACTTTTTTAAACTGGAAAGGTCCTTTTAGACAGTTTGCATCATGTAGATGATAGTCTGGTTCATATATATATATATATATATATATATATATATATATATATGAACCAGACTATCATATATATATATATTTTTTGTTTCTATATATATATATATATTTTGTTTCTCCCTGATGAAGGCTATTTTATGTAGCCGAAATATAGGAGTTTCGTTGAAAATATTGTCTTTTTCCTTTGTCTCCATGTATATATATATATATATATATATATATATATACTATCACAAATGAAGACAAATTGTAAATTTTGTCAATACCTACATTTCGGCTGCATTCAACAGCCTTTGTTTTTTACCCTGATGAAGGCTGTTGAATGCACCATAGAAAATATTATTTTTCTTGTTCAGATCCAGGTTAGTAATCTGAATAAAGTCATTAAACGGGTTGGTTATTTTGGATCAAAAAGAGTTATTCAACACTGAGTGACTTTCACGGAGCGGTAGCAAATTTATTTCCCGACGATAGGGTCGAGCAACAAGTTACATTGTTCCATGACGAAGCAAAATCCACTCATGAGAACCGTGACATCGCTTTTTGAGTTTATAGTAACACTAAACCAAACTCGCAAAACTGCCCCACCGATGTTTCTTTAACTTGAAGAAGAAGGCAGCACATTTAGTTTAACAAGACATGTTTAGATAGAATGAATGCCTTACCCCAGGGAGGTCACTCGATATCGTCTGTACTTATATATGGCGTCTATTAGAGACAACATCCATAGAACTAGAACAAAAATTACACCTCTTTCTTGTAGCTTATAGCTGTTTAAACGATTAGATTTAATTACAATGTACTTTGGCTACCTCGCTTAAATTGTGAGATTTATATGTTTTTCCTACCGGGATTTCGGATACGGCGAATATTAAAAAGCTCTCCGTGTAGGGTACAACAGAGAGTACTTTTAAAAACAGTATTTTGCTCCACCGCTGTAAAAACAGCGTTTTTTTGATGGCTTTAGGGACAATTCTTTAACTCTGGGAGCAGCTTCTCGGCCTGGTTGCGGAAAGGCCGGAATATGTTAGAGAAAATAAAATCTCCAAGACGAATAGAACAGACAGAAGTTGAATCCAACTAAGTTTAATCTACTTGCACTCAACAATATCTCCAAAGAACATAACTAGTAACCGGCCTGACTGGGGCATAGCCTCACCAGACGTATTTAGCTATAGTCCGACTTGTGGTCAAGACTAAGCTAACGCGTAACATGAATTGCATCATAACCAAAAAACCTTGTTGGAAAACGTAAACAAACGTAACCAAAAAAGACTTGTTGGAAAACGTAAGCAAACATTTTAGAAGTTATATTGGATGAAACTGAAAGAAAGCATTCCAACATTTACTACTTTCAAACTAACGCAGGTACTAACAACTTATAATAAAAGTACTTTTGCAGGTCTTACACTTAACAGCTACGATGGGGTGAGAACAGTTTACGCTTACCACAACAGCAGGTGTTATGGTTATCGTACTAGGAAACGGAGAGAAAATAATCCGTACTGGATTTTTCAATTCAATTCAATTTAGTTTATTTCACTCCGCCATTAACAATATAGTGAATAATCTGTTGAGTGCGGCGGCGTGCAATGCATAATTTCCAAGAGCAATGTATTAAGTTTACGGGTGATGAATTATATTCTTGTTGGAAAATAATAAATTGTGTTCCGTGCGACAGTGCGTTTGTCGTTATAATAAAACAATTATTATAGATTTATTTTTTTGAAATCCGGAATAAACAAGTTCTTGGTAAGTGTTATCAGCCTCGACCTTCGCCTTCGGCTAATAACACTTACCTTTACCTTAATTTTATCTGTTATCACATCACCTGGGACTTCCATGGACTTCTTTCATCTTCACCTACAATTAATTTACATCAGATATTTTATTTTAATTAAGCTTACTAGATAAAATTGTTGTTGCTCAGTGCAATTAGCGCATTACGAAGTTTCAGGAAACACGCGATCTTGTAGAACAAGAAAGAATCTTGTTTAGAATCCACAATTTATATTTATAAAAATTAAATAGAGTTGACAATTCTACAGTTCATGTCTATTTTTATTTTAGTATAATGAAATCTACTAGCGTTCTATCACGAATGCTGTTGTCTTATTGGCTACGCTACTCACTATATATTCTGTTGTAGAAAGTGAGTAGAGTGAGTAGCCTAATGGCGGCCGCTTCTTCGCCTTTTCGAAGTGTCTGTGAAGAGTATTTGTTGTTAAGTTTTGAACCTCATCAACTCATCACGCGATAGAAATCTCGAGCTCATATTCTAATTGTTAAATATGTTTTCAAGGATTATTAGGCAGTAGAAAAGCTTATACGTCGATATTAGTTGCCGATATTATTTTTTACCATGTTAACTACTTGCTTGTTTTCAGTATATTTTACAGTTTTACTATTTTTGGCAGTGTTGTTTTCTTGAACGGTTAGTGTATATTCATTTGGACTTACCTGTAGATGTAGAAGGGGGTTTTCTCTATCTAGGATATCACCGGCTAAATTCTGACGTTAACGAATAAACGAATGTATAAATTTATTTAAGTGTAAAGGGTATTTTAGCTTTGGAAAAACTAGTTGGGGACACCGAAAGTATACTAAGTTAAAGCTACTAATTTGCAAAAGTTAAAACTGGCTAAAATTTACAAGTTGGTCTAAGTTAAAACTACGAATTTACAATTATTAAAACTGGCTAAACTTACAATTTGAACTAAGTTGAAGCTACGAATCTACAAATATTACAACTGACTAAAAGTTATAATTCAGATAGTTCGTGACTCTCTTAGTTAAAGAAGCGCATAAAATCAGTACAGTTTTGACAGCTGTTGTTGCGTTGCACGTGGACCATTTGTATTGTCCTCCGAACCCTGTATAAAAAGTGCAAAAATAAGAAAATACTTATTCTAGTGACTATGTCAAGGTCAGAGCTATTTTTCCATACACACCCTGTTTATGCAAGGTTTGTCCGCGGTTCCACACTGACACTGTTCGCCACATACAACATTTCTCCCCTTGCAAGGACATCCTCTGTTGCTCTCCGGTTTTCGTTTAGTGCTACATTTACTTTTGCACTTTTGTGAGGTGATCTGTTATACATAATCGCGATGAGATGCAAATAAATGCAAATGATTTCCACTCACCGTCAGATCCATAATGGCGGCGGCACCGCGGCAGAACGCACTGCGCATGAGTAGAAAACTGAGCATCCGGTGAATAACGCATTTCCGGTGACATACTGTAATCCCATGTAAATGTTGTAGTTAATTTTTTTATCTCAGGTAATTTTTATTTTTCCATTGTTTTTGGGTATGGTAATATATGCTGATGAATTTGAAACAAAGGAAAAACAAAAATTACCTGAAATAAAAAATGAACTACAACATAAACAACATAAAACTCCCGTACCGCGAAGTTTGAAAACAAAAAGTAAGAGTTATAAAACAAAGGTAGAGAAAAAGTTTGTTTCGTTGAAAAGTTTTTTCATCGTTCAAGTTTCAAGCGTTTGCACCAAGGGGTTTGGTGTTTGCACCAACAACGAAATATGAACAAATAATTTTTGCATCGCATTTTTTCACAAAAAACAAGTCTTCACTCCATCTCGAAATGTATTCATGCAAGAACCGATCGTGTACGTACCATAATTTTCTTCGGTTTTGGTCCTTTCATCATTGCATCTAGAAAATCTAGGTCTGTTGGTTCATGCAGAAATGTTGTTTTATGCTGTTCGCATCGATGTTGACTGGTAGTTTAACGGACCGGAAGTGCTTGAAGTTTACGCATGCGCAAACGTTCTGCCGCGGTGCCAATGGCGGCCAAATGTTTTTCAAGTAGACCGGAAGTGAGCCGGGTCCGCGCATGCGAATCCGTGACAGTGTCCCTTTAAAGTTGTGAGATCTTTCTGCTTTATGTTGTCCTTAAAAGCTTTAAGTGATGGCTTTTCTCTATCGCTCTGGCTCAGCTTAGTCCAAAGGTAAGATCCAATTAAAGTAGCGCAGAGAACGTTTAATTGACCATGTTGAATCGAATGAAAGCGAGGCAGATTGAAGTCAGCGTTCCGAAAATTGTATCCTTTAGGGGCAGCTGTCGAAGATCTCTGTGAGTTCTCAGGCACTTTATTGTGTCGAATGAATTTTAGTCATCGAAGGATTAAAATCGTTTCATTCTTTAATAGTAGACCAGTCATCTTAAACTTCCTTGTTAACAAACATACTCATTTTTATGTTTGTTCGAAAACCCTCCCAAAAAGCCATTCAAACTGATCTTTTTTGTTGCCGAAATAGTCACGAAATTTATCTGCATTAATTATTTATAATTATTTAGCGCCTTTCAACCCAGCCCTCAGTTATGAGTGTTTTATAAAACCATGTGCGGCCTCTAGGGCTTTTCATATCGTTGTTCTTATGAGTGTAGCGATCATTCAGGATTCTTTTCGCGAAGTTAAGACGTCACTTCCTCTCCCCGCGTTTTTGATTTTTGATATCAGTTAAAAAGTCGCCGACGACTCTCGTTACTATAATGGTCACTCCTTTAATTGGTCTTCTTTCACTGCAAATGGTTACTTCGCCGGCCAAGAAAGGGATAAACAAAAGAACCAAAGATATGAGATATTAGTCGAGTTCTTTTTTTCTCATGTCCTTTAACCAGTTTCGTATCTTTTCCGCTTATTGCTTATCTAGTCGAAGGTTTTTTATTTTTAACATTATTTTTATTGTTGTTGTAATATTAGGACTTCTAATAGCGCTTTGCACTAATGACGTCACGTACTTTTGATTCCCGTTGTGACTCAGACAAACAAACTCCTCACCCCGCAAACTCACTTTCTTACTTGCATAGTTGCTCACTCACTCACTCACTCACTCACTCACTCACTCACTCACTCACTCACTCACTCACTCACTCACTCACTCACTCATTCACTCATTCACTCGCTCACTCATTCATTCATTTATTCGCTCATTGATTCACACTTATTTGATTACTAACTAACTTTGCCTCCGCATTTTGCCCTCAGCGTTTTGTCCAGTTTATTGTTAATTTTTGTTGTAGTTACATGAAGCGCTGTTTTTTTCAAGACTGGTATTTCAGACATTTATCTTGTTCTTGCTTTTCCGTTTATTGTTTATTGCTTGCTGCGAGACTGTACCCGCCCGTGTGTTATATTTTTAACCCGTGGATACGCGAAGCGTAATGAACGGGTCATCCGTAACGAGGACAGTTTCACTCACTCGCTCGCTCCTTCCATCAGCTGTAAACTTTTCTTGGTAATTCTGCTGACCAGTGCATAAGGTTTTCGTGGCAACTGCAATTACAAAGGAATATAGTGCAGAGAATAGTCGACCGCCGGAAAAGTGGACATTATGAAGTGTTGCTCTGATGTTTCGCATTTGGAGTCCTCCGATCTCTGCGTTCTGCAGACTTGAAATGGATTTTTTAACAGACACTCATTTTAACGCGTAACTACGTTAAAATAATAAAATTTAACCTTCATTAGTTACTTATACAAAATTGTGTATTGGCTAAAGATCTGCTCTTCAGTGTTGACGACCCGATTTCGAATCTTGGCGGGACCGGACAAATTTATTTTTCCTGTTTTTGTTTCTTTTCTTTTTTTTCCCCAACAGGACATCGTGAAAGTTATGTACTGTTTCTTGCGTTTGAAGTCGTTCAATTTAAAAAAAATACATATCAAACCGTGTTTATAAGAGCATAAGCTTTTAAAGGTTCAAATGACATACTTTTTTAAATCTTACTTTGCTTTTAATCTTTAACGTTTTCTACAAAATTAATTTTTAATATCGTTCCATTTTTAACCCGTGAATACGCAAAGAACGACTATGAGCAACAATAAGCTTAAATATATTTCGCATTTGGAGTCCTTTGATGAATAAACCAAATTAATTTCTTTCATGTCTTAGCGTGACAGTACAAATACGCCTTGTTTGAAATAGGAGAGAACTGGACACGGTTATGCGCTAAAGGTCAACTTACATATGTCGTCAGTGGATCTGTTCCCAAGTGAAAATATATCTTTGCGTTTTTCTACTGAACAGAATATGTAGACTTTAAATATCATAAATATCATATCGCGGATTACGGTATTGAGCCGTGTTTATAATTTAAACATACCGTACATTGCATTTCGCGATAAAAAAAATTGGCAATCTCATCGCAAGTGTTAATTGATGCAATAAAGCTTCCACGGACTTTTTTTTTTTTACAACAACAACAATTTATTCAACAACAAACAATCACAACAATGTGTTCTTAGTATAATAATGGAAGAGTTGAATGATTTGTTTGCCCTGCAAATAGCTGGAACGCTAATCGGGGCGGGGCAACTCGAATGTCTCCCCAACCAAAATGACTAAGCACATATCTAAATTCAAAATTGATATTTAACTACATTTCGACACCTTTTTGTAAGAAAGAGTCCTCAAATATGAGCCAGCGATGTCATTTCTAATTCACGGGTTGGCTCACAGGAGCCTTTGATTGTTTATTGTAGTCATGAAATAGTGTTTCAAATGTGCGCCGTTCAGTTTAGCTCAAGGCCGTGATTTAGTTGGCGTGTCTCTCGCCTTCAACTAATTATGGGCTTTTTTTCGCCTTGCTTATAGTTTCACTTTAGATAGGCATGTATTGCCTTGACAAATTATCACCAGTTTGGCTGTCGTTTTTTGCCTAAGAGTGAGTTTCAGTTTCCCTTACAGTTTGGCTGGCCAGTATGTCGCTCGAAAGGGAATACCGGGAATTTGTCTCCTCATTCATGCAGTCTAGTAGGCCTACGTCGCCCGGACAGGCCCTTGGTATTTCATTGTTTGTCGCTTTAACAGCTGCATGTTTAGCTGACCGTTTGTCGACCAAATTCAGGGTGTTTTGCTACCGTATTTAAGGTATTTGTTCTACTTCCAGCTTGGCTGGTATCTTCTGAATCGAAAGTAAAATATGGAGTTTGCTGCTTTACAATTTGATGAAAGAGTGTTCGCTAAAGAGCTAGACATATACTACTATATTCACTATCTAATGTTCGCCATGATATTGTGATTTAAATATTATATAGTTTTAAATAGTTTTTAAATGTTGACATTTTGATACTAATTTTAAATAATTTTTAAATGTTATTTTAAATTTTATTGTAATGTTTTTACGCAATTCAGCCTTTAATTTCGGCTGTAACTTGTATTGACTATTAAAATAAACTATCTATCTTATCTTATCTCTTATCTTTCTGAAATCCTTTCCTTGGAAACAACTAGCAACGCCATTTCTTCAGATCATTAATTTCACACCGAAGAGTGATACAAGCAAGATACTAATTATCTACTTCAAGTTTCACCGTAACAGAACTTAACTTGATGAATAGATTCTCACTGGGGAGTCTCACAAACAATGCCAAGGGTAGTATGAGATATGGGGAGAATAAGCCCTACGGAGGACGTTCACTTGCACCTCCAAGGTGCATGCGCGTGTGGTTCCCTAGGCGGTTAGATAAGCAAACAGCAGACTAATGTTAGGTCTTCCTCCCAAAACTCAGAAACCCCTCTCAAAAACTCCGTTCTGTGCGCTGTCTTGGATAAACCACATTACCTTTGCCAAGCTAACAATACTTTTATTGTACCGGTTGACTAAACTGGAAAATATGTTACATCGATTACACATTTTTTACTGGCTTCTGCTTTAGACATCGTATTCCGCCAACTAGAAGAATAAAGAACGTTCGGCTAAACGCGCTAAATGATCGCTGGTTCGAAATTCGAGAGGTCGTTATGCGATTCGTACCTGGCTACCACGTCCGCCTAAGTACCCTTGGCAACACTTTCCGCTAGTGTTTCAGCGGGTGAGTTCAGTTGGTCTTAAGGTGTCCCTAAGATCGGTGTAATGCTTGAGCATAGCAGTGCTGGACCAGCCTATGTGCTGGGCTATCGCCTCCTGGGATACCCCTAGCAGGGAAAGTGTGATGGAACAACCTGTGCGCATGCACGTCCTTTTTAATCATACCAAATGTATTAACTCGTTCTAAAAAGCGAAACACATTCGTTGTCTCCCATCTATAGCGAAACTTATTCGCTTGAATCTAAAAACAAAACATATTCGCTTTGCTAACTTATAGCGAAACAAATTCGCTCCTATAGACTAATTTCGATATATTAAAATTCATACTTGGCTCCGAGGCTTGGGGGAATAAAACAAAAGAAATGAATGTAATTCAACGCTGAACCTCAATGTGATTTCTTTTGTTTTATTCCCCCAAGCCTCGGAGCCAAGTATGAATTTTAATAGATCGAAATTTGTATATCACGCTAGCATGGCATGAAAATATATTTAATTTAATGAGAAAAAGAGTCCAGTATCAAATTCAGCACATCAATATTAGTAAAACTGTAAAGTTTCGTAAAGATTGCTCGTACACTGACGGAGATAAGAACTTTTGAAACTTAGTACTCTGGCCTAATTTTTACAAAGAAATGTATGGGAAAAACACGAAAACGAGGCTGGACGGGCAATCTATGTCCGTCCACCATACATTTCTTTGTAAAAATGCTCAGTTTCAAAATTTCATATCTTCGTCAGTTTTCTAGTAATCTTTACAAAACTTTGTAGTTTTACTAATATCGATATGCTGAATTTGATGCTGGGCTGTTTTCCCCAAAATACTAAATATATTTTTGTGCCATGCTATCGTGATATTGGTCTATTGGGTCTTTCTGCGTGTACCGGTACTCATTGTCTTCTATTGTTTGTGAGGTATTGTATTTTTGGTCTTGTTTTGCATTTGTATTATTGTCGTTCTTTGTTCCTTTTGTTTTACGTCATCTGTGATCCGGTACACACAGAAAGAACCAACTAATTCGCTACTTCCGAAAAGCGAATCACATTCGCTGTCTTCCATATATAGCGAAACTTATTCGCTAAAACATAAAAGCGAAACATATTCGCTATCTTAACTTATAGCGAAACGAAATTCGCTTTAACCAAGCGAAACTAATTCACTCGTGTCCTGATTTTGTACAGTGGTAGAAAGGAGGATAACATAACGTTGCAGAGCATATTTGTCCCTTGACTATGCCAAGATACAATAGACCATTTTACAGTTGTGTGCTTAGTACCCTGGAATTTGAGTGAAAGTGAGACTGGAGTTGACTTTGTTTTTTCAAACCTTCCTGCTTTTCATATGTAAATCATGTTAGTTAACATAAGAACAACATGATTTACATATGAAAAGAAGGAAGGTTTCAATCAAAACAAGGTCAAATTCAGCCTCATTTCCACACAAAGACCAGGTTACTAAGTAGAAACTGTAAAATGGTCTATTCTAATACTGTTTGATTTGTAACGGATAAGTGCACATAGCATAAAGGAACCACACGTGTGGAAGTATGCGAGACAATGGTCTCAGCGTGTTCTTGAGTGATAGTGCAATGTGTGTCACGCAAAATTCGTTGGGGGAGGGGTTGCGTGACTCGTTTAAAATAAACCATAAAACTTTCTTACGCATGCGCATGAGGCTGCTGTCGCTGCTGGAGCCTCTTGTTCATATCCAATTGCAACATACCTCAAATACCCAACATAATTTTCTTCCGGATAGAAGTCATAGAATAAGAGACCTCCACACTCGCGTTAATTTTCTTTATTTGGAAATTGTACCTTTTCTGATCAGTTCGCGTTAATCAGTTCCTATTGACCAAATGCAAATATGGTCGTCCAACAATGTTTTGTTTGGACAGGTTCTCAAGAAAAGAAAAGCAATTGAATAATGATAAAGATCAGGTGAAAATAAGTCATTGTGCGCATTTTCAAGGCCATATTCTTATTTTAGGAGAAGTTATAGGCAATCAAATTTTGGGAAAAACATGAAAGCGAGGTTAGTCAGGATAGAATGTCTTTTCTCATACAAATGCTTAAAATTTCAGTGAGCCATAACTTTGCAACCGTTAAACAAAAAACACCCAAACTTTGCAAGATGATACACTTAGCAGCACTTGTTTACGTGATATCATTAATTTCTCTGAAAACTTGGCCAAACAAAAAATTGCCTGGCGGCCATATTTGCATTCGGTGTATATTCTGGATCATTTTCTCCTTTAATTCGCGTTAACAATTTAGGCGGCGTTATTTTCAAATTCCTCAATAAAGGCAAGTGTTAATTTCCTATAATAAGGTAGTCAATAGTAGTATGACCGGCCTGTCGCCGCGGCTTGCTTGTATTTCAAAGTCATATATTATGCCTGTTGGTATGATCGCATTCATTAATTTAAATTTATATTATAAATAAATGTTTTATTTATCCTGAAAAACCGATCAGCGAATTTAAAATAAAAACGCTGGTATAAACCGGTGATCAGTGTATATACAAGTCGAAAATAAAAATGGAATAAAAAAACTAACAAAAATATTTACAGTGATAAAAAACCTATAATCTACATAAAAATCGATGTAAGTAGGTATAAAAATTATATTAATAAATATATTAAATATATTGTAGTTATGAAAACACCGACAACATAATTGAGTCAAAATAAAGTCTGATTTTGATGCGACTTTTCCAAATAAGAGCCTATTTGAAATGTTAGGCTGAAAAGAGTCTTCACTATTGCGGGGTAAATGCCAAATCTTAGCCTTAAGGTTCCTTAATCGACAAGTTCTTAAATGTTTTTATTTTTTCTGTTTATAAGAAGTAATCGGCTCATTCAATGAAAATGCCGATTTCATACTAGAAACGAATTATCCGTCTAGACAAATCATCTGTCTCAGACGGATAATTCGTCTGAAATTGGACCAATGAGTTAGTTTTCGCTGAGAAATTGAAGTCGCTGAGAATGTCAAGCGCGTGGCTTGTGGCTTTCAAAATATACTTTAAAGGTAAAGTTTTAACGATGGGGCCATAATTTTATCCAGGTAGCTAGAAATTAGTTTGGTAGAACATCTATAAGTGGAAACAATTGGTTGGCCTGTGTTATTTAGTTTCTAAATTATAGGTGTGAAGTAAATGCGCGGGATTCTCGAAGCACAAGGGGATCCTTATCGACTTTGGTATGAAAAGAGGTTCATTGTTGAAAAGCTTTTTGTCGGTCAAGGTCCGTCCGCCAAACGACTACCGCCGGGGCCGCCCTCCAGTCGGTAGCTTTGACAACGGCATCTTTGCGTTTTAAACCCTTTTAAGAGTCTTACAAGTCTGTCTTGTAAGAGCATTTGAAGTCTACCCATTCTTCTGTAGAGAGGTTGGTAAATTTAGTGTTCTGAATATTGTGGCGACATCTTCAAACAATAAAGTCCAAAGAAGCGAACTGGCCCACCGGGGATTCCATTTCGATTTCCGAATGTTGAACGTTTCACTGAAAGCTAAAAGTTGAATGCGGCCTTGGAAGTTTTTTATTGCCTTTTAAAATAGTTTGACGGACAATTTGTCGGTTTATTTGCCTATAAGAACAATATTAAAAACCGTTCTGAGAACAGATATATATTTTTTCCATCGGAAAATGAGCAGATTTGCACTAACTTGCACAGCTGGACAAGTTCCGAGCCACACTGAAAAAAATTGCTTATCGAAATCGATGCGCTGATAGTGATTATAATATTACTGACCCTATCATTAACCGGCGTGAGTCGATATCGCGCTCGACAGATTATAAAAAATGAACGAGAGAATTCTATCCGGCCTTTATTTTTTGCCCGCACAACTACGCAGTGAAAAGCTGATAACTTAAAGAACAGCTCTAAATTGCTTCAAAATTACCCCAAAACAGGTAGGATTTCTTTTACAACCCCACTTATTTCATTCACGCGACAAGAACATAGGTAACCTCCTATAGTTAGAAGTGTACTGAAATATGTCTGACGATCAACCTCTACTTTCAAATGTATGAGGGCACGATGTAACACTTTATGTTTCCTTTTATTAGCAACGCGGACAAACCTCTCAGAACCCTGAAAAACCTGCGAGCATTCGCGCGATTGCCACATCAGGCTCTCTTTCTCCATTTGGTGTCATTTAATGAGAAAAAAGTATCGTAGCTAGAAAGTATTGCACGCCTAACTTTGTGCGTAAAAAAATACGCTTAGCTTGCATCCTGGAAATTTGTCATTTCTAAAGTTAAATGTACCTTCACTACTGATGTAACGTGGTTCTAACTTTTGCATCTGTGGATTAAATCCTTCCAACTGCATGTCACCATTGAAATAAAAGCTCTTCAGCAGTAATTACGATGACGCTACCTGTTTGTCAGTATTTTACAAGTGATTTATTCACAACAAAAATCTTTTATTACCACTTGACGACTTTTACAGGTCATAGATCATAGAATAAGAATTCAAGCTGATGTCACTGAAATGGTTTTGTAACACCCAATAATTATTGGGTATTTCTTTCAGCCAACATGGTTTTCTTTAGCGACGCAAGCACAAACGTAAGCATAAGCGGAAGCACCGCATAGACTTTAAACAAGCACAAAGAGCTACTAAGAAATACAAGAGCTAGGAACAGAAAACTTTGATCTTCAGTTTCCTGGTTCAACTGGCGGTTAAAGCATTTGTAAGGAATCTTGCGCTTGCCGCTGGGCTTGATTACGTCACCAGTGATAACTAGGCAACTCTTGTAATAAATCAACCAAGTTTAATTTCCCTTCACTGTGCGAAAAAAAAACTTCCATAATCCTCTCTAGCAAAAATAAATAAGTTGTCGGTTTGTTTATATTCAGAAATGAAGCTGTATACGCAGTTTCCTAGCTGTGAACACGAAGTTAAGAGAATTCCAATTAGAACTTGCTTGTCGGCATCAAGAGAGTAATTAGTTTTGGTGGTTGTTATCGTAATTAAAGGCATGTGAAAGATTAGAGGCTCGACTTTTGAGTATGAGCCCAGTTTCTACGATAAAATAACAATAAAAAAATAGAATAAATATGAAAGTCTCTCTGGGGAACTGCTAAAAGATTTTTTAAAATTGTTTAGTTGGAGCAAATCAACTTTGTCGATCTACATACAAAACCAAGGGTTTTCTGGGTTTTCTTTTCTGTTTATGAACGTCTTTATTTCCATATAACTCGTACTACTCAATGGATTTTTCAAGACATTAAACTTTTCTTGGTGAAAACGAGCTTGGAAAGGAAAAAATGTTGAAACAGATTATTCCATTCAAAGCAGATTTACATATTTCATGTGAAATTCACTTTATTTTATTTCCTTCCATCAAGCAAAATAACAATATTGTACAAATTGCTTTTTTCTCAGCCAATTAAGTCACAAAACATAACCGGTGGGGAAAATAAATAAGTTAAATAGTTTAAACAACCTTGGCTGTAAGAAAAACCTTATTACTCTGATAAATCAATTTAATTCCTTTCATTTAATATTTCTAAGTCGTAAATTGCTAATTAAACCCACATTTCGACTTCAATGAAGCTTTCGTTTCATTGGCCCGTTCCTGGCCAGCTTTGCTAAGTAGATTTTCCCCTGACATCTTCACGTATTAAATTCTGTCGGGATTAATGAATTTCCGTCTGTGAGTTTTTGTATTTTGACTAATCAATGTAATAAGTCGACTATTCTTTTCACCTTTTTACAATTGCAGATAATTAAGTGGCGGCAAAACTGCTGTCCGTTCAGTTGGCAGTTCACCGAAGAGTGCGAGAAGTGATATTTCGCGTTGACCTAAAAAAACCCCACAATCTTGAGATTTCCCCGATAACACGTTTAGAAGACAGAGGACTAAAGATGTGGATTCGTTTGTATTATGTGCTGACAATATGTCAAGTTTTGTCTCAGGTGAGTCAGGTTATATCCTAGGAGTTAGTAAAATATGTTATTCTATTCGCGACTTACACTTTCCAATTCTCAATGTATTAATCTTTTTCAAGAACAAAAGCTTTGTATGTTTTTTTTTTTAGGAAACTGCGAAAATAAGTTATTTTAATGGTTATTTTACGGTTTGGGTTTGATTATTTTCTAATGCTTTTGTTGAATTTTTGGTAATTTTCTTAAAATCGGCGTCTGAAAATGCACATTTCGCCATGAACAAGAGTTAATAAACAGTTGAGTAAAACAACCTGACTATAAGCAGTCCCTGTATTGCTACTGAGTTCAGTTGTAATCAATCTCAATTGACAACTTCAGTGCTCGACTTGTCAGAAAATGGATAAGATCAGGCTAATCTTACACAAAACTTTGGTTTATTTATATCTTGGTTGGTTTGTTAAAGTAGGGATAAAGTCATTGACGACGTTCATGTGGGGAGTTGCACTTAACGAACCGTTTTCAGTTATCATGCAAGAACTTTGTCATTTGATAGTTGTAGGAACTAAACATTTTTCTTTTTGAAAAATAGAATGTTAAAGTTTTAGCAAGGCGCACTGCACGCGTTCAGCATCTAACAGTTATATTTGGAGCTGACCCTTCAGGGGTTTTCTACGGACATTGAAAAAGCGAGAATCATTTAAAGTTAGGAGTAATTTTGAAGTTAATCTCATCTTACGTGATTTTAATAAATTTGACTGATTCGTGCGATAAATGACGTTTCTCGATTTTCTTCTCTGTTGAAAAGGTGGTTAAGCTCAGTCAGTTAAAAAGGATCTCCGTGAATCCTAAATTCCAAAAAAAATCCAAACTAATAGCGAGTCCATCGGTTTTAATAAAAATTTTGCATTTGCCAAAAATGACAAGAAATGACAAATGTTTGTTCTAACCTCAAATACAGCTAAATGCTTGTTTAATTAAACATATTTCTTTCATTATGAGAGGGTGTAACCCCTGCAACAACAGGCATAACAAGTTTACAATGTACTTACTGTGAATATACGTTTCTCAGTCAGCTTTGCCACAAAGTGTCAGAAAAGTTTCAGTTTTTTTAGGTGTGAATTAATTTAGATCAAAAAAGGATGTTTATAAATATGTTCGTATTTGGTATTTGTAAAGGAAAGCTGTACTGGGTTAAAAATAATTACATTTTGTTAAAATAATTAAACTTGAAATTAGAAAGACAAAACAGCGTAATGATAAATGCTTGCTGTACGTAACTTCGTTCATAAAGTGTAATATATTTTGCAAGGCAAAAATCAACACGCAAATTGATATAAATAAATTTAACGCACATCATATTTTCATTTTCTGTTTGCCTGTAAATTTGTTTAACTATCTGATGAAATATTTTTCACGAATTATGTTAAATTATTTTTACTTAATGTCTTTCAACCCCATCAGTATACTTCAATATTTTCAAAACTTTGAACAATGAATTGGCGTTCAGTGACGTTTGCTTAGATTTTCATGTGTCTTTGACACACTCATGTACAATGTATTTGTTTCAGTCTGTCCTCTGTGACAGCTCTTGCATTATATATTTATTTATATATTTCTGGGTTTATCAGATTTTCTGCAGCAATATTTAATTTTCAACTCATTTACAATTCTGGGCTCTGATGTTGCAGCGGTTTTTAGTGTGTCACTGCATATGCACATGAAACACTTTCTTATGTACCTGAAGCTGTTAGCGTTGAGGTTCAGAAGTCAGCCTTGACTAATTGATATAGCTCAGAGAATTTCGGTTCATCGTTAACCACTTAGAAGCAGTTGATTCAGCTGTCCGTTTGCCGACCAAAATTCAAGTTTCATTTGTTGAAAGCAGTTTCACCATGTTGCATTCAACTGAGAACAACTTAGCCTCTAATCATGTGATCGGCGTTGTGAAGCCGTTCAATCCATTCCATTGATATTTGACAGTATCGCGTATAAATATCTGACAATGAAAGTGCCCTTGTATCTCGTTATGCTAAATATTCGTAGCATGTCAGTATCTTTTACTTCCTCAGTCCGTACTGCCAATAGACACATGCACCCATTCGCGTGCCTATCTTTAATGGAATTTTGCACTTGTTATCCAAAACCCCTGGTTCGACTCTGGCACGATCGCCCTTTTTCAGTCTTTTATTGACATCATCTTTTTATTTTTGGCTTCAGATATCTGCACTGTCTTCAACCAAGACCATTCATTTACCGCCGGCATCACCAGGTATATTATCATCTTTATGGAAAATCTGCCTATATAATTAGAATTAAATTTTGAAAGGGTGACCTACAGCAGTCATATGGCTGAGTGGAACGCAAAACAGAACTATTATTAAACACATTTCTTATCAGAAATATGTTTTGTTTACAAATATTTATTTCTTTTTTGAGAACTGAGAAAAAGGTTCCAGTAGTAATACTTTATTGTAGCCTCGGGGACGGGGTTTTAGCTCTCGATTTACTTTTGGTAGCTCAAGGGAGGCGCTTATTAGAGAAGGGACGCTGTAATTTCTTTTTTCACAAAAACAATAACAAAAAATGTACGATTCGCAGAGTCAAAACAACAGTAACGATGGTTCGAATAGTCAGAATATAATTCACTAGTATATCTCAACTGAGTCCTCAAAGAGATCTTGCATAAGGAGTGTGCGCTCACAAGGAAATAACTGTCGAGACAAGGCTAACGTCGCTAAAAACAATACTATAGGGAGAGGGGGCGCTTGTCAACAAAACGATCCTCAAAGCGTGTCGCTTCTAGAGAGGGGCACTTATTGGAAGGAGGGCGACAAATCGAATCGTTACGGTACTACAAAGGTCGATAGTGATGTGAATGTGACCGGTTTCTGATCATGTTTGTTTGAGTGCCTACATCATATATGGCTAGCGTGTTGCGTGTGGGATTGCGTTTAAACTAAATTCTAACCAGCAGCGAGTGATTCAATGTTTCTTTCAGTTTAATTTCATGATTTCGTATATCAGTGCAGGTGTTTGTTCTCTGTAAGAATAAGTTTGCCATTTGCTTCTTGTTCTGCCTTTTACTGAAATGAGTTTGTTTGATGAACAACGACTCTATGACCTATAAGAAACTACGCAATACATTTTTCTTTCTGTTAGATGATTTGTATTTGGGTTGCTATGGAGAACAGAATTATGATTCAAGATTTTACCAGGCACACCAAAGCATAATGTCCCCGTATAAGTGTATTCAAGCCTGTGCGGAAGAGAGGTTTCCACTGGCTGCAGTGTTCAACGACACAGTATGCTACTGTGCAAACTATAGCGTTACTACCCTGGTCAAGGATAATCCTTGCGGCTCATCTGACGGGGTGACAATTTTCCACATTTACAACACCAGCTGTTTTTTTATGGAGATTGTTGAACTTTACCAGGAATTGACATTTACGATGTTTCAATCCAAGATAACGTCATCGCTATCCTCCAGTGCACCTGTCACGCTTGTCACGCCAACAAGCGTGGTGGCGTTGAATTTGTCAAAACCTATCCTGTATTCGGTGAATTTTGACGATGGACGAGGTAACAAAACTTTGCAAGGTCACTTTGTGTTAACGCATCGATTTGTCACTACTGGTGAGTTCAACGTCACTTTAGCTGCGTCCCGACACAACACGACCATCTTTGTATCAACCCGGACGATTCGGGTTATTTCTTGTCTTCGAGTAACAGGTATGGAGTGTCCCGCTGTAGCACCATGGAGGATACTCTTGTGTACTTTGTTTTACCTAAGTGGCAGTGACGTCACAGCATCGGTGATAATGAACAACACTGAAAAAAACGTATCCCTCTTAGTTCCAGGTATGTGTCCTCACTGGTCTCCATTCATTTGTCATTACAGCAACTGGAAGTATAGCCTGCTTGCACACGTCTCCTATTTGCTTGCTTTTTCGCGTGAAGCAAAGGAAATAGGAGACGTCTGCGTGCAGGCTACTGAAAGAATTTACCTGTAAGACTTGAGGGTTTCTTTTATTAGGGAGTTCAAGCAACGACGACGGCAACGCCAAGGAAAACGTCACTTGAAAAAAGGATTCGCACTATTTTAAACTACTTAGCAGTTGCTCCAATTTGTTTAGTTTGTCTAATGTGACTGGATTGTCCAGGAGCTAAATTTGAAGGGATAGCTTTCAGGTTGAAATGGAGAAAGGAAAATTAACCGTTGCGTGTTCACGTTCTCCACAAAACCTATAATTTGATCATTTGACGTTGTTGTTTTGCAGGGAACGGCAAAGAAATGTACCAAAATGTAAAACGCACGTGCAACACGTGCAGGGGCATTGTTTTCGCTGATTAAACCTATTGTTTTGTGCCGTTCTCGCTGCCGTCGGCGTCGTGGCTGCTTAAGCTCCCTATTAGCTTGGCAGAAACGCGGACTGGAGTATTGCTGCTGAAATTGCCTTTTTATTTCATTAGTCTCTTTTTTCGGTAAGTTTAAGGCTTTTCATAATGACATTGTTCTGCTATCATAACAATACTACAAATTTTTCTTTGCTAATAATTACTTTCTGGAAATAATGGTTGCCTCTCGCTCAAGGCTAGGATTTTCAATATTGCCGTCACAAGCTAGAAAATTAGTTGAAAACGGGCATGGTGTAATAAATAACTGTGCAAAATTTCATTATAACTGCTTTTTCGATAGAATCAACTGAATAAAGTGCATCGTAGTCAAGAAGCTGCTTCGTGTACGGACACCATTGCATTTGTCGATATCGATCAGTACTCGCGTAAAAGAACATAATCTAAGACAACAGATCCCCCATACATAAGGCCTCTTCCAATGAAAACTATTTTACATCATATAGTCCATTATAGGGAGACCCCCCTCCAAGAGAACATAATCTAAGAGAACACATCCCCATACATAAGGCCTCTTCCAATGAAAACTATTTTAAATCTGTTATTAGTTCAGTGTCATTCTGCGTTGAGTGGTCTGTTATTTTAAGGCTGATACCTGATTGGTCGGTTTGAATGACGTCCTGTAATTTTAGAGTTGGCGGGTTTGTTGCTTTTCACAGCCTCTCACACAACACGCGATTATGAGATAACGAGAGCTATAAAATATATGATATATGATCACTGTAGAACAGATACCCTGCGGTCATGGGAGCAAGAATACAAATGACCTTATAACAGCATGGGCACAAGCTAGAGTCAAGCTAATATTAGATTGAAAATGATTATCATGGGGCACGGGGTTTTGTTCTCTTACATCATTTTCTCTTGACTTGCGTTAAGCGTGGAATCATCAGGCATGGGAAGTCGAGAACGCCAACCATCCCACAACTTCATGCCACCGCGCTGAAACAATGAGGGAGGCCTGAGGACGAGGCAGGTACATGCCCTGACATGCCCTGATATGCACTAACATGCCCTTACATGCCCTGACATGCCATGACATGCCCTGACATGCACTGACATGCCCTGACATGCACTAAGATTCCCTGACATGCGCTAACATGCCCTGACATGCCCTGATATGCACTAACATGCCCTTAATACATGCCCTGACATGCACTGATATGCCCTGACATGCACTAAGATTCCCTGACATGCGCTAACATGCCCTGACATGCCCTGACAAATTAGGAATTCATGGATAAAATATCCGACGATTTGTGTTTTATTTTTAGATGTGCCACGAATGATACTGGGGAAGGAGGGATTCACAATGATCAACCAATCAGATTCCAAGGATGCCCAAGCTGGGACATACGTACTTCCATCCCTGGAGTTCTCAACAGAAACTTCACTGGAGGCCTGGGAACTATATGCTGAGTATCCTGGCCGCATTCAGCTACAGGTGAGACAATAGGCCATTTCCGAGTTACGTTATGCCTCGTTGTCAAAGCGAGGCTAGGTGCACAACCTTTCATACGAAAATGAGTTTTATTTGCATTTGAATAAAAACTCATTTTCATATGAAAGGTTGTGCACCTAGCCTCGCTTTGACAACGAGGCATAACGTAACTCGGAAATGGCCTATTTATCTGGTGCTCTCCATGAACATTTTTTTTCTTGTAATTAAAAAATCAAAACTTCATTGTTCCATTTACGTTAAGCGACTCTATTCCTTAGGAGCTCCGTTGTTGGCCTTGTCCATCTATACATAACGCGTATTACAGTCCTTAGTTTACTATGCTGGATTTGTTCATCAATTTTCAGTTTGAGAAAAGGGCAAGCCACAGAAATAAAGTTTCTATCCACCGCAAAAAAACATTAACCGTGTTTCCTTTGTTTTTTGTTGTACCGGGGATGGAACACTAAAACAACTACTTATTCTTATAAGAAACTATATACAGTCGGACCTCTATTAAGCGGCCACCCTCCATTAAGCGGCCACCCTCCATTAAGCGGCCACTTTTCAAAGTCCCGAATTATTTGTCAGTAAAGTGCTGTATTCGATACCTCTATTCAACGGCCACCTCTATTAAGCGGCCGCGGCCACCTTTTTGCTATTGCAAGTTTAGTATTTATTGTTTTTTTTTTACCTCTATTAAGCGGCCAGCAAATTATCTTTTCAAGCGAAATGGTGACAGTTAATATGAAGGTGATAACTGATAACAACAAGAACTGACAATGACAAGTCACAAGCCGCAATACATACTCAACACTAAAAAATACTGTACTTATCGACTACATGCTCTCTGTGTTAGAGATAGAACTTTGCACGGACTTGAAATGCGCAAATACAGGGCACTTAATTTTTTGTTTCAATGATTTTTGCATTTATCTTCACATATGTTCACTTTTCAACAAGCGTTTTGCTATATAGAAGCAATAAAATTACGTTGACTGCCATTTCTATCCAATTTATATTGTACCTCTATTAAACGGCCAACCTCTATTAAGCGGCCAGTATTCAAAGTCCCGAGGGTGGCAGCTTAATAGAGGTCCGACTATATATATATATATATATATATATATATATATATATATATATATATATATACTTAACGGTTCAGTGTAAAATGGAGTTTAACTGAGGAGTGGGTCACCTCTTCGGTGGCCTACAAAACAGTTCTGTATTAAACGTCCATCCACTCAAGATCTGAGTAGTTCACCTACTAGTATAACCCGCTCCTTCACCGCAAGTAGAGCACTATCTTGGCTTCGCCGGTGAACATTTGACAAAACGTGGCTGCCAAGACTAAGACAGGCCAACCAACTGAATTTCAGTCAAAGTCTTAAAAAGTCTCCTCTGCCCACCCCTGTTCCTTGGACACACAACACCGGCTCCCCAGCCACCCACCCACGGTTAGCCCTGACCAAGGCGGCCCAACCACAGGCCAGCTAAAAAATTTTTCACTAAACCTGACTGCACTAACATTTATTTAAATGGATTTCAACTCGAAATACAACAGACCAACAGGTTGAATTCCACTCAAAGTGTCAAAACTCCCCCCTTCCCACCCCTGTGGTTTTGACGCACAACCCCCAGACAACCAGCGGCTGTTAGCCCTGTTCCTGGGCTATGTCGCAGCATATCGGGTTACGGCAAGCCCCTTCAATTTTCAGCGACGGGAATGGCTTGGACATGGGCCAGTTTTTTCCGGATTGTAGCTATATAGAGATTTTAATTCTTTGAAAGATGATAGGATTTCTTTATAAAATATTGGAAGTTTGGGATTTATAAATTTCACATCGTAGTTGCAATGAAGAAGAAACTTTAGACCACCCAGTTTACGGAAAAAGTGATTAGGAACTGACTTCCAATTTAAATTTGTGTGACAAAAAAGTCGCGGGATCCACGCGAGCCGCATTGCCTTTATCATTAAATTAATATCAGTCATACGGATCCCATCTTTATTGTAGTCTTGATAAAGGCCTTCTCTTTTAATTTTATCGTTTTTAATTCTTGTTCCAAAGAAAATCGAATAGCTTTCTTTTGATGATCGTCGCAATATCTCCAGGGATATTTATGTTGGTTGCGGAATAAACAATTTGCGATAGCCCGATAGATTTTGAAATCAATACTTTTCCAAACAGCGTAAGATTCCTTGAACTCCATATATCTAAGTTGGTTTGTAATTTTTGCACTTTTAAGCGAAAGTTGTAATAATCATTCTTGTTTTCATCATACGAAAAGTAAATATCTAGAATTTTAACCGGATCTCGTGGCCACGATAATTGTAACGGTGTAGCTCTATTGTTTAACCATTTTCCTAACCATAAGGCTTTAAGTGGTTGAAATATAGGTGTAATTGAATCAAACTAGTTTTTTCCTTAATTGTGTTAACATATATACGATTACCATTCCAAAAAATACCGTCAGTTATTTTCATTCGTTTTGGCGTTTGGTTAATGCAATAAGGCAAAGCGTGGTTTCAGAAGTAATAAATAGTTTGTTTTACAGTATGTACATCTTTGTTTCTTTGCATTAACAGATTAACAGGGCAGATTGGAACTTAACAGGCTGCGCAATGACCTGCCATCCGCAATCCAACTGTGGAGCCTGGATTGCACCCAGTGACCATTGCGATCAGGTGTGCATCAGTGTATCGTACTGCCAACAGCCATTACCCATCAGCTCATGCGCACATAGGCTCGGCAATTATTTCAAAGTGTATACCATAGATGTCAACCTTACTGTGGGGTATAACTTAATCGTTATACCGGAAGAAGAAAGGTTTATTGCACATGCAGGGGACATTGTGGGATTTCAGAGGAACACTTCCGGTGCTGTGCTCCAGAGAATTACCGCTGAACAGATTCCCGGAGTTTATTATATCCCGGCGCACAATGCTTCTACCCTAAGTGTGCATCTTGAGAGCATGGTTGCTCTTAACGTCTCTTTTCATGTGAAGTTGCACGGATCGATTAGAGTAAAGACTAAGCTAACTGTTTCGTGTTTACAAGTGGTTGGAATTTACCCTATAATGGTAACGTTAAGCAATGCTATTCTCGCACACAACAACAGCAAAGCACTTGCATTGCAATCCGTCATTGCAGTACAAAACGAAATCACGGAAATAACACTCGCTGACAAAGTACAGTACATCGTGGTAAATACAACAAAAAATTTAACAGCGAGTGTTTTACACGGAACAAATGTTACCTGTGCATGGAGCATTCCTAATGTCAGTTTCTCTGAACGACAGTCCTCTTACCTAGCAGAAAACAACAAGAAAGAAGGAGCAGCTTGCCAGCTAAAGTTTGTTTTTCCTTACGTCGGTTTCGTTCATGTCTACATAACAGCGTTTAACCTCGTTTCTAAGCGTAAAATGGTCATTCACGCGTTCGTGCGCGAGGTCATCCGGGACCTTAAGGTCGAGATGTGCTACAGCTCGTTTGCTTACGACAACGCGCTTACGTGTTACAACTCAAGCGTGACGAGTGGAACCGATGTTGAGTGCAGGTGGTCTTTTGGGATAAACGACTACGTTGTTAAGAAAATCGCTAAGACCATCGTTCATGGACTGACTCCAGTTGGTAACAGGAACTTTACTTTGTATTGCTCTAATCGTGTCCCTAAATATAAATCTGCCGTGTCTGCCCCTTTTTCAGTCCAGGTTATCGCCAATCCACTGTCTATCGACGCTCCCCTGATAGTCCCAGCTAATACACCGGTGAAAATAACCTGTCAGATTAACTGGTTAGGAGGGTCGCCTGCCTCGTTTTTCGCACAGCAAGGTGTGTCTGGAAAGAAAGGAACTGACGTAATAGCAGCCCCGAATTTGACATTGCAAGCATATCCAGCCAAAAACACCAGTGTGGGTTCTGTGAAATTATATAAGAGCTTCAAAAGTCGTTACTATAAACACAAAATTCTGTGCAAAACTGACACCCATCCTGATTTGAACACGTTTCATCTGTTAAAGGCAATGTATTCCATTACAGGGATCAACGTTAGTTCCTCGTGTCCTAGAAGGATCGAGATAAGCACAAACTGCAGATTTGAAGTCCAGATTGTTCGGGGAGATTCTCCAAACTTCAGCTGGACTGTTACCGAAGGAGACACCAATATCACTGTGTACAACGGTAGAAAAATGAATCATCGTTTTGCAAGCATAGGCGTGGCAAACGTTACTGTGAATGTTAGCAATGATGTATCCTCCAGTTTAAAAACGGTTTCCCTTGTCGTTGTTTCACCCTCCACTCGCCTGTTACCTATAACTTCATTGTTGGATTTTCAATCCTCTCAGCCACTCACCTTCTTTACACCTTCACCTTCTAGCTACAGCGTTCATGTTCCGTCCACTTTTACCAGTCAGACCAGTCAGACCAGATCTACCATTCCTACCAGTTCGTCTAAATATTCAAGCTCTACTATAACTACTAGTATTTCACTCATTATTCCGTCCTTCAAAGATGTGGAACTTCATCACGCTGCGAGTGGGCTTGTTGGTCACGCAATCGCTTTTTCTGTCAGTCACGTCGAAAGGCCAAACGTGTTTCGCTTTTTATGGAACTGGGTGGATAAATCACCGTTGGAGGAAGGAGGTCCAGACATGATGCACAGTTTTACTGCACCGGGTCAATATTTCATTTCTGTGAACATTTCTTCCGGAATCCATCACGTGCTATTACGTGGTCACGTGACTGTTCAGTTCCTTGTCGCAGGTTTACTAATCAGGGAAATGGCGGTGGGCTCGTCAAACATTTTAATATTGGAATTTGAAATTTTACAAGGGAATAATGTGACGTATTCTGTGGATTACGGTGATGATTCTGGTAAGTAACGAATTTGTCTGTAGTTATATGGATAAGTGACACAAAAACAAATTGCACTTCTTGGTGTACTTTTGTGACAATATTCGGAATCTTCGTGCTATAAGAATCGGAAACTCTACTGTGGTGTACTTTCGTGACATTTTGTGACAATCGTGAATTCCAGCTTATTTTTGCTTGGACAATAAGAATCGTAAAGTATTTGCATGTATTTGGGTAATTTCGTGACATCCTTTGAAGCACTTGTTAAGGGCTGGGAGGAATAGTATTGTTTTCCTTCTGCCCTGCGATCTACTCGGAATAGGCAGAAATGTTGCGTTTTTAGGGCAGAATATTGAATACTAATGAACAGATCTCCTTTGAGCATCTTCTTTCATTTACTTTCAGATATAAAAAAGGGATTTTTGCCGACGTTACCTAAAGTAGTATCAGTGACACACCAATACAGCGAGTCCGGTACATATACCTTGTCCATATCAGCCAACAGTGTTGTCGGTCCCAGTACCTCTTTGCATCCGAAGTCTGTTAACATCGTCAGCACGCCTTGCGTCATAAGCGACCTGTGCATGCTCGCAGCCGGAGAGAATAGCAGCCATTGTCTAGAAATACAACAAGAGTATGAGTACTCACTTTATTCTTTGCTGAAAATAAACTGCTCTGGTATTAAAGAAATTGAATATAAGTGGAAGGTTGAACAAATAATCAAAGACTCCGTATTTGAGACTGTTTCGTTCCACAATGAATTCCTGTCCTCTGACGTTCTGTTTCTCCCCGCTCAATCCTTGAGAGGTGGTCTGTATAAATTCACTCTCTCAGTCACCGCGATACCTCTTGGGATATCAAAAGCTACAACTGGATTTCTGCGCGTGCGCATGCCAAAGCTGCTGGCCACCATCGACTGCGGGAGCGAACGGGTAATGCCTTGGAATCAAAACGTTGTTCTTAATGGGTCTGCGTCAGGTGATCCAAACGATTTCGACGTCAGTGTCGCCAGCTCTTCTCTCTCCTTTGAATGGTTTTGTGATCCGAGTGGTGATGTTTCTTGTTTTAAAGGACAAGTTGACAACAAGCAGCCTATGTTAACGTTTCCAGCAAAATCCCTTGATCTCAATACATCTTATGAATTCGTTCTTTCTGTAACTAAAGGACAGAGACAGGCCAAGGCAAGTCAGACCATTAAGTTGGTGGATGGAAGCTCTCCTCCTCTTTGCGTCAGGTTAGCATCATTTTAAAATAATAACAGGATAAATAAAAATGTTATTCTGGTTAAAAATTTTTTGTATAAAATATTTATTATTCGACATAGCATTCCAGATCAAAGTGCAAATACGCATCAAAACAAGTGCAAATATAACACGTTATTACATTTTCTGATCGCGCGTTTAATAGGAAAACCGCTTCAAAAACTTATATGACTGTCATATAATAAACAATTTATTCAGCGAAACGTTGTGTAGTACAGTTAGTCAGTTAGTCGTCAGTTTATATTTTTCTTCCCTAAAGGCTCATTTTTTCATTTTTGTGTCAGTTTCTATTTAAAAATAGAAACTGACACAACATTTCACGGAATAACACCTCTAATACTCTATGTAAGATATAATGTTCGAAACTGATATATCAACTACTTGTTAACTGACTATTGGCTTGTACGGTGACTGAATGAAATATGTTACAAAAGCCGCATATCCTTTAATTATAAGTTTCTCTTTCTTATTACAGATGCAAGGAAAACTGCGCTTACAAGTTGACAACTTCCAAAGAATTCGTTCTTTCTAGTGGAGGTTGCAATAACAACAACAGCAAGGACACAAAAATCTGTCGGTGGGAACTGCACGGGACTCCATCTCAAGGAATCTCGAGACGGTCAGTGGACTCACAACTGATCAGCATTTCATATTCGAACCAATTCAAGTTGGATCCCAGCAACCTAATTCCGAACCAAACATACACGATCTTCTTTAACAACCTGGACAGCGGATTCTCAGCCCAGTACTCGGTAACTACCGACATGCCACCGAGCGGTGGATCGTGTGTCTTGTCGTCTTTGGAAGGCGTCGTAATTGAAACACAATTTCGAATAAGCTGCACAGGGTGGACAGACGAAGATAGTCCCCTGTGGTACGAGTTTTTCTTAAGGCATCCCCTGTACGGACCCATGCTGCTGTTCTACGGGTGGATGCCTTTTGCCGATGGATTATTTCTTCCACCCGGATTGGAGGAAAACAACTATAACTTGGAATTATTCGTGAAAATAACTGATGTTTTAGGATCATACAGAACATTTCCTCTTCAAGTTAAGGTAAGCATACGGTATTGTCTTTACTAACCTGACCAACAGAGGGCAGAGGGGTCGAATGCAGGCGCATGGGAGAGGGCGCATGGGAGAGGGCGCATGGGAGAGGGCGCATGGGAGAGGGCGCATGTGGAGGGAGATGGGTGTAACTGATGACAATGATTCATTATCAACTTCATCATCATCATCATCATCATCATCATCTTCTTAACTGAGCCTCGGTGATTCTTCTCCGCTCCTTCTGATTTGTGGCCACTGCACGGGCTTTCTTCATTCATCTGTTTCTTTGGATGAAGCAATCACCTCATCCGGTTTTTGGCTCACAAATGGCTTTCGCTCCCGGCTCATACAGCCTTCCTCTTGTGGAGGATTGGCCCTCACTGCTTCCTTCAGAAAGGTGGTAATACTCGCTGTAGTTTCGATAATATATGTTGTTTTACATAATCAGGTTGTTAACCTGAGACATAACCCCCTACCAGGAGGGCCAGGAAACTATATTTTGTCTGGTATCTACCCATCGACCTTTCCGCCGGGCATAGGTGATCCTGTTTGGAGTTCTGCTCCCACCGGCTAAGCTCTTTACGTCACAGAAACACACAAGCCTCCCCACCATGTCAAGGTGACAGACTCTTTGGGGAAGGATAATGATTCGGCCGATCATTATATCCAAACATAAGAAAATAAATGCAATAAGAAAGGATTTCTACTGAATCGGTTGGGAAACCAAAACAACAAAGTAACCGCATTCAACACAGAAATGATACGACAGCTGATACGATGAGTCAGTCAAAACTCAAAGCAGTAACACGAAATTCAGATCAAGTGTATTTTCAGTTTGGTCGCGTCTCGTGATAGTAGTTGGAGAAGGTCGAACGATCCTTTTAAGAATGTTAAAACATCCGCTTTTTAAATTAACCTCGTTGGTCAATTTACCTCCTAAAGTCTATAACACTAAACCAAGTGTCTGATGGCAATTGCGAAATCAGAAAGAGGAGCCTGCTCATATACATTCTCGAGAAAATCCTAAGTAAAACTGACAGGGGTGCACAATGTACTTTTTAAAGGGGCAATGTGACCTATTTTTACTATTACTCTGAAAAACCAATCAATCAATGTAAACCTAAAATAATAGTTAAGTTTTGTTAACAATTAACAATTCTCTTGATATAACGTGGTGAACGTAAAAACGTTTTAACTGTCTTAAGCTGATGATGTAATAGTACACGAGGAATAGTGTTTCATCAGGATATCCAAAGACCGTGAAGTGGGTTAAAAAACGAGGCGTAGCCAATTGTTTTTAACCCAATCCGAAGAGTTTGGATACCTGATCAAACACTCTTTCGAGTGTTTGATATAGCTTCTCAAAACTAATCATGAAATACAGAGAAATCGAAGGAATAAAATCGCCAAACTCTATGCTTATTAAGTTCGGGTTTCTAACCCACTGTCGCGCTTATGATTTTCTTTGTTCAAACTTGATGAATTAAATAGCGTTTGCACCGGAGTCGCAAAGCCTCATGGGTTCGAATCCCGTCGAGGCCTGAATTTTTGTTTTCAGACTCTAACGCAACAATCCTTCAGTTGCTGCATAACTGCGATCATCACCTTCTCTTTAATTCTTTCTCCGCAGTTCATATGAATTTCTTTTCTTATACACATTATCATGAGTTTGAGAAGTGCAGGAAGAAAAAAGTGAAGCGCATTTACTATTATTTATCGGCATTCACATTGTTGTATTGTAGGTGAAGAGCTTTAGCTCTGACGCGGGATCCGTGAGCTCTATTCTGAAAGGTATAGTCAGCGGTCCTCATTCTATGTTGGAGAGCCTTTTAGCGGCAGGAGAATTTCGTCAGGCGACTCAACTTATGACGGTAGTTATAGCTGTACTGAATCAAGATTCGGCACAGCCTATTGATTCTTTGGACACCGAGAACCGTGTGGAGGTTGGTACATAACTTGTATAAATAAAGCTCGCCAAATCTACGTATCGTTTAGCCTCCTACGTAGACCTTCTTTCAGCTCGTCACGCACTCCTCCCGAGGCGGAGTACGTCACGAGCCAAAAGAAGGTCTGCGTAGAAGGCCACGTGTCGTTATACCTGTATTTATATTCATGATCATCAAGTGCCTTCGCGCCAAGTGGATCGCAGAGCGAAATAATTACAATAAAGTCGAACCTCCCGTAACCGACCACCCAAGCGACCACCCAAAACACAAAGCCAAGGTGCTTTAATACTTACGTACTTACGAGAGGTCAGACCACTGGGTTCTTATAGCCGTGCTCCGTCACGCGTGACCAGTAATCCACAAGACTGAAATGAACATTTGAATATTTCTTTGTAACGTCGGAGATTTGAATGAAACCGATCTCTCTGGAAAACACTTTGAAAGTCACGAGTTAACGGAAAAATAACTTCGCTACACGCATAAAAAACCGTAATATTGTTCGGATATGTAACATTTCAAATAAAATGATATTTTGTTGCTGTTTGTTTCCGAAAATGCGGTAAAATTCTTACGGTTATTACGAATCTCGGAATGAATTTACAAAACCGATACGTAAACTTAAAAACTCTATTCAAATTTTCAAAAATACTGGTCACGCGTGACGGAGCATGGCTGTGACTTTGAATCATTTTAACCTGCATGCAGTAATTAACCAGGTCGTTGCTTAGCGACGAACTTGTTCTTAAAATACCCCGGGCTTCCGCTTTTCCCTCGGTCAACACACATTGAACTTTTGATGCAAGGAACAAAATTTTCGCTTTATTGGACTTGTACTGGAACAGATTATTCAATTTGCGCCTGTAGTGACATCGAAATATGGGCGATAGAAAGATTCAATTCACCAGCGTTAAAAGTGGTCGGTCACGATTGCTTATGAGAGGTGGTCGCTAACCAAAGGTTTGGACTCTAGTGATTTAACTTGAAAACATTTGGTATTATAGTTTCAAGTAGACACGAGTGTCGGAGAGTTCTCAGTTACAAAAAATAAAAATAAAAACAATTAAGAAAAACCCTCCGAAGCCTACTGCGGAGTTTTGTTAACACCTGTTTTTTCTAATTGCATTTGTAGGTCCGCAGCAGAGTGATTAAGGGGCTTTCTAAGATGCGCAGTAGCAGCCCCCAGGGTATCACACAAGCTTTAGCAGGACTCTTACAAGCCGTTAGAGTAACCGCTGAACTCTCACCTGATGCCCTGGTTAGTAATACTTACTACTCATGTTCCTACCCAGTGTGAGCCTGCATTCTGATCCGCTTAATCCAAGTAAGAAAATGCAAAATTCACGAGTTACTGAAAAAGGTGGCAAATGTGTGAGTGTGTGCAAAGAAAAAATATGGACATCTTGTGTTTTTGTCTAATTATTAAGGCTAATAACTTTAACAACAAATCTTTCTTGTTTCCTTAATTAATCAGAATAGCGAGCATCCCGAGTAGCGTAATAGTTGTTATAATCTTAGTTGAGCCAGGCCAAAAGATTATCGAGTGCTAAGAAAATCCAGCCGTTTGTTTCCGTGGTACTTTAACTTGCCCAATTTGTCATGTTAACACTTCTGAAAAGTTGCTTTAAATTCCCGAACTGTGTCTTGCCGCTTCATGGGGCTCCCGGTCTGTACCAGGCAAGGGAAAGGGAACGTTCACTAACAGTGGCAGGCGCATGCGCAGTAAATTTCAAAGGGTTGTGACGGTTGTCGTTAAAGGGACACTGTCACGAGGGCGCATAAGCGAGTTTTTCGAATCGAAACTTGAAAAGTTCAGCCTGAATTTTTCAAGTTGAACAGTCAATTTCAATATGGCGTCGACTAGTGGCGGCGGTGGAGGGAAAAGAACCAATTCGGGACGGAAGAGGAAGTTCGAGGATCAAGCAGAATATAAGATAGCGTGGTCTAGAAACCACAAACGAATATATTTGAAAAATCGGATATTTAGGTCGTGGCTTCAGGCTAAATTCGATGCCGGGTATGAAGCTTCCAGTGACAGCGACTTCGTCGCCCATTTGTTGTCGTTGGAATATCGTCGAAGGTATGCTATGTTTTCATGACTTTGGCTTCAGTTTGCCCTCCTCAGGACGAGTGGCTTCTTGACGGAACCAAAAAAATGAAAAATGAAAGGGAGTAAAGGAAAGAAAAATGATGAGCCTACGAGGTATTCCCAGGCTAACCAGGCTAACCTCGCCCGACAGGGCTTAACTTCGGTGATCGGACGAGAACCGGCGCATGTCAACCCGTGACAGTGTCCCTTTAACTCCAAAAGTGGAGTTAAAATTTCAGGTTCAAAATAACCCTTTTTTTTTTTGGGGGGGGGGGGGGGGGGGGGGGAGGTTATTCAGTTAACTCCAACACCAAAATTTTTTCTTTTGTAAATACGACTTATATTTATGATTATAATGTAATTAGTTATATTTGCGATTATTCTTGTTACTTGTAATTATCTTTGAAAAGCCCCCCTTGGGGAAAGGTAATAAAGTATGTATGTATGTATGTATGTATGTATGTAACTTAACTCCAAAACCGGAGTTAAATGACTCCAATCGCAAATGGAGTTATTTTCACTCTCCATGGAGTTATACGGTACCTGCAGTACACAGGAAGATAACTACCTTTAGGGTTTTGGGAGTTAAAATAACTATAAAAAATTATAATCCTAGTGCAAGGAATTACGTTAACTCACCTTTAGGAGTAATTTCAGTTAACTCTTTAAAAATACAGTGTGGGTTCAGCTGGCCTTTTTCAAGGAGGGGTGGGGAGATTAAATACTGGCTTTTACTGAAGCGGAGAGATATGCTTGTGATCTATTTAACCCTGCAGGTAGATGGAGCCAACGCCCTCACAAACATGGCAAAAGCTTTGGTTACAACGTTCAAGAGCGGACGAGCAGACAACGTATCTAAGGACATTCTCTATGGACTAAACTATGTACTGGAAGCTTCTGTTGTCATGAGCTCTGAAATAAAACGTGAACAGGGATCAGATGAAATCAAGGACTGGATCGATGACAGCAACGAGGCGAGAAACAAAGATCATCAAGAAAAGGTAAGGATTTTACAAAATCTTACTTTTCGGGCTTCTCACTTTCCTCTTTTGACTTACATCGTAACGAAAAGTTTGAAAAACAATCAACCTCGTCCCCAGGACTTCTCCGCTTTCAAAATGGCCTCCGAAATATTCAGAATAGTGGAGTATTTTGGTATATGACACATGATAAAACTGCGTTTTCCGAGGTTATTTCCAGTGATTGGCAGCTTTGATTGTTTTCTGGCAATTTGAAACAGTTGTTAAAACAAAACGAAGACATTTCATTTCAGTGTTCTGCGCGACAAAATGCTCGGGGATTTTTGGAGTATTTTGGCAGTCTTGTCCAGAGCTTTCTACACCCCGCCATTTTGAAAGCGGAGAAGGCCCTGGGAAAGAGTTTGAAAAAGAATAGAACAATGCAGTACGCAGCAGGTACGCAGCAGGTACACAGCAGGTACACAGCAGGTACGCAGCAGGTACACAGCAGGTACACAGCAGGTACGCAGCAGGTACGCAGCAGGTACGAAGCAGGTAAGCAGCAGTACGCAGCAGGTACGCAGCAGTTACGCAGCAGGTACGCAGTAGGTACGCAGCAGGCACGCAGCAGTACGCAGCAGGTACGCAGCAGGTACGCAGCAGGTACGCAGCAGTACGCAGCAGGTACGCAGCAGGTACGCAGCAGTTACGCAGCAGGTACGCAGCAGGTACGCAGCAGTTACGCAGCAGGTACGCAGCAGGCACGCAGCAGTACGCAGCAGGTACGCAGCAGGTACGCAGCTGGCACGCAGCAGTACGCAGCAGGTACGCAGCAGTACGCAGCAGGTACGCAGCAGGTACGCAGCAGTACGCAGCAGGTACGCAGCAGGCACGAAGCAATACGCAGCAGGTACGCAGCAGGCACGCAGCAGGTACGCAACAGTTCTTTCAGAGATAGTCAACGGAACACTATCTCCTTTTCTTGAGCTTATAAATTCAGTGGAATGCGTTGCATGCTGAACATTGACAAATGTAAGCACAATAAAGTTCTAAAGAAAAATAGAATCCAGAGCCATCTGACAATTTAAAATACAAAATGAAGAAAGCAAGGCCGAGAAGTGATATCATTGTAGAAACCAAGTTTTGATTTATTACAAGATAATTGATATTGAAACAATATTTTGGCTCTATTATAGAGTCAGAGTCATGTAACAATAATAATAATAATAATAATAATAATTTTAAATAATAATAATAATAATAATAAAATAATGTAATGATATTTTACAAGAAGGCACCTTAAATATCATAGGTAATTAGGTGTGTTAACATTACGTGATATAAATATAATTCTATTGTTCTCCATTTCAATTTAGTTTGAAAGAGCAATAAATAAATCCCTCGAAGGCGTCAACTATTCTGCACAAAAACTCCTGGATTTTCAGCAAAAAGGCGACCCTCCACGTCGCGTGAACTCAAGCTTGATGACGTTGACAGTTACGCGCCAGTCCCTCAGCGACATAGACGACGCGACTTTAGACGGAGGAGAGGTTACCTTTCAGTTATCACAAGAAGTGAAGAAAGATAAACTTGATCATTCAGATACAGTTAACACTAAGGTCAGTGTAAATCTGAGTTTGATTCTGTTATATATCGTATAATCAAGAGCAACAATTGCCGGTTTCTATTTGACTTCTCTAAACTTCAGATCACACACACTGGTTATTTGTCGCAAAAACAGTACTTCTTAAGGAAACGTAAAACTCTGAACACCCTGAAAATAAATCCCCCGTCCCCATAAGTTAACCCCCCGAATACACACAAAAACAAAACAAAAAAAACATCATTGAGCATTTTATATTTTGCGATGATCCGACTAGCATCTTTCTTGAATTATATGTTCGGTATGGCAAAAGCACGACGTCTGAGTTGGGTCTAAGTTTTGTATCTGATTCCCAATGAGTTTTTGTCCATAACCAAGAGAGACTTTTCTATAGCGTTAACCCCACTGAATTCGTGCAAATTTGACCACACATTGAATATGAACTTTAGTCCCTACAAAGTTAACATGTCGCAACATTATTTTGTCCTAGGTTATAACCATGTCCCAGACCCCTTTCATTGCAGCAGATGTGATACCCATGAATACACCGGTCTCAACGCTCGAGCTCTTGGAGTCTTCTGGGAAGGAAATCAAAATCCGGGACCTTACTGAACCTGTCTCGATATTCCTGTCACTCAACCAATCAGAGAACAAAGATCTAAATAACATGACAGGTGTCATTCATTCCAACGAGAATATGACGTTCTTTAAAGTTGAAACCGGGGAACATAACTCACTGTATTTTACAATTAACTGCTCGGGAATAATGAATGCTGACGAAAAGATGATAATCATCGGAAAGAGAAACTCAAGGCCAAGTAACAAGAACTATGATCTGATATGGAGTCTTTCATCATGTAACGCAACTTTGAAGAAGCTTCTGTCGAGTAGTTATTTAAATAATTCACAAGGATTTTACCTCGGTGTGAAATTATTGGCTGTAGCAAATGTAACCAATGGCACAAGTGAAATAGAGATGAGCGTATCCGCGCGGTCTGTTGCCTGTTACTACTGGAACGAGAATCACCAAGCATGGAAAACAGACGGCTGCGAGGTATGAAAGAAACCCAGTAACCCCTCCCATATAAAAATGATGGGGTGCTCGTCGGAAATTTTCGAAAAACACCTTAATAGGTACCAGAATCTCGTTTGATGGGCGTGGCTTAAATTGATTTTTACCCCTAAGAGGTACCAATTCTAAAACAACACATGAACTGACACTTCGACAATTTTTAATAGCGATAGATGAATGAGACAACAATAAAACCAGTTAAATTATAAACAGTTTCTGTCATATATGTTTGGCTCAATTCCCTAAAAGGTATCGCGATAATTCATAATTCTAACGGTGGTTATTTTAGAGTTTAACACCCTAAGCGGTGCCAATCTACAAAGTTTGACCCCTGAAAGGTACTAGTAGCACAACCATCATTTGAATTTTAAGCACATATTTCTTTCGATAGCTAGTTGAAAAGCCGCCTTTAAGGTCTGCAAGGGCAACTGATGATTACTTGTACTACTGCGGGTGGTCTCAGCCCAATTGAAATAATTGAACACGTACTTACGCTCAGCTTGTGATAGAGCAGTTTTCGGTTGTGTCGAGTGTCGAAGGTCATTTTGCGATTGCTTTAGTTTTGCATTGCTACACTTTGTGATTGGCTAAAAGATCTCGCGCCACTTTATCAACCAAGCAGAAGTAAAACCAAAACCAATCGTGACTTAATCGCACGCGTTTTCCCGC
Source organism: Dendrophyllia cribrosa (assembly GCA_024195265.1). Classification (NCBI taxonomy): domain Eukaryota; kingdom Metazoa; phylum Cnidaria; class Anthozoa; order Scleractinia; family Dendrophylliidae; genus Dendrophyllia; species Dendrophyllia cribrosa. Next base: position 25,339,028 of record JAJLRJ010000009.1, read on the forward strand.
GCTTGGCGCCGGCTACTTGCATTTGCTCCGAGTTTATTGGATTGTCAGCGGCTGTTGTGATTGGCCAGAGTAATTACTTTGGCTTTGATATTATGACATTCAACTGAAAACCGCTCTAAAACTTGATTTTGCTTAACTGTCTTCGTTTGTCTTATCTGACCAGGTTGGTCCATTAACCACGTTACAGCGCATTCATTGCCAGTGTAACCACTTGACCTGGTTTGGTAGCCGCGTATTTGTGCCTCCAAATACACTGCACCTGGATATTATCGCAATCAAGATAAAGGACCCGTCAAACTACGCCTTAGTCCTAGCCGTGCTCTGTATCACGTGTGCTCTGTACCTGATTGTTGTTGTGTGGGCTCGACGTCAGGATCGAACAGATGTGCAAAAGGTATTGAGAGTGGATACCTAGTACCTAGTACCTAGTGGGGGGGGGGGGGGGGGGGGGGGGGGGGGGAGTGCGGGGACGAGGGTGGGGGGGAGGGAGGGAGGGAGGGAAGGGGAACACAGAGTCTGAACTTCCTACTTCTCTTGCGCCAAAACCTATGGAGGTTTCCACTTCGTTGCGCTTTGTTTTTGTTAAAATTTTCCTGTTTCCCGATCTCACCCCTTTTTTACCCGGGTTCCTGTATGCCGCCCCTCCTAGATTGTGTCCAGTCCTTCTTTTTCGTCGTGAATCGTACAGCGATGCGAAAAACATTCACATACACCTAAAAATATATATGCAAAAATATTTTTTTTTGACGCGCGGCCATTTTGAGTTTTCCCTTTTCCTTCTTGAGTTGAGAAAAGAACCGTCATTACTTGTGAACTAGATCACGAACTGAATAGTTATTTTAACTTGCAAATGTACAAAACCTTCGGTGACCTAGCCATGAATAATTTACAATATAACGCATACTCTAAGAGGTCCAAGTCCCTTTATGGACAATACGGACGAACTAAAAGAGTTTCAAATAAATAAATAAAAACTTGCGAGTAGCTCATATGAAGAAGACGTCACTCAGACCTCTTAACATGTACAACTTTTATGCCAAAAGAAAACCGGTTTAGCCAAACAACATGTCTCTCGAAAAGAAACGAACAACAACAACATCCGTCATAAATTTTGGTTGGAAGATCCAATGGCACACGGCATTCCGTTTGACTAATTTCTGCTTGTTGATGCGGTGTTTTTAGTTGATATGGGCTCCTTTCAGTGACTGGTCATGACTAGTAAGCACACACTGAACCCGTAAGCTGCCCAGGCCAATCAGACGATAAACAAGATCCTAGTGTCATATCATTTAATTACTGAGCAGCTTTTCTCTTTTCTTTATTCAGACGGGAATGACTGTGAGCCCGAGCAACAGGCCAGGAGATACCCATGCTTATGAGGTCATCATCAGTACCGGTATGCGCAGACATGCTGGAACAACCGCCAACGTTGCCATGACAATGACAGGAGAAGGCGGTGAAAGTCACGCGTTTCTTCTCAAGAACAACCATTGCATGACGCTTGCTCGAAGCAGTGTCAATTCGTTTCTCGTGACAACTTCGGAAACTCTCGGTGAGCTCTCGTACATCCGAGTATGGCACGACAACATCGGTGATGACCCAGCTTGGTACGTAAAACAGATATCTATTTGCGAGATTGCCACCGATAGGGTCTGGCACTTTATATGCGAGAGTTGGCTCGCTGTTGACGAAGGCGATGGCTTGGTGGATAGAATATTCCCAGTGACTAGTAACAAGGAGATGAAAGAATTTCGGCGATTGTTTGTAACGAACGCATACAGGGACCTTACCGACTCACACCTTTGGTTCTCGGTTGTTTGCAGGCCACCACAGTCTCCTTTCACCAGGGTACAGCGCGTATCCTGCTGCTTTTCCCTTCTTTTGTGCACCATGATGGCTAACGCCATGTGGTATGAAGCTGATAAGGGTCGTTATACTGCGGTCGAGTTAGGTCCTTTTGAGTTTTCATGGGAGCAAGTTTCCATTGGAATCTGTAGCAGTCTGATCGTGTTTCCGATCAATCTGATTCTGGTTCAAATTTTCAGACACTGTCGACCGCGGCCCTTGAAAAAATCCAGTTGCAAACCAAGAGAAAGTATATCGTCCACTCGTACTGAAATCACGATGGTTAAATTTAGATCAGGCGAAGCCGGTTCTGCGCTTGGTTACTACTGCCCAGCAGGTCTATATCGAAGTTTGAACAAACTGTCTCCAGAACAATCCCCGACTAAATCTTCCTATAACAACAAATTCAGCTTGAGGTCTGCCATGCGCTCCGCTCATTTGCCTTCGATTTCCGTCTCTTTCGGAGCCGCTACTACCAGCGATTCAGCGAACGATATCAGATCTTTAATTGCAAGCGAATCAGGAAAATGTTCACCTGTAGAAGCCGTTGAGAAGTCCAATGCCACCCGAGATGGAAAGCGACTACCTTGGTGGTTTGTATACGTTGGTTGGGCGCTGGTCATTATAACATCGCTGACCGCTGCGTCCGTCACGCTCTTGTACGGCATCGAGTTTGGAGCAAACAAATCCGCACAGTGGCTCTTATCTATGTTCTTTTCAGTCACGCAAGACATCTTTGTGAGCCAGCCAATCAAGGTAGTTGGCCTTGCAATCTTTTTTGCATACATTTTTAAGAAGCCAAACACGGTCACGTTTTCCACGTCATCACGTCACAGATCAGATGAGCATTGGCACCAAGACCAGCTCCAGGGCTTGGAAGAGGAACGTGTGGTGGTCCCTCCCGTTAAGGTGCCATCAGAGGACACTCTCCGGCAGGCCCGGGACAGAGCAGCAAAGGAGCGTGCGATGCACCATATCTTGCTTGATTTTGGGACTTATCTTTTGTTCGTGCTGCTTGTACTTCTCATCGCCTACGGATTCCGTGATAAAGATGCTTTTCATCAAAACAACGCTGTTGCAATGGTTGTACTGGGTCAAAGCTTTAGTGAAAAGCCGGATGAATTCAAGTCAGATACATTCTCTCAGGTAACTTCTCCATACACTTTGACAAGGGGTGCTCCGGCAAAAGTACCCAAAGTCAAATTCGCCAAACAAACAAACCGAAACAAACAGAAACAAAACAAACAAGACAAAAACCTTCAAGTACTAAAAAACACTGAGAAAAACACTACACGAAAGTACAGTTAGGATTCGATCAGTCATTGATTCAGCGTTTGTTTCTGGAGTTGAAGAAGATACAATAATTTAAGGTGTTTCCCTCCAGTTTCCAAGCAGCCGCACCGACCATTTTTGAGCGGCCATTTAACTAACTTTTCTTTATTGAATTAAAATAAAACTTACACAAAATATTGTACATAGTTTGAAGTTTAAAAGAGTGTAATAAATTTGTAAATTGCATTTAAAATTGCGGAAATAAACGAGAAATATTGAAATCATTTGAGTCTAAATTCCGAGCGATTGCGATGGCATCTAGAAAAATCAAAACTATTACGATAAACTATGACATATGGCAAACAAAATATCTAAAAATTAGAAACTTTTTTCAAGCCGATTTTGAGTAAATCAGAAAAACATTTCGAACTTGTGATTTTGCATGTGTATGAGCACACCATAAGTTCCTCAATTAATCTTATAAAAGTTTAATTTCACAATCTGAAATTTACGCCAAAATGTGTGTTAAGTGTATGAGATGAAACTATGAAAGTTTGAAAGCGTTTCTCGTTTTAGTTTTGGAGATTCGATTTTCGATAGGAAACCATAGTTTTTTGACTGAGTCCTTGATATTGTAATTTTAGCGCTTTTCTACATATTTCAAAAACCGCGGGATAGATTTTTTTTAAACTTTTAGGGTCGTTTCTTTATAATATGAACAACATTGTCTCGAAGTTTCATCTTGATTGAAACATTGCAACATGGTCAAATAAATAATAAAGTTCACCTAAAACGCGATTGAGACTTTGTGTTTTGATTGCACGGTTGAAGGCGCACAAAGATGCGTTAATTATTCAGGTGAAGTGTAACGCATTTCTGCGTGTTGAGAATTATGCAAATCGCGTTGACTTCTTTCTCTTCCCTACAATTCAAAATGCCGAGTGTCCAGTGCACGTCAAATGCGAATAAAAAAACCTGCTTTCAAATAAACGCCCTACTGAAATTCGTGAGCATGGTAAAAATATTAAACGTGGAACACAGCCCCTAACGTTACTCCGCAAAACATGATGGTCACGCAGAAATGCGTTACGCTTCACCTGAATTAATTAAAGCGTCTTTGTGTGCCTTCAACCGTGCAATCAAAACACAAAGTCTCAAACGCGTTTTAGGTGAACTTTATTATTTTATTTGACCATGTTGCAATGTTTCAATCAAGATGAAACTTCGAGACAATGTTGTTCATATTATAAAGAAACGACCCTAAAAGTTTAAAAAAAATCTATCTCGCGGTTTTTGAAATATGTAGAAAAGCGCTAAAACTACAATATCAAGGACTCAGTCAAAAAACTACGGTTACCTATAGAAAATCGAATCTTCAAAACTAAAACGAGAAACGCTTTCAAACTTTCATAGTTTCATCTCATACACTTAACACACATTTTGGCGTAAATTTAAGATTGTGAAATTAAACTTTTATAAGATTAATTGAGGAACTTATGGATGTGCTCATACACAAGTAAAATCACAAGTTCGAAATGTTTTTCTGATTTACTCAAAATCGGCTTGACAAAAGTTTCTAATTTTTAGATATTTTGTTTGCCATATGTCATAGTTTATCGTAATAGTTTTGATTTTTCTAGATGCCATCGTAATCGCTCGGAATTTAGACTCAAATGATTTCAATATTTCTCGTTTATCTCCGCAATTTTAAATGCGATTTACAAATTTATTACACTCTTTTAAACTTCAAACTATGTACAATATTTTGTGTAAGTTTCATACTAATTTAATAAAGGAAAGTTAGTGAAACGGCCGCTCAAAAATGGTCGTTGCGGCTGCATGGAAACTGGAGGGAAACACCTTAATTTGGGTGAGAAATTTTTGGGCATATCTCCAGAAACCAACTCTTTTTAACACCGTTGAGTGTCAGTTTGCACAACTTATTTGTTTATTTGTTTGTTTTGTTTGTTCTCGAGGCTATCTACTCTTGTGTGAATGTCTTGAAAGGACCAAATTTTGTCCTTAACTTTAACTTTGTCTGTCAATTAGCTGAGATATTGCAATAAGGGTAACTTTTGAACTATCTATTCACCGTATTGGTTTATACTAAAGTCAGTAGCTATTAAGTCAAGTGTAATATTCTCTGTTATTCGCGTTCCTTTGGACAGATATTTATCTCCTTTGGTTGTAGATACTCCGACAGAGAGATATATGGAATTGGACGGAAAAAGCCTTGTTACCCACTCTGTACAACCTACCATTCTACTTCTACACAGGAAAAGCACCCAAGTTCATAGAAGGAGAGAGTGGACTGTTAGTGGGCGCGGCACGGCTTCGACAGCACAGGGTGAAGAAAGGTGAGGAAGGCAATAAACGTATTATACAACAACAACAACAACAAAAATCTTTATTAGTAGCGGTCCAAAACGCGTACTTGTGGCTACAGTGGCTGTTTATACTGGAAAATGTCTTTTTGTAGCAATATATTTAGCCTACAATTTTAAAATAACGTTCACAGACGGCTAAGAAAAACTGGCAAGTTTCAGTTCTCCTCAGGGAATCAGTTGAGGAAAGTTAAGGCGACAACTGTTTCTTTACGACTGTTAATCCTAAAATAGAGCAGTGTTGTAAACCAACCAGAACTCAAAGCAAAAATTCCAACAGTGCAGAAAACGCACGAACTGCAAACGAGTGACAAACTGAATGAGTAAAAAGCCATGTTACGTTTACTCCGATTTCAGCTGGATTCACTAGCTTATAAAACTCATAATTGTTTATATTTCCTTAAGATTCGTGTTCTGTGGTACCCAAAGTGGAACACTTCTTTTCACGATGCGTAAACGAATACGACATTACGTCAGAAGACGACCAAGCATACACGGCGGGCTGGAAGTCATTAATTAACAACACTGAGCTTCAGACTTCATCATCTGGCCCCTGGGGCTACAGTACCTCGAGTAACCTTGACGGCTACCCGTACACGGGGGGGATAAAAACATACTCTGGGGGTGGGTATGTGCTGGAGTTGTCCCACATTTATTACAAAGCCGTACGACAAATCAAGGATGCGAGAACCAGACTGTGGCTGGATCATTATACCCGTAGTGTTTTCGCGGAGTTCACCTTGTATAATCCGAACAGCAATCTCTTCTGTGCGGCTACGTTTCTAATGGAGACGCTTCCAACAGGCGGCGTTTTTCCGCGCGCGGAGGTCCTCGCGTATCGTCTCTACCGCTATGTTGGGGATTTCCAGCTGTTTATTGTCGCCTGCGAGTTTTTCTTCTTTGCTTTTGTTCTTTACTTCACATACCGCGAGGCCAAAAAGATTTACAAAACACGACGGAAGTATCTCGCAGAGGTTTGGAACCTAATGGACTTGACAGTTCTGATTCTGTGTTGGACTGCAACAGCTTATTACTTTATTTGCCTGGGATTGAGGAAATGGACTTTGAACGCTTATCACAAAAATCCGACCAAATTTATTAGTTTCCAGAACATCTCGGCCTGGCAGCTCATGTTTGAGGGTGTGGTCGGAGTCACCGTCTTTGTCACTTGTCTTAAATTTATCAAGTTGTTTCGATTCAACCGACGGATCTTTCTTCTATCCTGTACTTTAAAGCGGGCCAGTGAGGAGCTTCTTCAGTATTTGATAGTCTTCTTGATTAACTTTCTAGCGTTTGCGCAGATTTACCATTTTCTGTTAGGTAGTGACCATGGTTCGTTCAGCACGCTCTTCGGTTCCATGCAAAAACTGCTCAGTGTGCTTCTTGGAAAATTCAACATTGAAGAAATGATGAACGCTTACAAGGCCCTGGGAGTGGTGATATTTCTTCTCTATACGATTATAACGAACTTCCTGTTTCTCAACGTTTTAATTGTTATCATAATAGATTCATTCAAAGTGGTTAAGCAGCAAAACGACCAGATGAAGAACGAGTTTGAGCTGCTCGAATACATCATGGCGCGCTTCAAGGACTGCTTGGGCATACGCACATTAAACAAAACCGCTGGTTATCCGCTTGCATACTCAAACAATGGTTTCATGCCAGCGCTCACTTCACATCCAAACAGAAGAACATGCGCGGAAAAGCTCGAGGTGATGGACAAATTAGACGAAGCCTTAAACAAGCTGGTCCTTTATGTTGATGCAGTGCAGGACATTGAAAATGACGATGATATGCTCTGTTGCTACGTATCCAGGAGAATTCACTATGGTCCTTTAATCAAAATTGAGAACGTCGACCATGTCTTGTAATGTACATGTAATGCCCCCAAGTTGGGGGGGGGGGGGGGGGGGGGGGGGGGGGGGCTGGTGGGTGTGGGGGGGGGAGGGGTGACGTACGTATCTTTAACCTACGTTGCAAATTTACATTAAATTACAAAACATTAAACATAAACTTACGTTGCACGTTTATACATTACAGCTTAAGTAACAATGCGTGTAAGAACTAGGCAATCCTCTATTGTTCTGCGGCATTTCGCTTTCCCCACATAAGAGTGTTTAGATTTTCATACCGAGAATACGTCAACCTATGGACAACATGGTTTTGAAATAAAATTTACTGAAACTTTATTTTAAAGCGATGTTTCTTTTGTGTTACAATATTTAAAACCCTGAATGGTGATTCTCCAAAGCAATGGCCAAGAATGGCTTCTAATTTTCCATGTTTCCCACATCGAATTTTTGTTGCATTAAAACTCAGAATAGTTTTCACTAAAAGGGAATCAATTTGTAAACTAGAGAGAAATAAATGCACTACCTGGTGAAGTGATGGTAGATTTTCATGTTTTAGCCAATTTCAACAATATCACAATTAACACCTTTATGCATTCCTTGCCGTTGGGTTGTCTACTTCTTACTCGGACCATTACTTAAGCCCCGTCTACACGAGCAATTTTTATGTGGCAATTTTTATTTGCCCGTGTAGATGATGAAAAATGACAATTTTTATGTGACAACTGTATTTGCTGAAAAGCTGGCGTGTTAGTTTTTATGTGGCAAATAAAAATTGCCACATACCGATAATTGTCCGTGTGGACGAGACGCCACATAAAATGTGACAATTATATCGACGTCATCTGTAGAACCCAGTCCCTCCGCTGTGCGAAATTATTACTGACGCAAATTAACAGCAAATATTTGTCGATCATCTACACGGGCAAATAAAAATTGCCACATACAGTTGCCACATAAAAGATGCTCGTGTAGACGGGGCTTTAAAGTAAAGAAAGGAGTGGCTTTCTAGCGAAAACTTTTCTTTTTTACTTTTAGAATATAGAACTGATCTTTGCACAATTGTCCTATCTCTTACCAAATCAAAAAATTGAGAGAGATTCGGGAGTCTATGCCTTTTTTTTTTTTTTTAACAACAACAAAAATCTTTATTAGTAGTTATTATAGAGTTTATAATACTGGCCTGCAGGTAGCAAAAGCTAATCTAGGCAGGCCAGTGAAATTAATTACATGATTAGAAACCGCTACACACACTAATTTGTTAAAATAAAAAGAAAGGATCAAACAATAGAAAAAAAAAAGAAGAAACAAAAAGGAAAAACAAGTGATCAAAATAAAAGAAAGAGAATTGTGAAAATATTCATTAATTACTTTTTGATTTAACTTTAGAGATAATCTCGTCAATATTAATATAGGAATCTGCTTCTTTAAGTATAGTCAAAAGTATATTCTTAATTTTGTTTTTGAATGAACTCTTTGGTAGTTCTCTCAGAAAGCATGGTATCTCATTCCATAATTTTGCTCCAATTCTAGAAAAGGCTTTTCTTTGTATTTCAAGTCTCGAGGTTTTTATATAGAAGTTATTAGAAGTGGAGGATCGTGTATTATAAGAGTGGACAGTGGAAGTATTTGTAAATAAATTTAGGATGTTTATTGGGGCTGAACCATTTCTAACGTCATACATTAAGCTAGATAATGATTCATAATATAAAAAGTTCAAAGGCATTATATTAGCATTGATAAATAATGGAACGGTATGCTCGCTACATTTAGAAAAGTACATAAAACGGATTACTCGTTTTTGTAGTATAAAAATTTTATTTAGATAAGACTTACAGGCCTGGCCCCAGACAATTAATCCTTAAGTTATATAAGGAACAATTAGCGACTGATAAATATTTAAAAGGGTATGCAAAACGATGTCTTTTGCCAAGTAGGATAAAATAATTACATATGTGAGTTTTGGGATCTTCGGGATTGTAGCCATACATTATACATAATTCATCTACTGAATAGCAATCACCACTTTGGTTGTTCCACCAGCCAATCACTTCGATCCAAAACTTCTGAATTATACTTCAGGTAACTTACATGTGTGATAGTGTTTCTAGCAAGTTACAATGATGGCAAAGAGGAGATTCTGATCTTCATTTTATATAATCTATCACCATATGGTAGGATATTATGAATGATCTTAATTGAAACATGTATAATTCAACTTCAACTTTATTAAGTCAGTAAAGCCAATAGGAATCACACCAACTGTAAAACCATGTATACAATATATATAATAAAATACGATTAAGATATGTACAATTATGGATAAAAAAAAATATATATAAATTAATGTGAACAATTATACAATAATAAATAAATAATAATTTAGAGATAAACAAATAAATAAGTAGGTAACTGACTATTCAATTAATTAAAAATAATATCTTGGTAAGTTAGTCTTAATTAATGTTTAACAGTTGATGGAAGATTATTCCAATCTCTAGCAGTTGTTATAAAAAAAGAATATTTAAATATATATTTAGTGCTCGTTTGGACTTGTAATATAAACTTATGGCTGTTCCTTGTGCGCAGTTCTTTGGACATTTGTAGATCAGTAAGGATCTTTGTCCGTGTAACGACAGTCTCCTTTACAAAAACGAGCCGCAGATCTTTGAACTTGTTCAATTTTGTCTACATCACGTTTGTAATGAGGATCCCATGATGCCGTTGCATACTCCCGTTTTTATCTCGAGATTTAGGAATCAGTGCAAAAAAGGGATGAACAAAGGTTCATTGTTAACTTTTTTTTCTTGACATCTTCTGTACAGAACCAAAAGTTCCGTTTTATTACATGTAAACCTAGCGTCTTATTGGCTTTAGATGTAATATTTTGTACATGTTCTTTCCATCTTAATTTATTATCTAATTGTACGCCCAAATATATGGATGTGAATCAACATTGTTTAGAACCTGGCCACAAAAGGTGTATTCTCTAAGTGGTAAATCCTTCTTCAGTGAAATACACGTGGTGGAACATTTTTGGGGATTGAATTCATTTGCCACTTAGTCTACCATAATTCCAGCTTTATCAGATCATTTTGGAGCAATTGGCCATCGGTGGTTGGATTTACCGTGGTAGCATACACTAAGCAGTCATCTGCGAACAATAGGGTTTTACCTTGAAGATCGAGCGGCAAGTCATTTATGTAAAGGAGGAACAATAGGGGACCCAATACAGTCCCCTGTGGAACACCAGATGTAACTTTTTGTTTGTTTGATACTGCTCCATCACATACTACTTGTTGTGTCCGTTGTGTGAGGAACGACTCCATCCACTGGCGTAACTGTCCTCGTAAACCATAAAAAACAACCTTTGGTGTGGGACTTTATCGAACGCTTTTGTAAAATCTAATATGGCCAAATGGACTGATTCATTACACTGCAGTGCATGTGCTATATCGTGGACAGGAGTGATAAGTTGAGTTTCTATTGAACGTTTGGATCTGAAACCATGTTGGGAGTCCACCAGTATGTTATTCAACTCTAGATGTTTCATGATGTGGCTATGTATGATATCTTCCAAAATCTTACATGTTATGCAAGTAAAGGAAATGGACCTATAGTTGCCGGGATTACTTTTCCCTCCTTTTTTGTAGACACCACAGATGTTAGCTTCCCTCCAATGTTTTGGTACAATAGCGTTATCAATAGATGTTTGGAATATATCACTAACTATTGGTGCAATTTCATTAGAAGACATCTGAGCCACGGGTATAATTGGTCAGGTTCTGGGGCCTTGTCATCCTTGAGTTTCAGGAGTTGTGCCTCAACCCCTTTGCAGTTAATTCTAAGTGGTTGAATGTTAGGTTACTTCGCTATTCCCAAGAGTTGACACATGGCTCAGGTTTTCATCGGTGAATACACTAGTGAATTGTGAGTTAAAGTGCATATGAAGTAATTTTTTATTTTGTCTTTTTTTGGAGGCTATTATGTCTTTATTTCGAAACGATAAAAGAAATTTGTCAGAAAAAAAATTAAGGCCTCTTTTTTGCCGTCCAAAGTAGCACAATTTGCAGAAATCAGTGTCCCGGAGACTGGGAACGAGTTGTCGATATCTATTGTGTTGATGACGTAGAAAATACTTGAGATTCGTTCTTTTGTATGCTCACAGTTGTGTTTCGTTCCATGTCTTCAAAAGAATGCCAGACTGTGATGAAATTATGTCTTCTACAGAGTCTGTCAGACAGACAGAAAGTCGCTGAGGTCGAAGACTTCTCCTTTGCCGCCATGATACTCGTGAGTTGAAGTATTTTCTACGTCACAGCCTTGTAATACAATAGCTTTGGCCGCGCGCTCGATAGAGACACTTTCTGGTGGAAAATTCAAAACTTTCAAGCCGAATAATTTCACAATGGGAAGGATCTTTTCGATGAAACCCACAAATTTAGATAAAGAAATTGGAAATTGGAAACTTTTTTTTACTTCATATGCACTTTAAGGGCATCTGCCGTGGTCTTTGGTTCACTTACCACTAATCCATTGATCTCTAATTCAGCCACACCTAAGACCACAATGAGTTGGGTTTGACTTTAATAGATTGAACCAGGAATTCAGATGTACAGATTACGTGACCTTGACAGCTCATTGTGTAAACTTTTCCTAATTGATCTAGAATTTGCCCAGTCTTTTTGCCCAGTTGTTTCTTTGGTTATCTTAAAAGGAAGCATGTTCATTGCATTTAGCTTATAAGCATCTACTCCTTTGTCTACAGAACCTAGTATTGGCTAGTGGTTCTTCAAATTTTTTTGAATAAAGATATTTCGAGCACGCACGAGTTTATTGGCTTGTACAGAATTTTTTTCTTTCGCGTCTGGTGTATTTGTTACAAGCTAATCTCAGAGCACGCTTCCATTTACAAGGAATACCAGATATCAAACCATACAGCTTAGTAAAAGGTGTTTTGAGACCAGTTTCCAAGCAGAATTTGTTAAAAAAGGATAAAAGGACTTTACAGTCAGTGTCATACTGTCCGTGGATCTATTCGGCTACCCCACCTAACAAGAAAAACAACATTATACGAACATGGTTTTCATGCAGATCGAATTCACTATTTCATGAAGTAATTGATCACAATGTATACAACAGCCATCCTTAACATAAGCCGTTTTTTCTTTCTTTATTCAGGCAGATAAATTGACGGTCGGTTTTAGTAATTATTCGCTGCTTAGCTGAAGTTAAAAAGATCATTATTTCAGAGGGTCAAAGTAAAGATACCTCATGATGCAAAAAAAAAAAAAAAAACGCTAAAATAAAGATATTCTAGACACTGCTGATACCGAATTATGCTTGGCTTTAAAAGACTAGATCGCGTGCCCAACCACTGAATCAAGGCCATTGATTGAGCATGCATGAATAGGGCAGTTAAGGTTCCAGGGTCACATACTTTGCATGCCCAGGGATGAGCTAGCTAGACTGTATGCTCTCTACAGCCTACCACATGGTAGACACAGGCCAGGACGCCAGCAAACATCTTACAATGTATTTACAGATAACAGACCTTGCGAGTGAAAAGAGGGGATGAAGGAGAATTGCAAGTCACCTGCATCGCAGCCGACCAATAATGTTGATAGTTTTAGAAAAATAATTCTTTAAATGAAAAATTTCCCTGAATCATTAGAGGTGACATTTTTTATGGTATTGGTGCTCTTCAAATTGGTGTAATTTTAAATGCCACATGTCAGGAGCTCATGTGTAATATCATGGCAACTTCACAACAGTACTTTTAAATCCATACTCAAAGTTAGAATCACCTTGTACAGTAGACAGTATGAAAGGAAAGCACAGGTATTAATGGTCACATTATAAGGAGTCTACGGCTGTAGTTTTGAGTGAGTGTTCAATGAGTGCATAAAATTATTCACTATCAGTCTAAACTTGTTAGCCTAAATTTTGGCCACCTCTTCAGGAGTGAGCAACCAGAGGAAATAACTGAAATTTAGGCTACAAATTTAAAACAAAACAAGATTTGGACCCTCCCTCTCCTAGGGGTTTTGTTCCACCGACCCACCACCCTGTGTCCACCTCCCAACCCTCCAACGCCATCCTCATGGGTAAGGCAGGTTACCATTATATATTTTGGGTTCAATGTTAACAGCCGACCAACCATGTGATTTTAACACCCACTGCTATAACTCATTCAATGCTTTGCACAAAAAAATTAAAAAAACAGAGACCTACATGTAGGGACTAAGCAATAGTAGCAACAGTTGACCAGCTGCTCTACAGTTGTAGTTGAATAGTCTCATACCCTGATATTTTCTCCCAAAGAGCGTGAAGAAGATATGAGTACAAGATTACAAGATATCTGGTGAATCTTCAGAGCCTGGCCAGACGGTTTGTTGCTATTCAACAATAATTTAGTTGAATGAGAAAACTTGGTGAAGCAGACTCCTCTCAACCAGACACATTGCTGAGAATTCTTCTCTCAATTACAAGAGCATTTAAAATCAAGTTTTTATTCTTACAAATTCCTGATTACAACCAAAAAACTGTTCACTCCAATGTATAATCTTTTTTCCCTTCACTTGTAATCTTGTAAACTACCAAGGCAGTAAACACACACCAAGGTTGCCACTTCATACAGGTTTTCAGTGATACTTCCTCCACAAAGAATGTGCTAAGAGTGAAAAGAAATGAAAGAGTTATTATTTCAAGAACTAATAACTATAGTATAGCACTGAGCAACCATAATTACCGGTAGGATCCTGTCTGTTGTCAACATTTCAGGCAGTTTCTTGGTGTTGCAGAAGTTGATCACCAAATGACACAACACAAAAGAATCAAATGGGTCATTCCAGAAAAAGTCCACACACCCCCTGACTGATGGCATGCTGGAAATTCTCGTGGGAGGGGGGTTAAGGGCTCTGGAGGGGGGTCTGGACTCAGAGGTCGATTTTTTGAAAACGATTTTGAAGAGAACACTTTGTGTTCAAAATAATTAGTTAAGGTTTAACTTTGTTGGTTCCACAGTATTCATGGAGAATAAACCAGATTACAGGGAGAAAATACAACTCAAATACAGAGAAAGACAGTGGCCAACGTACCCTTCCAACAAAGCTCTTGTCAGGGAAAGGTGAAAAAGTATTAAAAAAATGATATAAAAAATAATAATAATAATAAATAATGATAATACTGTATTTTCCTGTGTATAAGTCGATCCCACTTTTTGAGCCTAAAAATTGGGATTTTCTTGATTTGGCATCAAGTATGAGGAGAAAAATTCTTTACGATTTTCTAGGAAAACAAGTCTTGTCTCTCTTGCAGAGCATCTTTGAGACCCAAAGTCAAAGTAAACTGAATGAACCACATTGATCGACTAACACGCAAACGAATGCACTTCGTTAATAAATTGACAAATATGAATCCAAATTCTCAAGATACCTGCTCTAAAATTTCTTTTGTTATGTTTGTGGGTCATTTTGAGGCTTTTTACAATGAAGAAATGCCGTAAAATGAACACATGAAGCCATAGAACGAGTCTGTGAACAGGCCGCCATCTTGGATGCTTGGTAACCAGAAGCACATGCTCATTTCTAGTGTGCGGTTACCAAGTTTCTAGTGTCTTGTCGAGTGCGATTTGTTTTCTTCAGAAGTAGTAGTAGTCATGGATTTCAAGCACAAAATAACCTCAAACTTGCATGCATTGAGTGGGAAAATCGAACATTTCTAATGACAAATCCCTAATGTGAAGAATTCACACTCATAAAGGTAAGAACGTGCATTTTGCTTGGAAAGTGAAACAAAGATCGATCGTTGCTCCTTTTCTGCAATAAATGTCACTTCCATGTTAATCTCAGGGTATCATTGTTATGCTAATTTCCTTATGAACCGACAGCTCTTGAGTTTTGGCCGGTGTATAAGACGAGGTCGATTTTTGGGGCTAATTTTCGTAGTTTCAGGGGTCGACTTGAACACCGGAAAATACGGTAATAATTGTTTTTTTATTTGCAGAATTGTTTCAGTCTACTTTTACATTGCTTCTTTCGTGCACATTCCCTGGAATCTGATATATGCAAAGGTCCAAAATTCAGGATAAATAAATCGCCAAGCCTTCCGGAAGCAGAAAATCACTGAATTCTGATAAGTGTTTAACTCTTTTATTCAAGGGAAAGACATTTTCATTCAAGAAAATATGAGTTTCATTCTAAAGTTTAAATCTTTAGAATAAACATCTTGGATTCGCGGTCATGAAAAAACAGCGTGCGATCAAATTACAATTTACACAGAATTTGCTTGAAACAAAATTGTGTATTTGCGACATTGAACACTTTGAAGAAGCTGTGAAGCCTGGAAAAAACTAAAACATGGCAAAATCAAAGCAGTTATTTAAGGAACTAGCTTTAAAGAAACACTTCATTTTGATTTGGTCTTAAAATCACGGGGTGGTTTTATGATGCGTCACACAATATTCATTTAAAAATTGTTTCACCAATTTATAGCTTTAATCACCACAGTTTTGAAAATTATAGAAACAGGATCTCCTGAATGCAATTACATGTATTGTTTTCATTACCTGTTAATTTTGGGTTTCCAAAAATTTACTGGAAATCCGGGCAGGATGGAGGGGACCAGGGGGCAAGGAAATCCGGGCAGAGGGAAGGGTAAAAAAATCTTGCCATCTGTCGGGGGTGGATTTTTTCTAGAATATCCCAATGATATTGAACAATACCAATGCCACAACACAATAGTTAAGGAACAAAAAGTTTCCTCAGCACCAAGAAATGCAGGGCTTTGAATAAGTTTTTGAGGGACCATCTTGCAGAGTTCTTAGAATGGGCAAATTGGCTGCCATTTTGGGGAATATAGTGGGCCCTGATTAATAATTATTATTATCCCACTTTAAATTAATCACCCGCTTTGTGGTAAAACATTTCAAGTATTACCTCCCTTCAATACCATACCAGAGTCAGGCAGAGTTGGAGGAGTCAGATGTGGCAAGCTTCACTGACTCAGATAAAGATGTTACTGATCATTAATCAAAAAATACCCAAATTAGAGTACTTTAAAAAGCCCATGTTTAGTACAGTTTATTATCTACCTTTATATTTTACGAATAATAAAAACATTCAGAGCACAACTTCTAATGAGCAATGTTTGAAACAATCGTCTCCCATTGTTAATCACCTCCCTTGAATAATCCCCCCTTCTGAAGGAATAAAAATGAACAATATATTGCCTACGGCTATTATTTGAGGAAATACAGAAGCTAAAATTGTATCTAAAAACTACTCGCGTGTGACATACAATGCACAACTGATTTTGTATTTGTATCCCTGTGTCTCACAAGTCAGACAAACATTAGTCATGTGTTCATTTGTCAGAATTGATGGTTTGCACAGCGGCCATCGTTGAGGGTCCAATGAAATTTCCATCAGAAACGATTTCTATCGTTTTTGACTCCCCAATATGGCCGCCGTGCAAACCACCAATAGTGGACACAGTATAGTCCTAATACTTTGCTCCACCATTACAGGTAGATACGTATAGCCCAGCTACCTCACCACAACAATATCAAAGCGTTGATAAAATACAGTGAAGAGGGGTTTGATGAAATCATCGGAACGAGCCCTCCATATATTCACGCATGCATCTTTTATACGTTTTTATTAGAGCTTACTTCGATCAGCCTTCAAAAAACCAGCTTACCTTTTAAGTGTGGATAATCAATGGCGTAATTCAAAGCCATGGCAAGGAACGCAACGTGGAGAAACGGGGTGAATCTGGCGTTCTTGCATGTAACGTACTTCGACCGGTAGCTGTTCCATATTCTCTTCCATCCTTGCCACATAGGATCAGCTCCTCTGGATACATTACTTGCAAAATAGTCTCCCAAGTTACGGAGCTTTGTGTTTCCAAAAGAAGTCATCTTTCCCGCTGTTCTTTACCGTCAAAATCCCTCAAAATCTTCCCTTCCTTTGGCCACAAAGTCGCAAAAGTTATGTTGGTTTTGTGACTGCACTAAAGATAATTATGGGTTATGAATATCCCATAGTTCGAATGGGTCCTCATTTGGTAGGTACTTTAAGTAGGGCCATTAAAGTGTATCATGATTATACACCTCGTTTATAAAAGTTTCCACTGACCAGAATTTCTTGTGAATTTCTCGTGAATTTTATACGATAACAACATGTGGATGGAAGGCAATTTTTGACCAGTGCAAAAGCATAAAAAGAGAAGAAACAACTATTGAACAACGAAGATAGTTTCTTCTTTTTATATACTCAAACTCAATCCGTTGAAAGACATGTATTTGGCCACATTTTTGACAGGACTTTTCGTCGTATTGGCCTTTGCTCTCTACTGGCTGAGAGGGCGAAAGGACCATTCTAAACCAAGGATTTGTATTCTAGTTCTTGGAGACGTGGGTAGAAGTCCTCGTATGCAGTACCATGCTCTGTCTTGTGCAAAGACAGGCTATGATGTGGATGTGGTGGGATTCGGAGGTATGTGATATTGGCCATCTTGGCCCCTGGCCCCGGTTGTTCAAAAGGTGGATAGCGCTATCCACCAGATAAATCACTATCCAGTGGATAAGTATTAACAAAATCCATTGTGTTATCCGCTGGATAGTGATTTATCCGGTGGATAGCACTATCCACCTTTTGAACAACCGGGGCCTGCAGTTGTTCAAAAGTTCTTAAAGTTGGCTGGTGTGATCCATTGGATAATACAATAATTGGTTATTTTGTTAACGCTCGTCCAATGGTAATGTTTTATCTGGCCCCGGTTGTTCAAAAGGTGGATAGCGCTATCCACCGGATAAATCACTACCGAGTGGATAAGTATTAACAAAATCCTTTGTGTTATCCACTGGATAGTGATTTAACCGGTGGATAGCGCTATCCACCTTTTGAACAACCGGGGCCAGGTGGATAGCGCAATCCTTCTTTTGAACAACCCGGGCCTAATGCACCCGTCAAATTGAAGGTTGTACATCCCCCTCCCCCCATGGCATTTGAACTTTTTCAATTTGGGTTCAAATTCCCCTCCCCGGGCCAAAAAGTCGTTCAAATGCGCCACAATAGGGCCAAGGTACTGTTCTTTAATTACAGCTAAGGGGGGCTGGTGTTTATTTTTTTAGAATGGTCAGCAAAACATGTACCCCCTTCAAATTTGAAATCTCAAAAAACATACCCTCCTGAAAATTTCCTGTACAAAAATTGTATTTCTTCTATTTTTGACCATCGTGAAAAATATACCCCCACTTACAACTGATTTTGAAAATTGTACCCCCCACCCCCCCCCCTCCGCTCTGAACACCAGCCCCCTTACCTGTAATTAATGAACAGTCCCTATCACGTGATCAAATGCCCTCACCCCTGGGAAATTGATACTGTTTTGTGGCTATGGGGCTATAAGCTGGCAGCGGAGGACTGGGAGTGCTTCCTATTACCGGTAAGTCTGTAAAGGAGATGGTGCGAAACTATGTGGCCGACTGTTGGCGATAAAATGAAGTGATTTTGAGGGAATGAACTTCGGTTCGGGATTGTTTGTATGTTTTTTTTTGGTTTTCTTTTTTGTCTTGAGTGGGATTCAGCAGCACAGGACAGGCCCAAACTTGGCCATCTGAAGTGAAAAATCAGCATAAAATCAAGAAATTTGGGTAAACTTTGGGATTCATTTTTCGAGCAGGATTCAGCAGGAGACATGGAGATAATTATATATATTTTTTTGTATACATGTACATTATTTCTCGAAAATGATGGAAAAAAACAATGTAAAAAAATTCTAAACAATGTTTTGCAACTAATTTGTAGTTCACATGCCAAAAATGGACAAATCTGAGCCAGGAAAAATAAAAAAGGCCTAAAATTTGACATAGGTTGGTTATGCTCTCAGCCCTTCAATTGTCAGTTGATGGTATATATGTTGTAGGTGAAATCCGGTTTCAGGTTGAATGAGTATTCAATCTAGGTTAAATGTGTACCCAGTATTGAATCTATGTTTTTAGGGTAGGTAATCTAACCCTAACCCCAGCACAAAGCTAACCCTCACATCACTGGCTATGTGTATCTTTGTGCTAGGGGTGATGGTTAGCTTTTGCTTGGGTTAGGGTTAGCTTTCTTACATGTAGATTGGATACTGGGTACTCATTTAACCTAAATTGAATACTGATTCAACCTGAGAACGGATTTTACCTGCAACATATACATGTACATCTGGTTATTGCTGTCAATAGTCAGTTTAGCCATGATGTTATTGGATGTAGAGACTCAAGTCAGTGATTGATGCGTTTCAATCCATGTATTGTTAGTGTAATTTCTGTTGTTGTATTGTTAGTCAAATTTGTGGGTGAGGAATTGGGGGTACATGTATGTAATCGCCACCGCACTGTATAGTGTACATACACAGTAAGTGCTAATTTCATTGTAGTAGCTGTATTCAAAATCAATATGACAGCCAAAGAGGTACTGAGCTAAAATCGAAGATACAGTATAATGTAGAGAGAGAGAGCAATAGGATTTTATGAGGATCAATAATTTATAATAAAGTTAATTAATCTTCACAACAACTGAGGACTTGGGGGTTTCATAATAGCCACCGCACTGTGTACGTAGCAACAACAAGTGCTCATTTCATTGTTATAACTTTATTGAAAATCAATACAACAGCTGAAGGGGTGGCTAAAATCGAAGATAAAATGCAGAGAGAAAACAATGGATTTTGATGAGAAACAATAATGCTGTGAGCCTCAGAATGTGAACGTCAGAATTTGAATATCACAATCACAAACTTTTGGTCAATGTTAATAGATCAAATGAATATATAATTGAAGGGCTCCCAGCAAGAATGTCTTAAGTATTTTGTTGACAATTTTAACTAAAATTGTATGTTTTGGCCCTTTGAAAGCACATTTTTGTCAAATTAATCACATTTATTATTGTTAACTTAAAGGTACTTAAAACAGATCCAAAATGGAAAAGAAAATCCACATCTTTGAGAAAATGTTTTGGACCTTAACCCATCGACGGCCGTGCCGGCCAAAACCGGCCGTACAATACTTCACTGCTTTAAAAAATTGCAACTTTCTCAATCGCGCGAACATTGCCTTAACCATCAGTTGTAAGCATTGACTAGAAAGTCCTTCAAATTGAGATACCAAATAAATACAAAAAAGTTAGCGATTTTTGCAGAATATCAGCGTTTGAATTTGGACAATAACAAAAATGACCGTTTTTAACGTCATAGAAAAACAACAAAAATCACGTTTTTGCCTTTAGTTTTTTTTTATTCAAATCATCATGGCAAACCCAAAAGTCAACATTCACAGCAAAATTCAGTCCTAGTCCTAGCTTAGCAGTGAATTTTTTTGCTCTTATTCGTTGTTCGGGCCGAGCTACAGCCTCTCGTTCTAATGCATATCACCACCACACTGCATGCTGGGAAATAGCCAAAAATTTGGACAGCGTTCGTTTCTTTCCGCACACATTTCATATTTATACTAAGTCCACAGCCACTCCGACCCACTGCCGAAATTTCGCGCTTGTTGTATTCTCCTGTGGTCGCAACTTCCAAAATATGCCGCGGTAGGTCGAGAAATTCATCCAGAGTCGAGTCCCAAAGCTACTTCGTTTCATGGCGGCCATTTTTCCAGTTCAACGAGCAACGAGCCAAATTCGTAAACGAAGTACAACAACTAACTCGCTTCATTGAGAAAGTGGACTCTGAACTACCTTCAAGCTTAATGATGCTCATCAGGCAGCTACTAAAGATAAAAATGGCTGTGGACTTACCAAAAATCGCAGAAACACCATATTGAAGACTTTATTGCAATCCAACAAAGCAAAATCACAATGTCAGAATGACGTTTCCAGTAAACTCGAGCCTTCAGTGTTTTAGAACAGTAGCACTTTCAATGGTAACTTCAAATATGGAGTCACGAAATCCTATGGATCGTTTATATACAGAAAATCACTCAAAAACGAAAAAAGTCGCGGGCGTCAATGGGTTAAGACACCCTAGATGTATCTTTTGAAGATACCCTTTTGAGGCCAAAAATCCACGATTTCAGTGAAAATTTTCCAACAAGCTACTTAGGACGTTCTTGCAAGGAATCCTTCAATTTAAAGTGCCCATAAGGTTTATTATTTTATTTTCTCATCTGAATGTAAACACCACACAAGGAACCTCTGCGAAACAATTTCGCGCTTTGCACAAAACGCAAATTTTTTATGAATATTTCAAATCTTCAAAATCCTATTTTTTTTAGGAACAAAAGAAAAACAAATTGGCACAGTTTCATTGTTCATTCCACCAGTTCTCTTTCATTTGTCAGTTTTTTACTGCTTTCTCTTTTCTTTTCTTTGCTTTTTTGCTTTCTCTTGGTTTTTTTTTGGCCTTCTAGACTGCCTTAATTGTGCACCTTGTTTGCTTCTTTGACAGATGGTAAAGCCAAATCTCTACTTTCTTAGCTGAAAGGTAGCAATTCTTTGCCGGGGCAAGTGTGTTGATTTTTCAGCACCTTTCTTGAATGCCTCTTCTATTATTATGCTTGGTGGCAGAGACCTTATGGCCTGATTATTTTGGCATAGTTCCGGCAATATCTGAATGTCTGACACATAATGGCCGGTGCATTGCTGTTGCAACTGTTACATTGAAGGATTCCCCCACAAAAGGCACAGTTTTGTTCTTTAATATCCTCCAATGTATCATGCTCTAATGCCACCATGGCTTCGTTGTGTACAAGCACCAAGATAGGAAACACGAAATTGAGGCAATTTGTTCAAATATGCAGTTTTCAAATTCCCCACCCTTGGGAAGACTTTGATTTTCAAATTCCCTACTCACCAGTCACAGCAGAGAGTCAAATTCTTAGGATATGCCAGGGTATTTGGGTAATGAGATGTTTCTGTCTGAAATTTGACAGTTTATGCCTGTTTATACATGTACATGTAAGAAGGTGGGTATAGATATTTTGCCAGTTTACCTTGAAATGGGAAAAAAGTTTAAGACTTGGGTCTAAAAAAGAGTAAGGGTACTCCATTATGGAGTACTGAGTTTGGCAGTGGGAGGGGGGGGGGGGGGGGGGAGGGTATTAAAAATGTGGGGGTGGATCACCATTCATTATAAATCGTGTTCTCCAAATATGGTTGAAGCTCCCATAAGCCACCAGAGCTGGTCATTTATGAGAGTTGTCAATTACAGAATTTTCCTGAGAATTTCAGTAAACAAGGTTCACTGAGGGAAGCTGGTTGCTTACAAGTGTGACTGCAAGAAAAACTTTTAATTAACTGTTGCTAGATTTAATTAAATTAAATTCCAAACTGTTGGGGTGTGGATGGGAGGGGGTCACATGGCCATGGGGCAAAGGGAGAAACGGATGGCAGGATAGTTGTTTCTTTTTTGAATAACTTTGTTCAATTATATTAAATTTTAGGGTCCAAGCCCATCAAGGAACTAACTGAGAGTGAAAAAGTCACAATAAAGACATTATCTGAATTTCCAGAAATATTTAGAGGTCAGAGTTTTAGTAGACTCTTTAGTTTATCAAGCAGACTCATGAGGCCATGTTTGAGTATTACTAAAAGAGGATTTGCCCAAGAAGATTGGAATCTTTAAATATCTTCTTTTCATTTGGCAAGACTTTCAGGAATTGGGACTTGTTATCTAGACAACAATTAAAATTATAATTACTGTATGTGATAAACAAACTTGCAGGGTCATGTAAAAGTAAATTAAAGGCCAGTATTACCAAAAATGCATTGTGTGCAAATACCTCAATAATTGATTTAATGCAGTCGAACATTGCCTATGTATCACGTTACATGTACTTCGAAATCCGTTTCCATCCGCGGTTAAAATTAGATTTTAGTTTCTAAAATAGTACAAGTAAGTGTATTTGCTATAATTATAGTTTTGCTTTTGATCAATATATTTGATCGGTGTTTGGAATCTTATGTTATTTTGATCAATTAGTCCAGGCATGCTTGTAGTCGTCAATAGTGAGTACTTTTGGAAGACCACATTTGCCGGGCTCGGCTAAGTATATTTGACTCCACAAATCTGTTTTCAATCTTTGGAGAGAGAGAAAAGAAAGTTTCTGGAAGGCCACCGACAGTGAATTTGCAGAATATCTTGTAATTTACCGATTTCTTGGCTAGTGTTGTTTTGATCTGTGTTTGGATGATGAAATCATTAGGTAGCAGTGATGTTGATACATGTATCTTCTTCTTCTTTTTCGTTTGAACTTTCTCCTAAATTGAGCCATAGAAATTAACACCTGTTGTGGAAAGCAACATGTATCCATGATAAAAATAATCGCGTATACACCAAATCCTGCTATATGCTTTAAAGTTCGAAATCCTGAGTCGACAGTTGACAAGCGCGAGACGTATAAGTTCACGGGGGAACCCACAATGTGCAAAGAACCAATCATGGGTGAGCTCGTCATTTGAAAACAAAAACAAACAACCACAAAGCCAAATGGGTGATACTGGGTCTTTAACATGACCCAGAGTGGTCTTAAAGCTAGTTGAAGCTTTCAAATGCAATCAGATATTGAGCAGTTCTCCCCAGTCGCTGAATTATGAAGAGGGAAAGAGAAGAAGGAGTAGGAGGGGGGAGGGGGAGCTACTCAGTGGCAGCTTGTTGTTAGGTAGGGATGCTTGTTCCCTCTCCACTGATTTTAATTTCCTAAAATGGGAAATCATTTTATTTGTAGATTGATAGCACATACACAAAAGGTA
Organism: Dendrophyllia cribrosa; assembly: GCA_024195265.1. Lineage (NCBI taxonomy): Eukaryota > Metazoa > Cnidaria > Anthozoa > Scleractinia > Dendrophylliidae > Dendrophyllia > Dendrophyllia cribrosa. The sequence continues at coordinate 25,363,121 of JAJLRJ010000009.1, forward strand.
TCTAGGAGATGATGTTGGGGCCGGCACATCTCAGTAAAGACCACATAAGCAAATTCAGCTGAAACTTTCCCATGGAAAGCTAATGCACTGATTGGAACGTTTCATTAACTTTAACCCAGCCTGTTTGACATTTTGTAGTGTGAAGCCAAATGCAAAAATATTTTGAGCTTCATCCAAAAGGTTTAAGTGTCTGGAGATTTGCATACACCGCATGCACACATGTGCTTGACCTATGTCTCATGCTACACAATACAATACTTAAGACAAGAATGATTTTTCACCATTTTTTTTCGATCTTCATTATAGGTTTGCCAAAACTAATATTTTTTGCTACAAAGGCAATTCTCCAGTTTCTCCAGCTCTTTACTGTGCTTCTATGCTGTGGGTCACAATGCACACATTTCCTAGTACAGGTACAGTGTAATTTAAGGGAACCCATAATTTCAATTGAAGGCTTAGGAAAAAAGCTCTTTCCTCGAAACAATTCTAAGGAGCCCGCCCAAAGAGCTGAAAGCTCAGAAGTTTGGAGCCCAGTGTGTGAAATGTAAGGTGCCCCAGCCATAAGATACAGAAGGTGCCCAGATCAGTTCCTTGGTTTCCATGGGCTACTGTGCGACAACAGCCCTGTCAGTTTTCAGTCTAATTTTACATCACTCAGACTCCTATTCCATTTCCTGTTTGTGTCAAACATGTATTAAAGTGCTGCTTACATGGTGCATGGTACACGTGTACATGCATGGTACATGCCCAATGCCGCCTGGACATCCATAGAGGTACCGGTACATAATATACTGTCATAAAATGGCCCTTATCAGCACCACGGAACGCATAAGGCCTCTCGGTTTCTGTAGTCGGTAGATAAGTCAGAGAGTGGGTGATTGGTCCTCTGCAGACCTGCCAGGACCCCTATTTGCCAGCATGTTCAGGGTTTCTGTCAGGCCTTCACAGTTACCATAGCAGTATCAGGACAAAAGCCCCACTGTACTTCACCCCGACATTTCATAAACTATGAAACTTGTCTCAATTCATGGGGCTGAGTAACTAATAATCCTGTTACTCTAAAAAGGCATGAAGGCTGCATACTGTTGCTCATTTCACCAACTCCATTCTTGTTAAGCTTTTCAAGATCAAATTTCAAAGTTTTAAAATAATTTGTATTTTTCTTAACAGAATCCTCCAGCTATTCCATCCCTTGTAGCCACCTGGTTTGTAAGTGTGTTGTGTGGTAGCAAGTTTATCATTGATTGGCACAATTATGGCTTTACAATTTTGGCTCTTGGAGTGAAAAGTGATGGGCATCCACTGGTAAAGATTGCTAAACGGTATGTTGCTAGTCTAGGGCCGAGCTTAGTCTCCTACAGAGCTGTTATTTGTGTGTGGTGCATGATAACACAAAATTAATAACGGTTGCATAGGAGACTAGGTCTTAGCCAGGAAGAGTGAATTGATGTTGTTATACATCTGACCATTATTAAAGTGGTAACATTTTTTTATTTGTAGGTATGAATTCTTCTTTGGAACTATGTCCTCAAGTAACTTGTGTGTTACTCAAGCAATGCAGAAGGATTTGTGGGAACAGTGGGGAATTAGGTTAGTTAAATGTTTCTTAATCTCAGTATATGTATAACACGTATAATGATTTGTTAGCTTTACTGCTGTAAAATAAACAGGATGTAACCACTACTGGTATTTATTTTTAGCAATTTTGAGTTTTTTTTTTATAACCAGTGATAATTAATTAGATTTTACAATTCTTCTTGATCTCTAGACATGCAAAATGAAGTAAAAATTAAACTAAAAATAAATAACATGTACCATTTTGTATTCAGGGCACTGACGCTGTATGATAGACCTCCACTACGGTTTCAAGCAATGGATCTTGCTACACAACACAAGGCAAGTCATGGATTTGACATCAATGAAATTAATAATTCACGAGAGGTTGCACTGTGTTCTAGCTTTTTTGTTTCTTTGTGTTGTTGTTTTCATTTCATTCTTTTGTTTCTTGTTGTTGCTGTTGGCCTAAATTCTTGATCTAATGCATCACAAGTCTACTGCATTACATGGCTTAATTTTTAAAAAATATATTATTTTCAATTTAGTGAATGTTTTAAATGTTTTATTTCAGCTTTTTGAAAAACTATCAAAAGAATATGAAGTTTTCAATGCAACAGAAAGGTAACAATAATAATTTTCAGTGTCATTATTAATTAAAAGTGATTTCACTGATGCACATGTATGTTCTGGTTCAAATTTTTCTTTGGTAATTTTCAAACCAGGTTAATTTTATTTTTCCTTTGTCTGGAAAAAATCAAAACTGGTTTGAAAATTTTCAAACCAGAAAAAATTTTTAACCACAACATACATTTATACATTGGACACTAAAACAAAGTCTATGCAATTGAAATTAAAGTTACACTGGCCTTCAGAAAAAACACAATTTTGCCTCCTTTATTTTTATGTTATATCAAACCACCAAATATATGTTGGGGCTCAAAATTTTCAAACCAGTTTAATTTTTATTTTCCTTTGTCTCGGTTTCATTATCATATTTTGAGACAGGAAAACAAAAATCAAACTGACAGTTTACAGTTCATCAATTTTGATTTGTGACAGGTGGTCATGAAATCAAAGTTTACATTCTGATGGAATTTTGAGTTTTTTAGTTGTTAAGAGAGCTTTACAGCAAACTGTAAAACACAGTTTATGGAGTGTGACACATGGTACACAATAGGCGTATGCGGTCACAACACATATGTACATAACTCAAACGGACATTGTCAAGGTACTTTTACTGCATGTTACATTGTCTAGAACTGTTTCCCAACCCAGCACTAGCTGTTCGTGTGATGGCAGTGTACGGTGCTGGGTAGATAGTCAATACTCTTGTTCTGTCCTGTCAGCGTGCAGTGCGGGGAAGACAAGTGAGGCTTAAAATGGTCTTGCCAATTCTCTTTCTTGATCCAGCGTGTAGTGCTGGCGGGAGATAAGCGAGGCACATGGTCACGCAACAAAGTCGCTTGTCATGCCAACTGCAGGGAATGTGTTCCCCATTACGCCAAACGATATTGTTGTGTTAATTGTCTACTTATATTAAACTTAGTCAACTCGTAATAAAACAAATACGGAACAGAGATATTAATTTGTCTTTTGTGTTCATCACTTTTGGCGATTTGTTCTTCCCATAATTTTAAGATAAAAAGCAAGCTTAAAGCAAGCTCCTGGCCATAATCATGAAAACATGATATTTCACCTGGAACAGTGTCCCTTTAACAATATATGTTTCCTATTGCAAGTCCTTTAGATAACAAGGAAAATGTGGATTCCATGACAGCGTTTACACTCCAGCTCAAGAATGGGAGAATTCTTAACAGACCACAAAGATCTGCTCTTTTAGTCAGCAGTACTAGTTGGACAGGTGAAACATAATTTATCTTTCCAAATTTATGGTCTGGACACATGGCAAATATTCCATGGCAGAGTTCTCAATTAAACCTATTAAATTGATATTGATTGTAAAAACAGTTGCCATTTTGTGATATGAAATCTGTTTCGCAATTGATCCTTTAATATAATTTAATTTGGCTAAAACGTGGGAAAGTTGAGGTTTAACTATTCTAAGATGACTCTGATAGATTATGCATTTTCGCACAATGATATGATTTAATAACAGCCAGTGCGTTGTTTTTCCGACAAATCCTAAAACTATATCCATATCATTTAAGAATGGTATCTGAATTTTGATGCCATTGAGCCGCAGAATGTTAGACTTCCAAAAATCTGTTGAAAAATTGCAATAAATAAAGAGAACGCATAACAAGGTGGTATTCATTTAAACACTTATTGGACAGCTATAATAGTTACTGGTAACACCCCTCACCGAGAACACTGCAGTGGGTTGCAGAGGGCAGGGATATCCATTGGTAGACGTTGTAAGGGCTTCAGTGTGGTTACAGTATGTTTGTTAAAAGGTACCAGCACAGAGGTTTCAATAAAATTAAGAGTAAGTGGCAATATTGTCCCTATTCCTCTAGGGGGGTCTGGAGGCATGCCCCCCAGAAAATTTTGAAATCTTAGTACACTGGTATCTACAATGATTATGTACAAATCTTATGTTTTGACATGCAATCCCTTCTATTTTTATAGAAGATGAAGACTTCTCCATTCTTTTGGATGCTCTTGAAGGTAAGAAGTCAGCACTTGAGAAGCTCAAATCTGTTTTTAAAAGAATGCCTGAAAGAAATTATAACAAATTACAGGGCTGTGCTCTAGCAGCGCCTGGTAGCCAATGGCGACTAAGTTTTGTCTTTGGGTGACAAGAAAAAACTTCTGTTCTACGGTACTTTCACCTTAACTGCTGGGCACCCTAAATTTAACTGTTGGGCTGGCCTTGTCTCCCAGTGATAATTCTGAGTTATTGCAAAAACCACAGTGACACTACCCATCAGATGATTTTTTTTTGTATCTGTTAACCCATTGACACCTGAACCGCCCGTACAAGACTCCACTGCTTTAAAAAATTGTAACTTTCTCAATCGTGCGAACATTGCCGTAACTAGCAGTTGTGAGCATTGACTAGAAAGTCTTTCAAATTGAGATACCCAATAAACACAAAAAAGTCAGCGATTTTTGCAGAATATCAGCGTTTGAATTTGGACAATAACAAAAATTACCGTTTTTAACGTCATAGAAAAACAACAAAAATCACGTTTTTGCCTTTAGTTTTTTTTATTCAAATCATCGTGGCAAACCCAAAAGTCAACATTTACAGCAAAATTCAGTCCTTGTCCTAGCTTAGCAGTGAATTTTTTTGCTCTTATTCGTTGCTCGGGCCTAGCAACAGCTTCTTATACTAGTGCATACTCACCTTGCCTCGATTTTCAACACCACCGCACTGCATGCTGGGAAATAAACAGATTTTTGGACAGCGCCCATTCCGTCCTCCACAATTTTCATATATATACTAAGTCCACAGCCACTCTGACCCACCGCCGAAATTTTGCGCTTGTTGTGTTCTCCTGTGGTCGCAACTTCCAAAATATGCCGCGGTAGGTCGAGAAATTCATCCAGAGTCGAGTCCCAAAGCCACTTCGTTTCCAGGCGGCCATTTTTCCAGTTCAACGAGCAACGAGCCAAATTCGTAAACGAAGTACAACACCTAACTCGCTTCATTGAGAAGTGGACTCTGAACTACCTCCAAGCTTAATGATGCTCATCAGGCAGCTACTAAAGATGAAAAATGGCTGTGAACGTACCAAAAATCGTAGATAATTCATATTGGACCCTTTATGGCAAATCAACCAAGCAAAATGAGATCGTCACAATGACATTTCCAGTAAACTCGAGCCTTCAGTGTTTTAGAACAGCAGCACTTTCGATGGTAACTCCAAATATGAAGTCACGAAATCCTGTGGGGCGTGTGTATGCAGAAAATCACTCAAAAACGTAAAAATCCTCAGATGTCAATGGGTTAATTAATTTCAAGGAAGAATGCCCCTTTCCATTTACTACTTGGGTAACATATACTTTTAATTTCTACTAATTTTGTGTACATGTATGTGTTTCCTTTTTGCTAACAGCTTATGAGAAATTTTTAAGTGAAGATCAAGAAAACCTTCCCTCATTAGTTTGTGCAATAACTGGTGAGTGTATTATATTTTATTCCCAATATTAAAACTGCAATAGGTGCTGGGAATGCGCAATCAGAGTTGCTTTGTGGAGGTGTTAATTAAAACATTTATTACTTGACTGTGATGTCATTTTATCTTATAAGGAAATGAGAACACCCAAAATATCTGAGCTTATTTCACAGTAGATGGTCATATTACACCTTAGTGTCCTGGTTTAAAGATACAGTAGCTATAATAAAGGAATTTCAGTCAAATAATGAATCCCTTATTCAACACTTATGTCCAGAAATGCAGGTAACTCGGACCTTGGGTACTTCATATTACACACAATTATTTGTCATTTGCATATGACTTCATGTTTGACAGAATTTCTTGCGTTTAGGTGAGAATTAGTGTTAGGGGACACTTCATGATGTCTATCATAAAGAGCATGAATCTCATTAGCCTGCATTTCTGGACATATCTCTTATTCAATGGATTAACAGATAATGCATGCGGACATTTTACTCAACATGTATAATATCCGCTTGTATTATCTCTTAAACCACCGAATAAGGGTTATTTATTGCTCAAAGGCAAGTCAGTCACACACATTGTTATATTCTTAAAATAACTGCAGTTCCTTAGTGTTGCTGATGTTGCAATCACCAAATGACATAAAACAAAAGAGTCAAAAGACAATGAACAATATCCACACCAAAACGTAATAGCTAACTGGTCAACAATAGTTTCTACAACACCAAGAAATAGGTATGAATAAACATTCCCTCTGTATAAATCCCCGAGGCACCCACTTCTGCTTTGTACAAGAGGGGGCGTTTTATTCATGTAAATGGGGGATTTGATTTATACTTCAAAAATGCCATGCCAACTTTTTTTCGCAGAAATACAGAAATACTACGAGAAAAACACACAAAGGAAAAACAGGTTTAAAGTCCTTGTGGCCCCCATAAGCACTTGAAGTCATTCAACCCTGCGCCTTTCTGTTTCACTCCGCCATTTTGGAAGTCACGTTTTCTGCATTTTGCAAAAATGACATAACCTGTAGAGCTAACTGGGGAACTTCCAGATAAAGCACCCTCTGGACTTCCACAGCCACCTTCGGACCCTGATGCTGAAGGTAGGTGGTTTAGTCAGGTGCTTTGTCCGACCAGAGCATTATTGAAGCGATTTCATTGGCCATCCTGAGCAGCTTGTCTGCTAACATGGGAAAGCCTCGTGGATCCATCAACCACACTGTAACAACTGCTACAAAGAGGTCTGCCAGTGAGCTTTATGGCCCCGGAGATGTGGTGGGAAGGTCCCATGACTCCACTGCTGCATCCGAGCAAACTAAAGGTTCCCTCTGAAAGAGGGATTGATGATACTACTGAGCGCAATGATGTGGTAGTTCAGTGAAGCCAGTACAACCAGATGGCAGACTTCAGAAGAACTCACAGCTATTCTGGGTACTACGAGAAAGCCCTTACCAAATTTGACCACCCTCAGATTGTAAAAGATTATCCCAAGACTTAACGTGTATGTTGTGTTCACACCCCGCCTAGATTCTTATCCCCCTAACCATATGGGTGGTTTAACCGGCCCCTACTCTGAGTTCAGAGGTTCAGGATATGATCCTTGATATCATGGGCCTGCTTGGAACTGCCCATGAACATTTGTCAGAAAAGCTGGATGCTCCATCTGCTGTTGTCCAGTTTTCCAAGGAGGATGTTACGTGGTTGCCCCCATCTCACATGTGGAGGGACATGGAATAATTTTCGACGGGGATTTTGCCCAGGCCGTTGGCAAAACAGAGGCCGCAATTACCAATCAAAGGGAAGAGGTTATCTTCCACCCCCAATCCAATCAGCAGCATTTTTCTTATCAACAAAAAGGATGGTGGCCACTGCCCGGTAATAAATATTGAAAAAGCCGAATTCAATTCTGGATTTCCAACATTTCAAAAGGAGAGAATTCACATGTTGTCAAAGGGATCTTTAAAAAAAAAGGGGATTTCATGGTGAAGCTGGACTTAAAAGATGCATACTTCACTGTGCCAGTTTGGAAAGGGCGTCAAAAGTTCTTAAGGTTCCTCTGGAAAGAAACTTTGTGGGAATTTGCCTGTCTGCCCCCGCAACATTCACCAAAATCATGAATCCTGTAGTGGCAACTCTTCAGAATTTAGGGATTCATCTAATAATATATAGCTGGAAGGCCTTCTCATTCAAGCAGACTCAGAACAGACTGCTCATCTCCATCTGGCAACTGCCTTAAATCTCCTAGAAAGCTTAGGTTTTGTAATCAACCTAAAAAGTTGATGTTAACTTGGGAGGGAGTTTGCCACCCACTAACCCACCAACAGCTGGGAGGATGGCTTATCTCAGGAATACGTATGAAAAGGGAGGCTTTACTCTCAAACCTAGAGGCCAGCTTGCAGCAGCAATCTACTATGAACTTCATGGAAATTGAAAAACAAATAGCTCTTGACAACAATAATATAACTTCTTTTAAGAAGAAATGTGCCCCTCCCCCCCGCCAGAGAAATAATTAAAACTGCAATTTTAAATGAAACAAAGGTCACGTAGATACTGAAAATCGAAGCAAAGGCACCCAGTCGGGCATCTTATTTTTATGTGGAAAATATTTTATGTAAATAAGGTAAAGTATTATGTAAATAGTACTAGAGTTGTTCTGAGATATGTTAAATGAACTGGAAGTAGTGTTTTAAGTAACGTTTGAAATGTTAGTTTTGTAGTAAGTAACTTATGTACTATTGTACTGTAGGTGTAGTACGAAGTGTAAGCTTGTAAGATGTAAATAAAAATTATTTCTGTAAAAAAAAAAAAGCATGGAGGAACATCACCTCTGATCAATTTGCTTCTGCGTGGGCTGGCTGGTGTACTGAGAGAAAACTCAATCCCGTTTCAGCATCTTTGAGTCACATTATTAAGTAATGATCCGCATAAGAAGGATAGCACTGAACGGCAATGGAATGTCAAGATTTTTCATTGTTACAACTAGTGATCTCTTTGGTCTAGACTCAAAAACCGCTAAAAAGTTAAGGTTCAAGGTCATTTTGTCTAATTTTTTAAGGTTTCAAGCAATTTGAGACCCAATCGCACAACATACAATTTTTAAAAGAAATTGTATTTGGGGAACTTCATCAAAGAAGCAAAATTATTAGCTATTGTCTTCTGCTATTCTGATTGGTTAAGCACGAACATTTCCTAAAATTTATTTGACGCAAATGGATTTTCTTTATTTTTATAATGAAATATAATTATTAACCATCAGCTCCTCCTCTATGTGGGAAAGAGCTAATGCCGCAGAACAATGAAGTTTGCTATCGTTCTTATGTGGAACAATACTTATTTCCTAGAACCCTAAATGTTTATAGATCAGCAATTTCAATGACACACCCAGTCATTGACCCTGCGGGTAGGGAAGCACCTTGTAATTTGTCAGTTACTGAAAGGTATTTTCAATTCAAGACCCCCTCAACCTAGATACTCCTTTACCTGGGATGTTTCTGTAGTTGTTGAGCACATCAGATCTCTTGGTCGTAATGGAAGCTTGTCTGTTAAAGTTCTGTCTCAAAAGCTTGCTATCCTGCTGGCCTTAACTTCTGCCGATAGACCTTTCTATCTGAAGGGAGTTGTGTTTAATAAACCTCCCTTCCCTTACTAAACCAATTAGGACCGGCAAGAATTTGAAGCAATCTTTTGCCAGTTTTCCTGAGGACAAGAACCTGTGTGTGGTGGAGTGCCTTCTGGAGTATGAAACTCGCACCATAGCTATGAAGCCTAATACAGCTGGCCAGAAAAATAAGCTCTTCCTGTCTGTACTTGAACCTCACAAGCCAGTTTCTGCTAGCACTGTACCTAGATAGGTAAGGAGTTTGCTACAGGCAGCTGGTATTGACACTTCTCAATTCAAGCGTCATTCAGTGTGTGGAGCCTCTGCCTCAGTTGCTGCCAGGGGTTGCGTGGCCTTTTCTGCCTTTTCTGAGGACGTAAAAAAATCCTGGCTGTGACCACCCTCAATGCCATTCATTGTTCATGGGTGGGGTGGGGGAGATGAGATAAAAATGGACCGATAGCGGCTGCCTGAGGCACCTTCATAAGCTGGCGTTCGATCTCATTCCCATAGGTGTATGTAAATGTGCCATGAGACATGTGCGCTATATAAGTCTCTATTATTATTATTATTATTATTATTATTATTATTATTATTATTATTATTATTAGCAATGGTTTGCTGTTCTTCTGACACAATGTTCATACGTTTCTATTATAAACCTGTGCTAGTAGGACAGTTCTAGCTAGTGCTTAGTACTAAATTTGTCTTTGAACATGCATTGTTACATGGAGTCGAATGTTTTATAGTATAATCCCAGATTATACAAGGGACCATAGGTCCTGTAGTTAACAAACAGATTCCATTTTGCCATGTGTCTGTTTAGTTATAGATCACAGATAACGTCAAAATGTGGTAAGAACAAAAAAGTGGCACACGAGCCGCAGGCCAAATGGAATCTATTTGTTTTATACAATGAACAGAAAAGTAAAAAGAGTAAAGTTACGAACTTGCCTCGTAGCGCTCGACTGTTCGAAGATTTGTTCCATTTTAGGTATTTTTTAAGTCGCCAAGAACACTTTCCATCTTGGTTTCTTTTTTTTTTCTTGCTCGTAAATACTTCCTGCTAAACATTTTTTGAGGCTTTCACTTGCTCAATCCAGAATAATCTCGCAAAGATTTTCAAAACTGTGCGCCATGTTGGACAAAACAAAGCAAACAATTTTTCTATGACGTCAGCCGTGCGTCTGTACTCTGATAGATCATAGGCAACGACCAATCACAGAGCGCGTAGTATTCAGTTCATTGTATAATATAAGATAGATTACAGTAAACACCCGCTTATAAGAACCTAGTGGATTAAGAACCTACAGGCTGAAATTTGGAAATTAGACCCCGATTATATAAGAACCCATTCAGCCTGACATTTGAAATAGGTTCTTATTTGTAAGATCAGTCCAATTAAGTTAATTCAAAAAGCAGGCATTGTATCTAAAAATCCAGCTCCCATGTAGATTCAGTATAAGATGTGCTGTTCAGGTGTACTGAAGTTCTAGTAATTCTTGCCAGGCTCACAGAGGTCCACTGTAAACTGTAGTACACTGTACTGTACACAATAGTTTCAGGGAAAGTACTGTGCTGTATTTTGTATGATTTAGTAGTCTCTGTGACACGACTGAAATAATGGGATTAAAGTACTATTCTGAACAGTATCAAACAGTTTAAACCCCTGAATTAAGGTTACAGTGTACCTTCAGATCGAAAATTTATTGAAATTTTTTTTTGGCGTCAAAATAAAGTTTACAGAATGAACTTTTATCCAAAACAAAATTATCGAAAAATAGTGAAAATTGACGGAGAAATGACGGTATAACTTTTGTGGGCGGAGTTTGTTTATGAAGCGATATGTTTTTCTAAGCGCTGTTTTCTCAAAGTTAATTTTTCGCTTGTAGGGGAAACTTTAAAGAGCTACAACTCAAAGGAAATTTGTTCGATTTTCCTCAAATTTGGACACAAGCTAGGCGAACATATAATCAACAAAAACGTGTCGGCGAATTTCTTATTTCCGAAAACGTTTTCGTCAAGAGCCATTTCCGTGCGATCACTTCAATTTGTTTTCTCCCTTTTTCGAAAATATTCTGTAACTTTTCACTGCAATTGAATATGGGAAATCGCCGACACCGCTTCGTGTCCGGAAACCCGAGAACAAATCAAATTAGCAAAATACAATAATCGCTTTGAGTTATAGCGTTTTAAAGCCGATTCGGACGTTCGAATTTAGACGTCGTAAAAAATTCGACAATTCATTTTATTACCAAATGGTTTCCATATTTAGATAGCCAGTTCTATAAGCTTTAATTTGATATCTGGGTTTAGGTATATTAAGTGTAATCTTAAGACGCTAGAGCTGTTATACTGGAGACACCCCCGAAGGTACACTGTAACCTTAATAAGAACCTAAGTAAGAACCTAAACAGCCTGAATTCCCACTAAACGCCCAATATATAAGAACCTATTCGGGCTGACTTGTAAAAATGTAGGTTCTTATAAGCGGGTGTTTACTGTATACAAGAAACATTAGAAGGAATGTAACAATGCAATCCCACCCACACCGTTTTCCCCTTAGTTGTTATTGGCATTGCATTGTTACATTCCGTCTCATGTTTCTCAGATAATCTATCTTGTACTACAGGACTTACGGTTCCTTGTATAATCTGGGATTTTCTTCAAAGGTTTCACTGAATTTTGTGGCAAATGAAAGGCTACTTTTTTCATTGTTCTGTTGTTTGCTTTGCTAGGCAAGGGACCCTTAAAGGAGTATTATCAAAAAATCATGAACAAAAAGAACTTTAAACATGTGAGAATCTGCACCCCATGGCTAGAGCCAGAAGACTATCCCAGGCTGCTTGGTAAGTGCTTTCATAGATTAAACTTATGTACAGTGATGGGTTATATATTATGTATTTGGGTTATGTCCTAGGGTTACCAACTTCACAGGTAGAGGAAAAGTTGACCAATGATCATTTAACCAGTTTCAGCTTTTTGAAATCATATGGTGTTTTGGTGGAACAAAACAATGGAATAAACAAACTAAAATATGGCATAGAAGGTGCAATAATGTTCCATGCCAAACAGAAAAGAAATCAGCGTTCTCCTCAGCCCTTTCAGGCCAGGCGGACCCTCTGGCTTGATTTTCGAAAAATTGAAAGCCCCCAGGCTTAAAAAAGATACCACCATGCTTAAAGATATTTCGAATTTCAGCAGAAGGCCATACTCACACGACCATTTGATGCAAGTCAGAATACCCCCTGGCGTTCCCAAAATCCTGGGGAGAACCCTGACTTGAAATCATTTAACTGGTATTAATTTATGTAGTTTGCATGATCTGGTTAATTTATTTGGTAATTGATTGATTCATTAATGCTGATTCCACTATCTTGAATAATATGCCAAGCAAAATTTAGGTACAGTACAAAACTACCAAGTGGAACTGGAATAAAGTGGGTCAAATTACTGGAGAATACATGCCTGTGAACAGAGTGCCATTGCATAATTTATCATGGGTATACCAAATTATATTATAGTCATCACTATTTGCAAGAATTTTTTTACCAAAATGCTTGAATTTTTTTTCACGTGCTTTCTTGTGCACGATTTTTTTTCTCTTAAATTTCTTCTGCAGGAATTTTTTTTGGTAATTGCCCCCCCCCCCCCACAAAAATTAAATGGTCCATCCATAAGGGCAATTATTTGCTGCTTTGCTACTACTCTGTTTATATTGCCTACATCTGGGAGACATTTTGAGAGGGCTGCACATGTATCTCAAAAGGATTATCAACTAAAGACAGTTGACAGTTGAACCTCCGTAATACAGGCACCAAAGGGATGGACCCAATTACATTAGCTGTCTGTATTAAAGGGGTTGAGTTTATATAGATTTTGGTCTCTTTGGAACAAAATGAACTGTGTCCATAATATAGACTTGAACAAGGTGCTATTTTAAAAATACTTCCAGGTGCAGCTGACCTTGGTGTGTGTCTTCATAAGTCATCATCAGGACTTGATCTGCCCATGAAGGTCAGTCAGCCAGTCAATCATTTGGCAAATTAAAAATACTCTGAACTGATACTCATTCACTGGAATGGCCTGAAGAAAAGGGGAAAATAATGAAGGTTTAATTTTAAAAGTCATGTTTTGTTCTTGTCAGGTGGTTGACATGTTTGGATGTGGGCTGCCAGTGTGTGCTATACACTTTGATTGGTAAGCAAGCAATTCAAGTTTTGTTGGCCTCAAGCCACTTGCCCTGAGTTGGGATGCAACTTGGAGATTAATTTTCTTCTGTTTGATAAGGGGGCTATGTGGTTGGCTTGATCATATGGTTGGTTGCAGATAGCAGATCACTGAGTAAATCAACTGTCTCGAGGTCGGGTTGCAGCTCTAGCCACCGGGTTTCTGGTCTCCCCATCTCCACATGGGACAATAATAATAACTATTGTTGTCAATAACGTTGTTCTTGTTGATACTCATCTATGTTGTGGTTTGACATTTTCTGAGCTTTGTTGATTTAAGGTTCAACAATGTGCAAATAAAGTTGACACTCTCCAAACTAATCAGAGCAACTAGTCAGATTTAGTGTTCAACAATCAGTTTAGTACAAGCTACTTTATTTGCTCCAAGTTCTGTCTGGTGGAATACCTGCTGTCAGATTCATATGTCGAAAAGCCTGTTGCTGAGAAACAAGAGGGAAAACAGATTTTACTTTAATTTGTGGCAATTAAAACATTTCCATTATCCCTTTAGCTTACATGAGTTGGTGAAACACGAGGAGAATGGATTAATATTCCATGACAGCAGAGAATTGGCTCAACAACTTAAGGTAAGTTAACCGAGGCTCCTAACTAACACAAAATTGAACAAAATGTAGGATTTGCAAACAAAAGCCTCTAGTTTTAAAATACAGAAGAATTTCGCTAACTCAAACAAGATGCAGAATCCCCTGCTTCACTTCGTGCGATAATTTAATCTTAAAGTACTCAAACCCTTTTTGTTTCCCCTTACGGTTTGAGTTATCAGGACTCTACAGTACTGTGTAGACTAGACTCTGCCCCGCTCCCCCCCTCCCCCCCAAGTCGGATGCTTGTCATAAATTTGGAATTAAGGTACCAGAATGTCGTATTGTGGGTTTGGCCCTATTAATGTTTGCCGCAAAACTGCCTTTTCAAGGTACGACTACCATCCTCGTCACTTATATATTCGAGTTAACCCCCCGAACAAATGTGCATCCTCTGGAAACCGAAATGAGGGAGGATTGAAGATTTTACAACGTTTGCTTTGTTCAAAAGATAAGAGATAGTATCTGGAATTTTTACGTTAACTTTATTGTCTTATTTATTTCATTGCTGCACTATTCTAATAATTGATTCTTTTTTCCTCGTGTGATTTCCGTTTTTTTTTCACAGAAACTCTTTAGAGGCTTTCCCATGAGCAAGCCATTGCTTACAAGTTACAAAGAAAACCTTGCAAGTTTCCAAAGGACTCGATGGGATGCAAGTTGGAATAAGATTGTCCTACCATTACTGAAGAACAGATGACGAATTTTGCGTAGTTCACATTAAAATTAAAAAATTGATATTAGTTCGTAGTTCACATTATTAAAATTGATATCATTAGAATAAATTAATGGAAACTGAAATTTCATCTATGAGATTCCCGAGGACACTCACTAGTGAAGATGTTTCGATTTTCGAGTTGTAACATTTTTTGGAACTATAGCATATCCAAACAAGGTATAGCGCATTTGCCTATGTGAAATGGATTTTTTACATGTTGGCACAATATTGTTAAAGAAAACCTTTAATAGTTTACTAAGACACAAAAAGTAGCATTAAAAAAAGTTACCGCATAAATAGCCCTTGTCTTAAATTCACTGGCACTCGTATACTACCCTGACTCCACAGGACCGTTCCCTAAATATCAAGAGTAAAATAAACTGCATAAACGGTTAGAAGAAGCTCCCGACGCGTTTTTTTTTCTCTCGGCGACGCGTTGAGCCTTGTTGCTTCGGCGCTCGCACGCGGGTTTTAATAATAAATTATAATAATAAAACATGTGGCATCCAGATTGAATTGGGAATTGGAATTCAGAAATGTTGCTTTCAGTGGTGGAGTGAGGAGTTTTCAACATTGTTGAACAACTTCTTGCTCACGTAGAACGTTTTGTTTTGAGTCGTATTTCTATTTCGGGGACTTCGGTCGATATCTCAGTTTCGCATGATACAAGGTGAAGTGCGCGAGCCCCACCCAGAGATGAGTAAGATAGACTTCTAGCAGTCCCTCTCTAGATAGTCGCGCCGAGCCGAGCCGAGCAAACACCAGATCGCGAGCCGAGAGGGCGCTGGGGAAGAGGCGGCCTCTCCCCAGTCTCGCCGAGTTTGTTTTCGTGATTTGTTCAACAGGCCATTTCCGAGTTACGTTATGTCTCGTTGTCAAAGCGAGGCTAGGTGCACAACCTTTCATATGAAAATGGTTTTTTATTCAAATGCAAATAAAACTCATCTTCATATGAAAGGTTGTGCACCTAGCCTCGCTTTGACAACGAGGCATAACGTATGTTTGTTCGCCCGCTCCAACCTCGTTCCCAGGGTCTCTCTTCTTCCCGGTTAGCAGTCTAAGAGTAAGGCACCAACCACACTAATCCGTTTATAAAACGATCCATATCAAAAGATTTCCATCCATACTGGCGTTTTCGTATCGTTTTCACCTGGCCGGTCGAAAAACGGATATTTTTTTATGCAGATGTGGACTGGGATCACAGCATCTGATCAGAATCATTGACGTGACGCAATCGTCGAAAGCCTGCGTTTTCATCCTGGCAGACACAAAATGATCGCAATGCATTTTCAAACGTTTTCGAAAGCCTCCGTTTTTGATCCGTTTTTCGTCGTTTTAGTGTGAATGCAAGCCAACACGTTTCAATGATGGATGAGCCGGGCCTAACACAATTTTTTCTACCAAACATGGTTCCTACACCTCCTCATTTATGAGTGCATTCTTGTTTTACACAAGGTTGATTTCCAGCTATGGGCGCAATAGAGCCTAAAATAGTTTTGGTCCCCGCGTGAGATAACGATCTGACTGTACTCTTGAGACAGTGTATATCAGCTTTAACCGACAAACTGCAAGGCTGATCTGACTACGTAAAGTAGATTTTATGAGACACCAATACGACATAAACCGATAAAGCAGGGTTGCATCAACAGGGCGAAACAGCTGTCCGCGGTTGCTACCCTGCTTTATCGGTTCCTGTCGTATTGGTGTCTCGCAAAATCTACTTTTTTACGTAGTCAGATCAGCCTTGCAGTTTGTCGGTTATGTTTGTTCATTTTTTGGCTGATTAGGTCTTTCGTAGATCCTACGTATCGTTTACAGCATCGTTTGCGGTCTTTTGCAGTTTTTAGTTCTATATCAGCTTTGCCAGCATACAGTTCCTTTTAACTGCCAAAGTACAATACTGTTCACAAAAAAAAAATCAGGGCATGTTATTTTCACGAAGTCTTGATTATAACTGAAGACAAAGCTATTCTTGTGGTCTCTGATAAAATTGTTATATGGCGTTTCTACTTTCTAGTGGTCACTTATTAATAAGAAATAACCGTATGTATTTACACTGAGAAAGAAACAGGTTAAAGATAAGAAATGTATGATTAGTAAAGCCTTTGGCATTCTCTCCCTCGAGTTTGAACTAAAATTATCCTTGCTAGTTTATTTCCCCCAACTCAGTAACCACTCTTTGCACGTGAAAATTATCGCCACCATTTATCTCACTGATGTGTAAGATATGTAGCTTACTAGTACGCGCAGGCGTCTCCTATAGTATATAGTAATTTTCTAAAAGTTTTAGAGCTTGATGACGTCGCATTAAAACCAGCAATAAAAACAGAAAAAAAATCAGCCGAATGAGGCTTGAACCCATCAGACCGTTTCAGTTACTCAGATACACACAATAAACTGCAGGGCTGATCTGACTACGTAAAAAAGTAGACTTTGCGAGACACCATCACGACAGAAACCGATAAAGTAGGATCGCAACCGTGGACAGCTGTTTCGATCCTACCGTTATCGGTTTCCGGCTGTCGTGATGGTGTCTCGCAAAGTCTATTTTTTTACGTAGTTAGATCAGCCCTGCAGTTTATTGTATGTTTGTTCATTTTTTGGCTGGTTAGGTCTCTCGCAGATCCTCCGTATACCGTTAGCAACATTATCGTTTGCGGTCCTTTGCAGATTTTTATACTTTTATTTTAGTTACTCAGACCGTGGTGGAACCGGAGTTAAACAACTATCAAACAGGCCTACAACGGTGTGAAAGTAATCATGCCTTCAGTGCGGTCAAATTTTGAATGCTGGCCAAACGTTGATACAAAACATGAATAGCTGACTGAAGTAGACACATTTTTCTCTTTCTCCCAGGGAAAGTCGTGTGAGAAGTGAGACATGCGCGCGCGAGCGGCGAGTGGGAACTGGCCGCTCGTCTTGCAAACGAGGAAATATTGTTGCGTTTTAGTGACAATTAAAATTGTCACTAAAATTATTTAGGAAGTTTGTTGTCGAAAGAAACGAGTACTTTATATATACTTGTCTGTACACGTGAAACAAGCCACTAAATAAAAAAGTTCGACCAGATAAGTGTACGCCCGGCGTAGTCAATCGAACGTTCGGTAATCGAACCCAATCGAACCCAATCGCTCGATAGGGTTCGATTGGGTTCGGTAATCGAACTTAATCGAACTCACCGAAAAATTTTGCCAATCGAACGCAATCGAACGTTCGGTAATCGAACGATTCAACAATCGAACATAATCGAACTCAATCAATCGAACGTAATCGAACACTTCAACAATCGGAAATAAACTAGTTTCATCTGGTCTGAAACAAAGCGTTGCGGTCAAATAAGTTATTTATTGGCTTCTATTTCAAACACGAGTACAATAGGCAAGATGCATGTCGGACAGGGCAAAAGAGGTCAAACGCGGTGGTAAAGGGCTACCACGAGTGCTCTTTCGATGTCCGTGTCGGAGATAAATTTGTTGTCAAGCGGTGTTATTCCGAGCGATATAAAGTACTGAGCTGTTCATGCTATATTGTGAATTAATCAATTTCGAATCACCGTAACAATAAAGATTTTAGTTAATTGAAATGTGTTAATATCTCTCACAATTGCTCCTCTAGTAAAAAATCAGTTAAAGAGTGAAATTCTTCCAATTCTACTGAGACTGAATGCTTATCAATTTTTGATTACCGTTTTGTTTTTCCACCGAACAAAATCGAATCAATTGCGTCGATTGGGTTCGGTAATCGAACTTAATCGAACTCACCGAAAAGTTCCAGTTCGATTATGTTCGATTGCCGAACCAATCGAACTCCAATCGAACGATTGGTTTTTGGTTCGGATTCGTTCGATTGGCTACGCCGGGTGTACGGCAGCGGGGTTGCCATGGACCCTAACTGCACGGTCGCCAATTCCTTGAAAAAACAAGTTGTCAACATGGTCAAGCTGAGTAAACCCCCAAGTGAAACTATAATAAAAACTACGATAACTTGTTTGAATAATTCAGATTGAAGGTGACATAAGTCGCATACGCGGCAGAAAATGATTGGCTAGAAAAACAAACGTATTTAAAAAGGAAGTCAGTTTACAAAAGAGATGCACCTAAGGGAACAAAAAATAATAAAGGTGAGAAAAAATATATATATAATAACACAGGTAACCTGCGCTCGGAAAAAAGAACGCCTGATAGCAGGTTATAACATAAGAGCTATAATGGCTCATGAATAACGTGCAACAAAAGATTTTATTGGAGAGGATTTCTGAGCGGTACAGTATTTATATACATGTAAAGCTCTTTACATTCCGTCGCGCGCCCGTGGCGATTTTCGTTTAATCTTTTCATGGATTAAGCCTCACGAGATTTTTGGATGTGGGTATAAACATACCCTTTTGTGGTCAAAAACAACATCGAGTGTTTTGAAAACAAACAGCTTTACAGTCACGCGCGCGCGAAACTATAAAACCACACCAGTCTCGCGTACGTGGAACGAGAGGCAAAGGGAACATTTTGAGCACAATCTCAGAACGCAATCAATTTTATATCACTTCGAAGTAAAATAAAAATCAATCGCATAATGAATTGTTGAGGCGCGTTCTATTAGTAGAATCGGCTTGAGGCAGGTGTTGTCCGAAGTTATGTAAACTAAATCAGACGATTGGAATCAACATTAACTGAACCATGGCGTAATACAAAAGTTGGTAAGTTGCCCCTGGAGGGAACACTACATCTCGCTAAATTAGCAATGTATTTTCGAATTAAGATTTCGTGACTTTTGATGACAAAAACGGGGACCCGTCATGGCTGATTGGGCCAGTTAACAGGGACATCTGTCGACACTTGAAAACGACTCAATAGCGTCTGGCACGCGTGACATCCCTGCGCGAAGTGTTCACGCGAAAAGACTGAAAAAGAAAACCGCGTGGTGCCACGACAGAGGAAATGAAAATATTTCCAGGTATTGCAGGCTTAAAACAAAGGCTTATAGGATCGAGAACTAGTAATTTGGGATGTGGACAATTTACCACAAGGTTTCCGTGAAAGCTTATGTCTACTGTAGCTAGAATTTCCTGCACCGGCCACATGTTGACAGGTTTTTATGATATATGATGCGCCACAATGGCTTTATTCCAATCAAAGGCGGTACCCCATGGTTTCCTCCAGGCCTGGATGCCTAGGCACTTCACATAGCTACACTCCAGTGATCACACGCCTTGTCTTCTACTTGCTTGGGCGTCATTGATCGCGCTCCTCGCTGATTTACTTGTCTCTTAAAACCGTCTTCGCCGACGTTCTACAGATTTTCCAGTCGAAATCAGTCACACACGTGCGAACAGAATGGCTACCAAAACGTTCAGATGGAATTTCGGGCTGTTCAACGACGCCTCGAAAAAATATCTCACGCTCGAGACGTTCGGGTTCAAGTTAAACGTGGACGGGACTGCGCTGAAGAAGAAACAAATGTGGACGCTGGAGCAGGAAGAAGGCAGCGATGTTTGTTATTTTCGGAGCCATCTCAAGAGATATCTGTCGGCGGATCCCAGAGGCAACATGAAATGCGAGGAAGAGGAGCGAGTCGAAGAAACGAAATTCACGGTCGAGACGCAAGCCAGCGGGAAATGGGCTATAAAAAGCGTACATGGGGCATACTTCGGTGGAACGGGTGATCAGCTAAAATGCGTGGCAAAACCGGGCAGTACGGAGCTATGGTGTATTCAGCTCGCCATGCACCCACAAGTCAACCTGAAGAGCTCACGAAGAACGCGCTTCGCGCATCTCAACACCAACACGGACGTGCTTGAAGCCACCGAGATTATACCGTGGGGCGCGGACGCCATGATCACGCTTGAATTCGATGAAAGCCAAGGGAGATACGCGATTGTAGCGAGCAACAGAAAATATCTGAACAACGATGGTTCGCTTCAGGAGGATCCGGCCAAGAAGAGTTTGTTCACCATCGAATTCCACGAGGGGGAGGTGGCATTCAGGACCGACAAGGGCACTTACCTCGCGCCTGTGGGAACGGGAAAGATTCAAGCCGGTAAAAACACCACCGCCGGAAAAGACGAGCTTTTTGACATGCAAGATAGCCCACCACAAGTTTCATTCATCGGACCGAAACCAGGCAGACGACTGTCTATTCACCAAGGTACGCACCGAACATGTACAGTATTCTTTTGTTTTGATTTTGTATTTCTTTCCCACTGCGCTATTTCCCAATGTATTTATTCTGAAAACATTAAACTGAACACCGCTCTCGCCGAGTTATTGAGAGTAACAAGTTCGCTCCGATTTCAATCATCCAAATGCAAATTTTGTCCATGTTTACTGATAAATCAGCACGTTTGAAGATGCTTTTGTGTCCGCGTTCTTTATGTTATTTGTTGTGGACGTGAATTGAATGGCCAAGATAAAGGGATTTACGGTCGATAAACTTAAACACGTGCGCCTTCAACGCTCGAAAAACAAAGGGCGGGATCGTTACGAGTCTAAAATAGAAATAGAACAGCAATCATTCTTACGACAGTACTCCACTTGAATGAATATCGAGTTTAGCAAGAATTATAACTCCCGATGGATTCCACGCGGGGGAATATTATATGGTAGCAACTGTGTACATAATAATTTGACTGGCGATATAACAATAGATCAACAAAGCCACGTCTGTGAATATGTCACGGATAAAGACAGAAAAATAATCTCTCGGAGGAAGCAATGCGTATGTAACTTCCGTTTTTCACACGTGATGTTCAGCTTTAGGAATGGGCGAAACTTGGCAAAATTTGCAAACATTTCCGCCTGCGATTTTATCGTGAAAATCAACTTTTTCGAATCCTGTTAGCGCTAATAAACAATTATTTGATATTGATCAAGTGTTCCATCATCGGTTCTTTGGTCACGGAATCTTCTGTATTTCAATTAGAAACTTCAATCAGATATCGTGCGTGTATGCACACCGTTTACCCAAACTGCTTTCATTGATCGATTTACCCTAGTTTGAGACACGCATGCCCAAGCTAGACAGAAATGCCTTTAATAATACTTGCTTTGATGCCTCTTTTTTTAGGCTAGACCAGGCTGACGCGGCACAATTGAAATTATGACAGCTGAACGCCATAATTTCCGAAAAAGGCAAACCCGGGTCTGCGATGTCTTTTGTGCAATTTTTTCGCTAAGTGGGAAATATTAATTCTTTTATATTAGCTCTGAAAGACCAAGTTGGAAGAACAAAAAAACTATTGTATTTATTGGAAGATATTTCTTTTAGCGTTAGTCCTGAGAGATTCGCGTGCAGCTGCATCACGACAACATCCACTAATTGATCATTTCAATTTCTCAACACCTATATTGTTGACAGTGTACTCAAATTCACAGGAGAAATTAGATGTCGAACAGGTACCAGTACACCTAAACAAGCACTCAAGTATTCCATGTGGAAGCACATAGCAAGGAAGCATTCAATTTATTCGCTGCACTTAAAAAATTCTAAGTAAACGATGACAAATTTGTGAGGAAATAATTTGACAGAAGAATTGTCTGTTTGGGCCTCCTTGACAGGGTGTTGGAGAGCAATTCGTTACCTTAAAAGGCAATACACGAAGCTTAATATATGATTAAATTTGAGCGTTAATCAGCCACAGAATTGTGCATTGAATAATTTATACCTTTGTTTTGTATAATAATAACAAGTTTCAATTACGGCAAGGGCCAAATTTCCACAGATAAACACACTTTGAAACACTTTTTCCTCTCTGTGTTGCTTCTTTCTTAACAGAGGTTGAGAGTTTGTTTAGAATAAAAAATTCTCAGGATTAGCTAGTAACACACAATTCAGAAATATAATTTATATTTTTGACAATTGATAGCACACAATTCAGAGATAGAATAATTGTCAAAAATAGAAATTCTGTCTCTGAATTGCGTGCTACAAGCTAAGCTGTTAACCTGAGAATTTGACATAAAAACTACATATATAAATTACATCCAGCAAAGTAGGCGTTTGTTTCATCTTAGGAGGGCAAACAACAACTCGTATTTAATATCAATAGATGATAAAGAATTTCAAGACTAATTTTAATTTTGAAAAGTATACAAAATAGAACTGATTTACAAAGCAGAAAATTGGCTCCTGACCTCAACTAAGAACAATTCAGTTGAAGAATAAAATACATATGGGTTGTTTGTACTGCACTTTCATGTTGGTGGTCATTAACAAAAGAAATTGTACGCGTAAAAAAAGAGCTTTATTCCCAGAGGATGGAAATTTCATTGTTCTTACCACCACCCAACATGGCCCTCATGCAAACCACCAATGCATGGAGTTCATAAAATTTGGTTAATGCATTTTGCAAAAGTGAAAAGATACCCTTTCCCCTAAATGGACTGGACTACTGGCCATACATGTACTTGGGAGCATTATGAACATCATCATTTATTATTAAATTTAAGTGTGAATGTAACCTCTTTGCTTGAGAAAAAAAAGTAAAAATTCGTAATAGGCCATTTCCAAGTTGTCTTTAGCCTCTCTATCAAAGCGAGGCTACAGTAGGTGCTAAACCTTTCATATGAAAATGAGTTTTCATTCACATGCAAATAAGTTTTATTTGCATATGAAAGGTTTTGCACCTAGCCTCGCTTTGATAGAGAGGCTAAAGGCAACTCCGAAATGGCCTATTGCATTCTATCCTGGACATAAGTTGGGAGTGGTCATCCAATCTCCCTTCTACTGAGTATTGGTATTCTGGGGAGATAATCACACGTTTGTGGGGCGTTATGTTATAGTTTCCTCTTACCTTCTTCCTATCAGGTGTAGATGTAATTCTGGATCGCCGTGGTGAGCTTGAAGATACAGAGATCTTCCAGTTAGAATTTGACAAGACAAGTAACAAAGTGGCAATTCGTGGTACAACAGGCAAGTATTGGGCTTTGGGAGACAAGGGCATGACAGCAACAGCTGATAAGCCTGAAAGCAACTCCTGGTTTGAGATTGAATGGCATGGCAAACAGATAGTCTTCAAGTCTCACACTGGCAAGTACATCACAGGCAAAGACAATGGCCATCTCATTGAAGGTAGTGATGAGATTGACCCAGACAAAGCTTATCACATCCCAGAGCTTGTCAACAGGCCAATGCTGGTTCTTCGTGGTGAGCATGGTTTTGTTCGTGTTGGAAGTAAAGATAAAATTGAAAGCAATCAGTCAAAATATGATGTCTTTCGCATGACATGCACAAATGGCATGTACAAGATCAGCACTGATTCAGGCAAGTTCTGGTGCAATGATGAAAAGTCTAACGTAGTGCTGTCGGATGATGAAAGTGGTGCTGCTGAGTACAATATTGAACTTCCGCAGTACAACAGGCTGGCAATCAAGGCAGCCAATGGTTGCTACATACAGGGTCACCAGAATGGATCCTTTATGGCCACAGGAAAAGAGATCAGCAAAGCCACCTTATGGGAATACTAGATAACTGAATTGGAAATACTTCAGAGTTTGACAATATTTTTTGAAACCAGCAAGTTAAAACTATAAGAATTTCTACAAAAAAATAACCCTAGAAACCCTTTGAGCTACATGCACTAGTCTAAATCAATTCTAATAATATGCACCTTGGGATTACTTATTGTTAGAAAACTATCTCATGCAAATGATTAAGGCTGCAAGTCATGTTACCTGTGTACCTGAATTTGTATGGGTAAAGAATTTTGACAATATTATTGCTACAGGAGATAGTGAGTTTATACAATCACTGTAGTTACTAGTCTCTGTTTGCAAGCTCAACCCTCCCTGCTCCTGACCCCGCCATGCCTGAGAGCTTGCTCACAGGCTAATGTACTAGTTACTGATCAGGACTATACATTTATTGGCCTACCAGTATAATAAGAATTTTTATTATTAATGGGCCTCAAAATTCAATTACTAAATTTAAGTTAAAATAAATACAATATGAAACCAATATAAGATTTGAAGCAAGGAATTTCTAGGTTAAAACATTTTTGCCCACAAAATATCTATTGAAGATCCAATCAAACATCATAAGTTTCTTTTTCAGAAAAGAAATACAGTTTTCCTTTTGGTCCAAAAGAGTATGAGTAAATCTTATTCTAGTGCTTAAGAAACAAGATGAATCAAGATAGAATCAAACGACACTACTTGACAGAAAAATGGAATTTCTTTTATTAGAATGATATAACAGCCTTTATAGATGACTGAGAGAAGAAGGCTAAGATACCAAAAGCATTAAGGAAAGTTGGAAATACTGTACTTAGGTTAAATAATACTGCTGATCCTGACCACTGTGTTTGTTGTAATATAAGACCCAGAAGTAATATAAAAAGCAGTGCAGCACCATATTAGCGGTCTAATTTTCCAACAAATTAATGAGAGTTTCTAGGCACAAAGGGTCTTTTCCTTTGGCACAAAAAGTGCTCTAAGATTAGATTTTGTAAATGTTTTTTGACTCGGAAGATATGAAAGAGTCTAATAATTATTATGAATAATTAGTGTTCAGACACTTTAAAATGGAACAAATTTGGGTTACATTAAATAATTAAGCAAATTATTAAGTCAATTTAATAATGTCTCAAATCTAGCAAACACTATTTCAGCCACTTACTATAGGTAGATTTTGAAAAGCAACAATATTGTGAGTTAATAAAATCAGCCACAACTGCTCTTTGAATAAATGAACTGTTATTTCTATTTTGACTGAAGCTGAATTTAAATCTCATTTATTTTACACATTATCAATCTTTGAACTCATTGGGAGGTTTTAGTGGTGGAAAGGGGTGTATTTTTGTTGCTGTTTTGCAATTTTCTCCTTTTCTGACCAGTTTTGAATGTAACAACCCTCGTTAAACTTCACTTTATTTTATACTTTGGAACACATTTTTGATCCAATTATAAGGACCACTCAAAACAGATCTTCTTTAGAAAGGAATGCCTGTACTGCACATTGCTCAAAATGTAGATACAGTTGAACCACCTGTAGGTGGACACCTCCCATAAGCAGACACTTGGTCCTGGTCTCAGCCACATCCAAACACTACATTTTTAACCTCCCATAAGCAGACACCTCTCTTAAGCGGACACCTTTTCTGGTGCCGATGGTGTCCGTTTATGGGATGTTCCACTGTATACAATTCTGAATGCTACAATAGGCTAGCAGGCTTTTAGCCAAGAATTGAAAATGAGGTTCCTCAAAACTTCTTAGGTAAAATTGAGTGTCCATAAAGTTTGTTCATAAAGTTAGAACCCTCAAGCCTTAACATCCTTTCGGCTGGAACCTTCAAGGCTGGTACTATGGAGAGGGTCCTGCAGGGGGGTACCAATCCCATTTCCCAGCCCGATTTTTTGCCAAATCCCATTTCCCAGCATCCAAATCCCATTCCTACTAGCAGAATTCAGGAAAAATCCCAGTGTTTCTCATACCAGCTCTTTTCTATTCACATCCGCATATCAGGTGATATTCTCCTGCCACTTCACATTCCTGTCGCCTGCAGGTAGTCTGACATCCCGCCATGTTGTTTTTAACATGTAAATACGCATGCTCAGCGTTTTTGGCTTGATTGCACCGCTATACACAAATATCGTTGACCGCAAGACAAGTTAAAAATAAAATATTCTGATATTCCTATCGCAGAATTGGCGTAAAATAGGCACTTTTAACAGTTTTCTGATGTTTTCCAAACTAAGGGAATTAGCCAGTTAAGCATAGACTGGACATGCTTAAAGACAACTGTCCCATTCCCATTTCAACGTTTTTTTTTTTCATTCCCAGTGAGCAAATCCCAGTCCCGGGGACTCAAATCCCATTTTCCAAGGCAAAAACAGGCCAATCCCAGTTCCCATTTTACCCCTTCAGAACCCTCCATGGAAATTCATATAGTATTCTATTACCCAACGCTCTCTTTCCACGCTCAGCCTGATAAGGTATGGGTAGAAAGTTGATCTACGCGCTACCCGCTTCGCTTTACCCGAATTCTCCCCCAGGCCCCCCTGAGAGGAAGGATCATCCCACTCTTAATAACCCCAGCCTCATCCTTCCCATACACTTCCCTTACTCACACTCTAACGAGGGTTATCAGAACATACAGTTTATTTTCTTATTTCTGATACATAAATGTTGTTATTCCAAGCGAGGTCGTTTGTCAGGCGTGTCTGGAGGAAAAGCACATACAAAGCGTTTCAGTTCGTTAATGTCTTGCCAGTCCATGAGGGTATCTGTTTCTGTCACCGCTAAGGTGGCAGAAGCCCCAGTAGGGTTGAGGACTTTGGCTAGTTGCAAATAGTGCAGGGCGGTGTGGCGTCGCGACCACCCAACATGGTCCATGATCTCCGACAATTCTACACCTGATAATGCCAGCGTTATCGCACATCCGGACCTAAAACCATGTAGGGTTTCTCCATCATCAGCGCTCATTTCTTTCAGGTATACTTTAAGACGTGCTTCCGCGGTCGAGGAACTGAGTGGCGCATCAATAATGCCACCTTTGGGTGTAGTTGGCCTGAAGAGATACCCAGTGGTCAAGTCGATCTTTAATTGCCGTGATATCGCCATGTATTGCTCAATCCCTCTCACTGGACATATAGTTGAGTTAGAGTTACGTCTAATACCAAACACATTACTGTCCCCATCCCTTAAAGTTTTACCCCACACATGGTTACACAATAGACCGTCGTCATTCGGAAACCTGAGGATTTCAGGGGCTTTGACCTGGCCCATATCGCCAGGTCGGTCCCCACTAAAAAATACACTCTTAAAGTAAGCCTGGTCCCGTGCTAAGATGAAAAGTTGTAATGGAGTGGACCCCCCAGATTGAATACATTGGTCTAGATATCTTGCAAGCTGGTCTAATTTGTCCACAAAAAAAATGGGGTGGCCTTGCTTCGGAGTTACTCGTGCCTGGAGTTGCTCAGTGGTAACCAGGCGAAGGTAATCCTTTACTGAACTATCAGCGGCCGGATTTCCTAAGCCTAACCGTAAGTCCCATTCCCCGCGTCTGCCAACGGCATGAAATATTGCCCTTAATTTCCCGATATATGAGTCAATTGTGTTATACGAAAGTCTTAAGGGGCAGCCAGACTTAAAGGGGCCTTTCTTTCCCAAATAAATACATCCATTCCTATGAACTTGCGTTTTTCCTGACTTATCTTTGTAAACAAGAAAACGGCATATGTCTCGGGGGGTTGCCGTCATCACTGTCGGGTGACTTGGAAGTGAGGCTAAAAAATTTTCTAATTCTCTCTGGAGGGATTCTTTTTGCTTTGTATACCCAGTCGCTTGGTCAAATAAAGCTAGTTGCTTAAGACGATTATCTAACATTTCTAAATTTACATCGGCGTAAGGGTTAGTATTGGTAGGTGTTCTTTTCCTCTTATAGCCACACATCTGGCAGAAATAAAAGGTGCAGTCACTCGCATAACTGCAGTTTGGGCATCTCACAGACGGTAGAAAAAGCCTTGCCACAGCAGGTAACTCCTGTTGACAGAGTAAAACAAAGTTGATAAGGTATTTGGTTGTCTAAAACCGTTATGAGCTCTCCTATTTTGGATTACAATTGAGATCGGTACAGGCCTACAACGTTGCAACATGTTTTACCTTAGTGAAAGTTAAGGGCGTAAGCCCACAGGTCCCCAGGGAGTCCTGGGTGAGGAACCCAGCCTGCTGCCGATGGTTTCACTAGGGCCTTGTGATCCCCTTTACGAGCTAGTCTAAGTGACTTTGAGGAGTACTTCTGGATAAGTGGCCACCAATATTTCCTTGGGTAAACGTCTAAGACTACCATTGTGCAAGATCTATGATGGCGTTCCAGGTGACGTAAGACAGGACCGACTAGTGT
This sequence comes from Dendrophyllia cribrosa, assembly GCA_024195265.1. Classification (NCBI taxonomy): domain Eukaryota; kingdom Metazoa; phylum Cnidaria; class Anthozoa; order Scleractinia; family Dendrophylliidae; genus Dendrophyllia; species Dendrophyllia cribrosa. The sequence goes on from JAJLRJ010000009.1 coordinate 25,391,749, forward strand.
CAAAGGTGGGAAAACGTAGGGACATTCAAGAGAGGCAACTTCATCTGAGAGGTTTTGTGCAAACACGTTTACCCCTAAGGATTCTGGCGAAGGGTGAGGGGTAAAGTGGGGGAGACTCTTCCCATCGAGACCTTTCATCGCGTTCGAGTCGAGGGCCATAAGATCACAAGTATGGCCCCCCAGGGCCCCCAAATTCAGATTGGACTCTCTCCCACAATCTTGGACAGAGCATACTATCTATGAGAATTTAGTTTTATCGACTGAGTCGATAAGGTAAATTGACCACCGTAAAAAGATTCAAATAGCTGACGTTTCGAGCGCTAGCCCTTCGTCGGAGCGAATCAAGGAATTGTGGGTAGTGTGTGGTTTTATATAGTAAGCGGTGGAGCTACGCTATTGGTGGAAATTTGGTGACGTGAAAAACAAATGTAGATTAGTTGAATGAAAAGCGTTCGTTGATTCCGTGGGGTTTGAGAGTGCCGATTTGAAAGATGATTTTTTGTTCTAGGTTTTTACGGCTTTCTGTGTTACCCTGGTGTAGGGAAAGGCCGCAGATTGTCATGTGTTGTTTAGAATGGTTAGTAAGATTAAAATGGCGCGCGACTGGTTTGGATGCGTCTTTGTCATTTTTTTCAACGTCTCGGAGATGTTCACGAAAACGGTCGCCCAGTCTCCTCCCTGTTTCGCCAATGTATATCTTTTTGCAAAAAGTACATGTAATGCAGTAGATAACATTTACGGAGGTGCATGTAAAACGATCAGTGATTTTAATAGATCGTTTGGGTCCTGTTATTTTGTCCGCGTTGTGAATGAAAGGACAAGTGTTACATCGTGTGCGTGTGCATTTGAAAGTTCCCGGTACATCGTCAGATTTCAGTGCGCTCGTAACTAGAAAGTTGCCTATGTTTTTGTCACGTTTGAATGAAATTAGTGGGGGTTGTGAAAAAATTCTGCCAGTTTCGGGGTCGTTTTGGAGTAATTTGAAATTTTTTAAAATGATGCTTTTGACTGTGTTGTTGTGTGGGTGGAAAGTGAGGGTGAATGGAATTCTCTCGTTCTCTTCCTTCTGTGGCGTTTGTAGTGCTGACTGTCTGTCGATCTGTTGTGCACGTTGTTGGCCCGTATTAACAACAGAGTCAGGGTACCCACGTTTCTTGAAAAACTGGCACATTTCTTCTGATTTGTTGGAAAAATCAGAGTCATCACTACATAGACGTCGAAGTCTGAGAAATTGAGAATACGGAATGGCGTTTTTAACGTGCGATGGATGTGAGGATGAATGTAACAGATAACTGTGGGAATCTGTAGGTTTGTAGTGCACACTTGTGGATAAACTGTTACCGTTGATTGAAATATTAATGTCAAGAAAAGCGACTGAGGTTTCGGAAATTTCCCAGGTATATTTTAGAGCTGGATGAAAAGTATTGACAGAAGTTATGAATTGATTAAGTTCCTCTTTACTGGAAGAGGTAGCGCCAATGCAATCATCGATGTAACGGCCGTAGAGTTCGGGTTTGGTTCCGTGGTACTGATTAAAAAATTTGTCTTCGATGTGGCCTACAAAAAGGTTAGCGTAGCTTGGTCCCATTTTGGTGCCCATGGCGACTCCATTTACTTGTTTGTAGTAGTTTTGGGAAAATGAAAAACAGTTAAGTGTCAAAACTAATTCGGCTAAGCGGAGCAGTGTTTCTGAGCTTGGGTTTTGAATGGAGCGCTGGTCGAAAAAATATTTTAGTGCTTGAAGTCCTTCGTCATTGGGGATGACGGTATATAAAGAGGTAATGTCCATAGTGAAAATTAATTTGTTTTCGCTGGCAAAACTGAAATCCCGGAAAATTTCGAGTGCGTGATTGGTGTCCTTAATGTACGAGGGTAGTGATTTGACAATGGGGGCCATGATTTTGTCTAAATAGCTAGAAATTAGTTCGGTAGGACAGCTACAAGCGGAAACAATGGGTCGGCCCGGATTGTTTGGTTTATGAATTTTAGGTTTGAAATAAACGCGTGAGGTTCTAGGAGTAGTGATGATGAGATTGTTGGCGGTAACTGGTAATTGTTGTTTAGTAATGAGGTCTTGGATAGTTTCTTTGACAATTTTTTGGTTGGTAGAAGTGAGATCTTTATCAACTTTGGCATAGAAAGCGGTGTCAGAAAGTTGCCGAAAAGCCTCTTGTCGGTAAAGGTCGGTCCGCCAAACAACTACCGCCCCGCCTTTGTCGGCCGCTTTGATAACAATGTCGCGTCGTTTGCTAAGACTTTTGAGCGCTGCCCATTCTCCTGTTGAAAGGTTGGAAATTTTGGTGTGGCGGTTAAATTTAAGTTTTTGGACATCGTGACGACATTTTTTGACGAAAAAATCTAGAGAAGAAAACTGGCCCTCTGGGGGAGTCCATTTTGATTTGCGAACGTTGAGTGTTTCAAAAACATCTTTTTCCGAGGTGTTAGAATTGTCTTCTTTGTCGTGGAAAAAAGCTCTTAATTGCACGCGGCGAAGGAATTTTTCAACATCTTGTTTGACTGAAAATTCGTCGGTTTGTTTCGCTATAGGAACAAAGTTTAAACCTTTACTAAGAACGGACCTCTCTGGGTTAGAAAGCGGCAAATTTTCCGGAATGGTAACGACGCCATTGTGACTATCGAATGAATGGTCGCCGGATAATTGAGGACCTATTAACTGTTCAAGTTTTTGGGTCTTGATTTGGTTAAGGCTGTTGAACAGTTTAGCATTGAGTTCTTGAATTTTAGCGCGAATTGATTGTACTAAGACAGCTGGACAAATTTTGGAAAGTTCGGAACGGTATTGGATAATTTCCTTTTCGAGATTGTTACGTTTAAGGCACATAGCTCTGATAGTGATCCTCATAATATTACGCGAGAAAGAATTTTGGGCATGGTGAATTTCGTGGAAATATTGTTGATTGGAATCAGAGAATGTAGAAGCGTGAAAATTTGAACGAAACCCTTTAGGAATGACTTTGGATTGGAGGCAACGGCCGATGAAATTGATGTGACTACAAAACCTAGTTTTGGTAAAGATGTGAGTGGCTAAACGAAAGGCTAAATTAGTGGAAATGGGGGGAAAAGGAATAAGATAACTTACGATTTCCTGGCGTAGCTCCTTGGTGAGTGTCTTGAGGTTAGGCATCGTCTTCGGTTCGTTCGGTGAGAAAGCTGTTGAGTAAGAAATATTGATGTAAAAAGTTAATGGTCGCAGCGAATAAACAACAAATGAATGGGGTTAGTTTCTAGAGAAACTGTGGTGCTGCGTCGGTGGGGGGATGAAACACGAGAATTTAGTTTTATCGACTGAGTCGATAAGGTAAATTGACCACCGTAAAAAGATTCAAATAGCTGACGTTTCGAGCGCTAGCCCTTCGTCGGAGCGAATCAAGGAATTGTGGGTAGTGTGTGGTTTTATATAGTAAGCGGTGGAGCTACGCTATTGGTGGAAATTTGGTGACGTGAAAAACAAATGTAGATTAGTTGAATGAAAAGCGTTCGTTGATTCCGTGGGGTTTGAGAGTGCCGATTTGAAAGATGATTTTTTGTTCTAGGTTTTTACGGCTTTCTGTGTTACCCTGGTGTAGGGAAAGGCCGCAGATTGTCATGTGTTGTTTAGAATGGTTAGTAAGATTAAAATGGCGCGCGACTGGTTTGGATGCGTCTTTGTCATTTTTTTCAACGTCTCGGAGATGTTCACGAAAACGGTCGCCCAGTCTCCTCCCTGTTTCGCCAATGTATATCTTTTTGCAAAAAGTACATGTAATGCAGTAGATAACATTTACGGAGGTGCATGTAAAACGATCAGTGATTTTAATAGATCGTTTGGGTCCTGTTATTTTGTCCGCGTTGTGAATGAAAAGACAAGTGTTACATCGTGTGCGTGTGCATTTGAAAGTTCCCGGTACATCGTCAGATTTCAGTGCGCTCGTAACTAGAAAGTTGCCTATGTTTTTGTCACGTTTGAATGAAATTAGTGGGGGTTGTGAAAAAATTCTGCCAGTTTCGGGGTCGTTTTGGAGTAATTTGAAATTTTTTAAAATGATGCTTTTGACTGTGTTGTTGTGTGGGTGGAAAGTGAGGGTGAATGGAATTCTCTCGTTCTCTTCCTTCTGTGGCGTTTGTAGTGCTGACTGTCTGTCGATCTGTTGTGCACGTTGTTGGCCCGTATTAACAACAGAGTCAGGGTACCCACGTTTCTTGAAAAACTGGCACATTTCTTCTGATTTGTTGGAAAAATCAGAGTCATCACTACATAGACGTCGAAGTCTGAGAAATTGAGAATACGGAATGGCGTTTTTAACGTGCGATGGATGTGAGGATGAATGTAACAGATAACTGTGGGAATCTGTAGGTTTGTAGTGCACACTTGTGGATAAACTGTTACCGTTGATTGAAATATTAATGTCAAGAAAAGCGACTGAGGTTTCGGAAATTTCCCAGGTATATTTTAGAGCTGGATGAAAAGTATTGACAGAAGTTATGAATTGATTAAGTTCCTCTTTACTGGAAGAGGTAGCGCCAATGCAATCATCGATGTAACGGCCGTAGAGTTCGGGTTTGGTTCCGTGGTACTGATTAAAAAATTTGTCTTCGATGTGGCCTACAAAAAGGTTAGCGTAGCTTGGTCCCATTTTGGTGCCCATGGCGACTCCATTTACTTGTTTGTAGTAGTTTTGGGAAAATGAAAAACAGTTAAGTGTCAAAACTAATTCGGCTAAGCGGAGCAGTGTTTCTGAGCTTGGGTTTTGAATGGAGCGCTGGTCGAAAAAATATTTTAGTGCTTGAAGTCCTTCGTCATTGGGGATGACGGTATATAAAGAGGTAATGTCCATAGTGAAAATTAATTTGTTTTCGCTGGCAAAACTGAAATCCCGGAAAATTTCGAGTGCGTGATTGGTGTCCTTAATGTACGAGGGTAGTGATTTGACAATGGGGGCCATGATTTTGTCTAAATAGCTAGAAATTAGTTCGGTAGGACAGCTACAAGCGGAAACAATGGGTCGGCCCGGATTGTTTGGTTTATGAATTTTAGGTTTGAAATAAACGCGTGAGGTTCTAGGAGTAGTGATGATGAGATTGTTGGCGGTAACTGGTAATTGTTGTTTAGTAATGAGGTCTTGGATAGTTTCTTTGACAATTTTTTGGTTGGTAGAAGTGAGATCTTTATCAACTTTGGCATAGAAAGCGGTGTCAGAAAGTTGCCGAAAAGCCTCTTGTCGGTAAAGGTCGGTCCGCCAAACAACTACCGCCCCGCCTTTGTCGGCCGCTTTGATAACAATGTCGCGTCGTTTGCTAAGACTTTTGAGCGCTGCCCATTCTCCTGTTGAAAGGTTGGAAATTTTGGTGTGGCGGTTAAATTTAAGTTTTTGGACATCGTGACGACATTTTTTGACGAAAAAATCTAGAGAAGAAAACTGGCCCTCTGGGGGAGTCCATTTTGATTTGCGAACGTTGAGTGTTTCAAAAACATCTTTTTCCGAGGTGTTAGAATTGTCTTCTTTGTCGTGGAAAAAAGCTCTTAATTGCACGCGGCGAAGGAATTTTTCAACATCTTGTTTGACTGAAAATTCGTCGGTTTGTTTCGCTATAGGAACAAAGTTTAAACCTTTACTAAGAACGGACCTCTCTGGGTTAGAAAGCGGCAAATTTTCCGGAATGGTAACGACGCCATTGTGACTATCGAATGAATGGTCGCCGGATAATTGAGGACCTATTAACTGTTCAAGTTTTTGGGTCTTGATTTGGTTAAGGCTGTTGAACAGTTTAGCATTGAGTTCTTGAATTTTAGCGCGAATTGATTGTACTAAGACAGCTGGACAAATTTTGGAAAGTTCGGAACGGTATTGGATAATTTCCTTTTCGAGATTGTTACGTTTAAGGCACATAGCTCTGATAGTGATCCTCATAATATTACGCGAGAAAGAATTTTGGGCATGGTGAATTTCGTGGAAATATTGTTGATTGGAATCAGAGAATGTAGAAGCGTGAAAATTTGAACGAAACCCTTTAGGAATGACTTTGGATTGGAGGCAACGGCCGATGAAATTGATGTGACTACAAAACCTAGTTTTGGTAAAGATGTGAGTGGCTAAACGAAAGGCTAAATTAGTGGAAATGGGGGGAAAAGGAATAAGATAACTTACGATTTCCTGGCGTAGCTCCTTGGTGAGTGTCTTGAGGTTAGGCATCGTCTTCGGTTCGTTCGGTGAGAAAGCTGTTGAGTAAGAAATATTGATGTAAAAAGTTAATGGTCGCAGCGAATAAACAACAAATGAATGGGGTTAGTTTCTAGAGAAACTGTGGTGCTGCGTCGGTGGGGGGATGAAACACGAGAATTTAGTTTTATCGACTGAGTCGATAAGGTAAATTGACCACCGTAAAAAGATTCAAATAGCTGACGTTTCGAGCGCTAGCCCTTCGTCGGAGCGAATCAAGGAATTGTGGGTAGTGTGTGGTTTTATATAGTAAGCGGTGGAGCTACGCTATTGGTGGAAATTTGGTGACGTGAAAAACAAATGTAGATTAGTTGAATGAATGTTAATGGTCGCAGCGAGTAAACAACAAATGAATGGGGTTAGTTTCTAGAGAAACTGTGGTGCTGCGTCGGTGGGGGGATGAAACACGAGAATTTAGTTTTATCGACTGCACAACAGATAACGTGCACAACAGATCGACAGACAGTCAGCACTACAAACGCCACAGAAGGAAGAGAACGAGAGAATTCCATTCACCCTCACTTTCCACCCACACAACAACACAGTCAAAAGCATCATTTTAAAAAATTTCAAATTACTCCAAAACGACCCCGAAACTGGCAGAATTTTTTCACAACCCCCACTAATTTCATTCAAACGTGACAAAAACATAGGCAACTTTCTAGTTACGAGCGCACTGAAATCTGACGATGTACCGGGAACTTTCAAATGCACACGCACACGATGTAACACTTGTCCTTTCATTCACAACGCGGACAAAATAACAGGACCCAAACGATCTATTAAAATCACTGATCGTTTTACATGCACCTCCGTAAATGTTATCTACTGCATTACATGTACTTTTTGCAAAAAGATATACATTGGCGAAACAGGGAGGAGACTGGGCGACCGTTTTCGTGAACATCTCCGAGACGTTGAAAAAAATGACAAAGACGCATCCAAACCAGTCGCGCGCCATTTTAATCTTACTAACCATTCTAAACAACACATGACAATCTGCGGCCTTTCCCTACACCAGGGTAACACAGAAAGCCGTAAAAACCTAGAACAAAAAATCATCTTTCAAATCGGCACTCTCAAACCCCACGGAATCAACGAACGCTTTTCATTCAACTAATCTACATTTGTTTTTCACGTCACCAAATTTCCACCAATAGCGTAGCTCCACCGCTTACTATATAAAACCACACACTACCCACAATTCCTTGATTCGCTCCGACGAAGGGCTAGCGCTCGAAACGTCAGCTATTTGAATCTTTTTACGGTGGTCAATTTACCTTATCGACTCAGTCGATAAAACTAAATTCTCGTGTTTCATCCCCCCACCGACGCAGCACCACAGTTTCTCTAGAAACTAACCCCATTCATTTGTTGTTTATTCGCTGCGACCATTAACTTTTTACATCAATATTTCTTACTCAACAGCTTTCTCACCGAACGAACCGAAGACGATGCCTAACCTCAAGACACTCACCAAGGAGCTACGCCAGGAAATCGTAAGTTATCTTATTCCTTTTCCCCCCATTTCCACTAATTTAGCCTTTCGTTTAGCCACTCACATCTTTACCAAAACTAGGTTTTGTAGTCACATCAATTTCATCGGCCGTTGCCTCCAATCCAAAGTCATTCCTAAAGGGTTTCGTTCAAATTTTCACGCTTCTACATTCTCTGATTCCAATCAACAATATTTCCACGAAATTCACCATGCCCAAAATTCTTTCTCGCGTAATATTATGAGGATCACTATCAGAGCTATGTGCCTTAAACGTAACAATCTCGAAAAGGAAATTATCCAATACCGTTCCGAACTTTCCAAAATTTGTCCAGCTGTCTTAGTACAATCAATTCGCGCTAAAATTCAAGAACTCAATGCTAAACTGTTCAACAGCCTTAACCAAATCAAGACCCAAAAACTTGAACAGTTAATAGGTCCTCAATTATCCGGCGACCATTCATTCGATAGTCACAATGGCGTCGTTACCATTCCGGAAAATTTGCCGCTTTCTAACCCAGAGAGGTCCGTTCTTAGTAAAGGTTTAAACTTTGTTCCTATAGCGAAACAAACCGACGAATTTTCAGTCAAACAAGATGTTGAAAAATTCCTTCGCCGCGTGCAATTAAGAGCTTTTTTCCACGACAAAGAAGACAATTCTAACACCTCGGAAAAAGATGTTTTTGAAACACTCAACGTTCGCAAATCAAAATGGACTCCCCCAGAGGGCCAGTTTTCTTCTCTAGATTTTTTCGTCAAAAAATGTCGTCACGATGTCCAAAAACTTAAATTTAACCGCCACACCAAAATTTCCAACCTTTCAACAGGAGAATGGGCAGCGCTCAAAAGTCTTAGCAAACGACGCGACATTGTTATCAAAGCGGCCGACAAAGGCGGGGCGGTAGTTGTTTGGCGGACCGACCTTTACCGACAAGAGGCTTTTCGGCAACTTTCTGACACCGCTTTCTATGCCAAAGTTGATAAAGATCTCACTTCTACCAACCAAAAAATTGTCAAAGAAACTATCCAAGACCTCATTACTAAACAACAATTACCAGTTACCGCCAACAATCTCATCATCACTACTCCTAGAACCTCACGCGTTTATTTCAAACCTAAAATTCATAAACCAAACAATCCGGGCCGACCCATTGTTTCCGCTTGTAGCTGTCCTACCGAACTAATTTCTAGCTATTTAGACAAAATCATGGCCCCCATTGTCAAATCACTACCCTCGTACATTAAGGACACCAATCACGCACTCGAAATTTTCCGGGATTTCAGTTTTGCCAGCGAAAACAAATTAATTTTCACTATGGACATTACCTCTTTATATACCGTCATCCCCAATGACGAAGGACTTCAAGCACTAAAATATTTTTTCGACCAGCGCTCCATTCAAAACCCAAGCTCAGAAACACTGCTCCGCTTAGCCGAATTAGTTTTGACACTTAACTGTTTTTCATTTTCCCAAAACTACTACAAACAAGTAAATGGAGTCGCCATGGGCACCAAAATGGGACCAAGCTACGCTAACCTTTTTGTAGGCCACATCGAAGACAAATTTTTTAATCAGTACCACGGAACCAAACCCGAACTCTACGGCCGTTACATCGATGATTGCATTGGCGCTACCTCTTCCAGTAAAGAGGAACTTAATCAATTCATAACTTCTGTCAATACTTTTCATCCAGCTCTAAAATATACCTGGGAAATTTCCGAAACCTCAGTCGCTTTTCTTGACATTAATATTTCAATCAACGGTAACAGTTTATCCACAAGTGTGCACTACAAACCTACAGATTCCCACAGTTATCTGTTACATTCATCCTCACATCCATCGCACGTTAAAAACGCCATTCCGTATTCTCAATTTCTCAGACTTCGACGTCTATGTAGTGATGACTCTGATTTTTCCAACAAATCAGAAGAAATGTGCCAGTTTTTCAAGAAACGTGGGTACCCTGACTCTGTTGTTAATACGGGCCAACAACGTGCACAACAGATCGACAGACAGTCAGCACTACAAACGCCACAGAAGGAAGAGAACGAGAGAATTCCATTCACCCTCACTTTCCACCCACACAACAACACAGTCAAAAGCATCATTTTAAAAAATTTCAAATTACTCCAAAACGACCCCGAAACTGGCAGAATTTTTTCACAACCCCCACTAATTTCATTCAAACGTGACAAAAACATAGGCAACTTTCTAGTTACGAGCGCACTGAAATCTGACGATGTACCGGGAACTTTCAAATGCACACGCACACGATGTAACACTTGTCCTTTCATTCACAACGCGGACAAAATAACAGGACCCAAACGATCTATTAAAATCACTGATCGTTTTACATGCACCTCCGTAAATGTTATCTACTGCATTACATGTACTTTTTGCAAAAAGATATACATTGGCGAAACAGGGAGGAGACTGGGCGACCGTTTTCGTGAACATCTCCGAGACGTTGAAAAAAATGACAAAGACGCATCCAAACCAGTCGCGCGCCATTTTAATCTTACTAACCATTCTAAACAACACATGACAATCTGCGGCCTTTCCCTACACCAGGGTAACACAGAAAGCCGTAAAAACCTAGAACAAAAAATCATCTTTCAAATCGGCACTCTCAAACCCCACGGAATCAACGAACGCTTTTCATTCAACTAATCTACATTTGTTTTTCACGTCACCAAATTTCCACCAATAGCGTAGCTCCACCGCTTACTATATAAAACCACACACTACCCACAATTCCTTGATTCGCTCCGACGAAGGGCTAGCGCTCGAAACGTCAGCTATTTGAATCTTTTTACGGTGGTCAATTTACCTTATCGACTCAGTCGATAAAACTAAATTCTCGTGTTTCATCCCCCCACCGACGCAGCACCACAGTTTCTCTAGAAACTAACCCCATTCATACTATCTATGGTCGATAATCTTCTTGAAGGAGCATCTGCCGGATTTTCATTCGTGGGGATATATGATAGTCGCAACACGATGTTCAGCTTAACTGTGGTAAAGAAGAGCTCCTTAACAGCTCTGTTTAGGGTTACACTCCTGCCACCCTGATTACACCAGGAAAAATAGAGGGCTTTATTGTCTACACCTGCATCCACTCTAGCATCCTTAAGGACATCAGAAAAGGACAAGAGAACTTTGTTAAGAGCGATTGCTTCTCTTGTGTTGATATCATAACCCCTTTCCGTCTCCGTCCAATAGTCTGCGACGCTTGCTGTAGGCACAGATAACAGCTCTCCACCCCATCCTGAGCCCGAGGCATCAGTTGCAATGGATATACGCAGGTGGCGTTCATCCCTCCAGGGCAAAGGGTTATCCCAATCTTCCAGAAATAGCCAGTGAGAGATTTCTTCTCGAAGGGCCTTATAAAGACGGGTGGGCTTATTAGACCGCAAACCTTTAGAAATTGCGCAATTCATCTCTCTTGTAAAGAGCAACGCCCCAGGGACTACTAACGCGAACGAAACACACTTCCCAGCCAACCTTTGGAGAGTCTTGACTGATACTACTTGGCATGTGAGGGTTTCGCGTATAAGGGCCAGGAATTTATCCCTCTTCGCAGGAATTAGGTGAAATACCATCCTCACGGAGTCTGACAGGAAACCAAGGTATGGGACTACTTGTTGTGGGGTCAATATTGATTTAGAAAGGCCCAGAAAATATCCAAGATCAATCAGGTAATACGCCACAAGAAATATCGCGGATTTTGCTGCTGCGAGATTACGTTCTTCCACAGTCTTGAGTGATCTGTATGGACCTTGGTCAAGGGCGACTTGTAATTGGCCATTATGGCGGTCATCGATGTAGAGGGAGCAGGGGATACCAATGGAGCGGAGAAAGTTCGATGCCATGAGACCTGTAGAGTGATATATGGAGGGGGAGATTTTCCACCCGAATGGTAACGTGTTGTACAGGAAGAGCCAACCGCCCCATTGGATACCGAAGAACAACCTGCTCTGTTCTGTAAGTAGTAAATGGTCGTACCCAGACTTATCGTCCAGGATCGTTTGGTATGTGTTCTGGGCTACATAACGGGGAAGATTCGTTATTGAATCCAGTTTAAAAGGAACATCCCTCATCCACAGATTTAAAAATCGTGCGTCATGACATAATCTGGGCTTACTTGGTTCAACGGTCAGCGGCAAAACTAGGTGCGGTAGTTCAACTTCACTGGTTTTTCCCATCAACGTTATTGCCCCTGTTTGCAAACGTTCAAGCAAAGTTTCCCTTACAAAGTGAGCAAAAGGCTTACAGGCGGGGCTATTTTTAAAAAACTCTGATGGCGGGCGGTCTGATTGATAGTGACGGCCTTTAAAGCTGCCAGAGAATGGCTGAAAAAATTCAAAAATGGAAACTCCATCGCGAATCCAACTTAATATCTTAACTTGTTCCGGTGAAGGGTTGTCACCCACGATTCTGCACCATTTATCGTAGTGTTTGTGGAGTTCACCTGCGCGAAAGGCGTTTGGATCTCTAAATAATAATTTTGCTGGGTCCGCTAATTCTTCTCCATTTATCACTCTGTGTATGTATTGTTCTGAAAATTCCCGGACTGTCACCCCTGAGCTAACCTCCAGTGACGTTCCCATCCAATCCACCCACGTGATTGGCTTTTGCGGCATCTTTGCATATTGTGCAACTTTTTCATCGAACTGTGGGTCAAACTCCCATTCCCAGGGGAGACTTGTGGTGATCTAGGTATGAAAACAAAGGAATAAAAAAAAAAGGGAACCGAGGTTAGCAGAGGGGTGACAGTCACGACCCAGCAATAGACTGGGGGAGTGTGTTTAGATACTCTTTTTCACAACTGCCACTTCTCTACTAGAGGAAAAGGAGGAAGAAAATTCCTAAAACGAGAGGCAAGGGTGAATAAACGTAGAATAGCGATTCATTGCCACATTATACAGTATTTATTGAAATACAGCATTACATAGTCAGCAATTTCTGACGCAATAGTAAACAAATTTTGTTCTTTGCGATCTTAGATATAACCCATGTTCATTTGTTATTGTTAATGTTCCTAGGTCGGGAAGCAGGTTCAGACGGGCGTCCGCGCTGTTCCCTCCTTCTTTTGAAACAATTGACAGCGATATGCCCAAGCTTCCCACAACTATAGCAGCGAACATATGGGGCATTTGACCTCCTCGCATGTGACAGTGGCATTGGTTGCGGCTGACTCCTGTTGCTCTTCTCAACTTTTGCCATAATACCCAATATCTTCTCATGGTCTTTATCACCTAGCAATGGCAAGAGAAAGCTCCGGAAGATATGGTTAGGCTGGTCCAATTTCGTTCTCAAAGCTTCGTAGGTCAAACGGAAGTAGCCCTCCTTCTCGTGGCGTACATCGCGAGCGGTATTCTTAAGAGCTTCCAGTAACTCTAGGACCTCGTGCTTATTAAACTCCACAATGGGACGGGAGGCGAGATTTTTAATTTTGTTGAGGAGGCTGTCCACTGATGAACTGGAGAAAATATCCATATCCGCTCTCATTTCATCGTACTTTTTCTGTAAGGCCTATAATTTCAAAAGGAAAAGGCAAGATACTCTCAGACGCTTTATAATCCGGCGTAGAACTAGTTCATACGTATTCAACATATCTGCGCCCATAATACATTCTCTCACCCGATTGCCAATATTTTTTTTTTTTTTTTTACTTCCGCGGCCAATATTATTCACATTTGAAAATCACAACAAACGCCTATAGGGTTTCACTTCCGTCGCCAATAATATTCACATTTGCAAAATAATAACAAGCTCTTTTTGAGTTCCCCTTCCGCGGCCAATCTTAACCACGTTTGAAAAAATCATAACCAACGCTTATAGAGTTTCACTTCCTTGGCCAATAATATTCACATTTAAGAAATCATAACAAATTTTGACGAGTTTCAATCCGTGGCCAATAATATTCACATCTTCCAGAACATAACAAACAATTACGAGTCTCACCTCCGTGGCCAATAACATTTGACATTTGCATATAACAATCTCTTACGAGTTTACTTCGAGGCCAATAACATATCACATCTGCATAAACAAGCTCTTGCGCGTTACACTTCGTGGCCAATAACATATCACATCTGCATAAACAGCTCTTGCGCGTTTCACTTCGTGGCCAATAACATATCACATCTGCATAAACAGACTCTTGCGCGTTTCACTTCGTGGCCAATAACATATCACATCTGCATAAACAGACTCTTGCGCGTTTCACTTCGTGGCCAATAACATATCACATCTGCATAAACAAGCTCTTGCGCGTTTCACTTCGTGGCCAATAACATATCACATCGGCGTCAACAAACTCTTGTTCCGTGGCCAATAACATTTCACATTTGTATATAATACACTCTTACAAGTTTCACCCCCGTGGCCAATACCATTTCACATATCTCAAGGGGTTCCGTAGTCAGCCGAAAGTATGACCATTATTTGCAATAACAAACTCACAAGGAGTTCTTACTCCGCGGCCGACGCAATGGCCATTATCGCCAACAATAGACTCTTACGAGTCAACTCCGCGGCCAATACATTTCACATATCTCAGGAGTGCCGTGGTCAATATAAAACATGACCATTATTTGCGATAACAAACTCACAAGGAGTCCTAATTCTGTGGCCTACGCAATGGCCATTATCGCAAATAAAAAAACTCTTACGAGTCCACTCCGGGGCCAATAACATTTCCCATCGCGCATCACTCTCAAAAGAAAGTATTACTCCCGTGGCCAACAACACAATAAAATAATAATTTCAGAACTAACACGTGTTAAAGCGAAAATTTACCTCAAGTTTTTCCTCCGTCGACAAGCCCTGGCCTTGTGGTGCGGGATTCTGCCCTTGCTGAACCTGTGGCGCGGGATTTTGGCCTTGCTGAACCCGTGGCGCGGGATTTTGGCCTTGCTGAACTTGTGGCGCAGGGTTCTGACCTTGCTGAACTTGTGGCGCAGGGTTCTGTCCTTGCTGACCTTGTGGCGCCGGGTTCCGTCCTTGCTGAACTTGTGGCGCAGGGTTCTGTCCTTGCTGAACCTGTGGCGCGGGGTTCTGTCCTTGCTGAACTTGTGGCACTGGATTCTGCCCTTGTCGAACTTGTGGCGCGGGATTTTGTCGTCGCTGAACTTGTGCTTGCGCTGGGTTCTGTCCCGGTTGAACTTGTTCCGGCGCTTGTTGCGGGAACTGTACATTAGCAGCTCTTCGGTCAGCCATGTTCATGGACAGTGTCAATTCCAGTCGTCAATTCTGCTTGCTGGAAAATTCGTGTTCGTAGCAGGAAAAATCGTTCCCCCTTTCCTCCTTCGCGCTGGAAAACTGAGAGACTGAACGAGAAAAACATCGGGTCTTGTATTTATTATTATCCTGGGGTGTGAAATACTCGTGCAATGCCTAATTTGCGCTTATATGGCAGTTTTGTGTGATATCATGCCTCGCGCTTTATTATCAAGCGTTGTGAATAGGGCAGATTTTGGATGTTAGCGCTATAAATATCATTGTTTATGCTCATCCTTACTACATCAATCAGATTGATCAATAAAATCTTTTTTCTAGCTATCTAAGGTGTAGAGACTTGAAAAGGGGCAAAAAGAACTCTTGGTACTTTCTGTTAGCAAGTATGCAGTTGTGTTCTGTACTGTTCTTGTCAAAAGAAAAAAAATAACGTTAACATTGAAACATTTATATAGACTGTTGTCCGTTTTTTAGCAACGAATTCTTCTGACAATTTGAGTTAACAGACTGGAAATAGTTTGGAATTATAAAATAGTGAGCTGAGCCTATTCAGCAGAGAATGTTAAGCTTAAGTTTTGTTTGCGAAGTGTGAAGTTGGAGGCGTTGCATGATCAGCTCCTGTGAGAATTTGCTTTGTAAAGTCCACTATTGACTAACCTGAACCTGGTAAGGTTTGTTTTCTGTAGGTTTTTATGTGATAAAAAGGACTTACCTTACAACGAGAAAGACTCCATCCTTGGCTTATCACATGTAAAACAAGCTTGACAACTTGAATTATAAAACCGTAAAGTTGGCAAACATCGGTAAACATGCATGGCCGAAGGAACATGGCGTGACAAAATTTCCCGGGCGACTGTTCGCGCCTCGAGCCGCGCGTGACACGCACTAGCCTGCAGAACAGGCGTTATTTTTTTAAGCGTTTCAGGCGAGGCGGCAGGCGAGCGCGGAGCGCGAGGGGAGAAAAAATAACGCCTGTCCGCACACCATTGTTCGTGCTGTTCCGGCGTTCATATATGAACGCGGCTATCCAATTGGCTGCTCGATATCATGTGATCATAATATGACACATAATAATGGCGTAAACAAAACAGACACTAGACCGGCGAAGCGGAACCGATAATAAAATCACAGCTCACGTAAACTTCAATTCACAAACCTCACGTAAACTTCAATTCTCTACAAAATGAATAGCTAACTTTTAAAGCTACATCTCTCTCTGCTAAGCTTGAATCTACAGATCGATTTTCGTGACAATTCCTACGAAAACTAAAATAGCTGGACCCAGCGTGACAAAAACATGGCAAGATAGAAGATTAGACATGCAAGGGCGACATCTCATTTCAGATCCTGTCATTTCAGAGAAGAAGAAGTGAAAATCTTTCGTATATATACCTAACATGCCGAAAGCAACACTCTAACCGCAATGAAAAAAGAATGCTCATAATTTATCGAGAACAAAAACTACAGGAAATCACAATAGACAGATTTGACCTTCCGTCCATTGCATGCACGCGGCATTTTTTACAAAAGTTCAATCGGTCAGCACCAAAATCCTCCAAAACAAGCTAAATGTACACTCGTTTAAAACATATAGAAGGAGCAAATGTCATTAAAAAGCATAAGGTTACATGTAAAGTCGTGCGTGCTTGCCATTTTACACGTGTGACTCTTCGACATGAAGTCCAAGCTGGGATAAAATTTCACAGATCTTGGCTCCTTTACAGTCTTCCCTAATGGGTTGTCGAAAACTTGTCACAGAACTGGAACGCTTCACAGTTTCGGACACCAGAATCTGCAAGTCTTCTGCAAATGCTTTCTTTTGAGTAGCTGGCTTATGTTCGGCGCAGAACCATCAGGATATTTTATACCTTCGCCGGTGGTCGGTTTGGCTCTCGCACCATATGGGGCCAAAATAGGCCGTTTTGCGTTATGATTGGTTGGTGATTTGGGGGTGTGTATGGGGGCGGAAGGGCACAAACAATGGTGTGCGGACAGGCGTTATTTTTTTCTCCCCTCACGCTCCGCGCTCGCCTCGCGCTTCGCGTTCGCCTGCCGCGCTCGCCTGAAACGCTTAAAAAAATAACGTCTGTTCTGCAGGCTAGACACGCACGGACTCGCAATATATATGTTGTGGGCA
Organism: Dendrophyllia cribrosa; assembly: GCA_024195265.1. Taxonomy (NCBI): domain Eukaryota; kingdom Metazoa; phylum Cnidaria; class Anthozoa; order Scleractinia; family Dendrophylliidae; genus Dendrophyllia; species Dendrophyllia cribrosa. Next base: position 25,408,842 of record JAJLRJ010000009.1, read on the forward strand.
GAAACCCATAAGTGGGTTGAAACGTGCAACGCGCATTCACAGCTTCCGAATATTCATTTTTTGCTTAGTACCATATTTGGAAGCCCCCCTCGGTCCAGTCTTTACGCGAGTGCTCTGCGTGAGGGTTGCTTGAGTTATGTTGTAAACACGAAATATTGAAACACATGTTTATAAAGTTTCACAACGTAGGGTTTTCCCCTGAGGGAAAACCCATTTTTCCGAATTCGTCCAAAAGAAAACGAGAAGCCAATGATGGCAGAGAAGAAATTTCGGAAGAAAAGAGATTCAAGAAAAGTTCTCTAAATGCAAAAACGTGTTCTCCCAATCGCTCTCCAAAACAAACAAAATGGCGGCCGCGCTCAAGCAGCTGCAGTCCGGCTTTTCGCCAGAGGAATCCTCGCTTGAAGTCGCTTGGTAATCGCATTGGCTATAAGTTTTCGCCGATTCAAAAAGGTCGATTTCAAAGCCGACTGCGCGGATGGCTCCCACGCATTCAGCAAATCGCCGAAGACAACGAGTTGTTGTTTTCGAGAAGAAGACCCGCGATCGCACCAAGGTGTTTGGAATTGTTTCGAAAGCTGAGTGCGATGAAAACGCTGTATGTCGTCTTCGCCTTGTATGTGATGCACTGGGATTCTACAAAATTGAAGTTTTCTTTCTTGTCAAAGAACGTGGGCGCTTCAGGTCTGCTGAAAATGTGAAGGAAGTATTGCTTCGACTGTTTGGACCAAATTCTCCTTTAGCAGTATGTAGGGGAATCACGGACTATGATGAACACGGAAAACATTTGGGCTACAGCCTACGAAATGTACGAAAATGGGAAATGCCATTCAAGCGTGTGGACAGTGAAAAATGTGAGTTATTGCACAAGCCAAAAAACAGGAAATGTCGAACTGGGGATGTGCTCTATGATGTCTGTACTCCGTGCAAGAAATTGCACCGTAATCTCTGCGAGGCATTATCAAGGCGAAAAAGGGAAGGGGATGATAGCAGCTGCTCGCGTACAAATCCGTCATCAAAGTGCAACTGGAAATTTTTAAGTCCCAAGTCTGCAAAAAAACGAAGGAATGCCTTGTCATCGAGAAAGAGGAAACTGGAAAGGGAAGTTAGAAAACTTAAATCATCCCGATGTACCCTCAGTGTTCAGCAGGACCTGGAGATGAGGAAGATCGTAAACACCATCGAGAAAGACTTTGGTTCTGAATTACAAGGTGTCATTGATAACTCATCCAAAAGAGGAAATGGAAAGGCAGATATACTGAGAGCTGTGTGGGAACAAGATGTCAGTGACAGGAAGGAGTTTTGGACTGACCAAAGAAGAAACAGTGAGCAAACCCTCTATTTAATTTTAAACTTTGAAATTCATAACAAAAATTAAAACCACATGAATGATCAATCAGTGCCACTAAGATGCTTAAACTTAATTTGTAGAACTCATATTTAATTTGGCTATACAATAATATAATCTTCAACTAACTGCAATCTTAAACAATATCATGCTCTCAACATGTGATAATTTGTTTATTACATATTCCAAAAAGAAACAAACCGCCAAGTAACAGCCTAATAAAGTCAATGAAGTATACTTTCAATAATTGTAACCGGTGCCCGTGTATGTGTGTGTGTGTGGAGGGGGGATACTTGGGTCATTTGTGGGTGGGGGGAGGTACTTGGGTCAATTTCTGCTGGGTATGTGCCAATGGCCTCTTAGAACCCTGCCTCATTATAGTCCAATGGACCCCATGGTGATCCCAACTTAGTCACTTTCTGTTTATGCATCTACCTTATAAACCCTTTCAACTAGGTCATCCTAAAATGAATTGACACATTTGTTAACACAAATCTTCCCATTTTTTATATCTAAAATCCCTACTTGCCAGAATTTTCTTACCCCCAAAATCCCAAAAATGTGTGATCCCATTCTAGTATTGAAATGCCACCCCATCCAGCAGCACATCCCCATTTATTTACGGCTTTTAATCACACAGATATCCACATGACAGTGTTCTCAGTTGAACCCGTAACCCGTGGTGTCACTGTGTTTCAATACAAAGTTTAGTAAGATCTTTTGGCCATGTGCCACATTGTTACGGCTGTAAACTGAAATAGAACAGTTGATTAAAAAGTTATTAAGAACCCTGCATGATATGTAATAAAAACATTTTCTTGTAGAAAATGGTAGCAATGGTAACAGATGGAGTACTATCACTTATCGTATGGCCCTTGCAGTGTTCTGCAGAAGTCCTGCAGCCTATGAAGCCTTGGCAGGCTTTGACATTTTACAGCTACCATCCCAAGAATCCTTAAAGCACTTGAGGTCAGGCTACTTCCAGGCAGATGGTCCCAACTGGGAAAATTTAGAAGAGTCTGCTAAAGACTATAATGCACTCAAAGAGGAAAAGAAGGGCAATGGTCTTTTGGAGCCACAAGGTTGGGGTGTGTTGATTGGTGATGAGGTTAAAGTTGTGTCTAAAATTCAGTGGAACTCTAGAAATAACGAGTGAGTGTTATTTTTAATAAAATATCCATTTCTTATTAGTTTATACCATACTGTATTATAATTTATCCATTCAGCATGGAGTTTTCAACTTGGAATTTGTGTTCATATAATGTTGTAGTTCAATGTTATCCCTGGTTCAATTTTGATTTTCCATTGTTATTTTCTATGTTAATATTAACAAAGGAAAATCAAAATTGAACCAAGGATAAAATTGATACACTACAATATATATATATATATATAGACAGTTAATTGAGAACAGAAATTTCACAATAAAGATTTAAGAGTGAAAATGTGCCCCAGCCGAGGCACATACAAATGATATTATGTACATCCCTGCATTTTACTGTCTTACATATTTTCAACCACCTCTAATATGCCTTAAATACATGTAAATTTAAAATAATTATGTATATATATTATAATTATATCTTACAGGTCAAATTTGATTTCAGGTTAATTTGGATTTTACATTGTTCTTTTCTATGCTAATATATGATAATGAATGTCAAACAAAGGAAAATCAAAATTAACCTGAAATCAAATTTATAGACCTAGCTGTAACACATATATCAACTGACTCTTTGAATACCAGAACCTCAAAAATCATTTCTGCTCCAACTAGATTCATTGGCCATTCCCTCACTCCTGATGAAATGGTCTCTCTACATGATGTTTATGAAGAGTTGGACCCTTCTCGAAGAAAGATGAGGGCATCATATGTATTTCAGTTTGTATGGCGGGATCTAACCAGCGAATTTGATGTCATTGGTCCGTACTTCAAGAGTGAAATGGGCATGAAACATCAGTTTGTGATGACGTGCATACTTACCGCCATACATGCATTTCATCTCCATGGATTTGAAGTCATGGCCATTGTACTTGACGGGGCAAGCACAAACTTGGCAGCAATGAAGTATTTTACTATGGGTGGAGCTGGTGCGTATGGCATGAATGAAGACCCTGCAGTGGCAGAACCACATCACATAAAACCATGGTGGACAAATCCATTCACTGGAACAAAGATATTTTTTATTCCTTGCCCATCCCATGAGGTAACAGTTATGAAGAAAGAAGTTACATGAAGTTTACCAAACCATTTCCTTAACCTTTGGACGTACACACAAACTTATACCCCCACCGTGGTATGGGATGGGGGGGGGGGGGGGGGGGGGTTGAACTAATATTTTGTTTTGTGACTTAATATCTTTTAATAGTTGAAAAGCATCATCGCTGCACTGAATTCTTCTAAACCAAATGGCAAGAAGCACTTCAACCTTTGGGATACTAACTTTGGGTGGAGACAGATCATTGGAATATGGAATAGAGAACTGGGTAGAGCTAGAAGGAATACTATGCTGAGGGTACCAGAACTGAAATATCGCTACGTCTTCGGAGATTCCTGGACCAGACTTAATGTGAAACCTGCTAAAGTAATGCAGGTAATCATGCAACTGCATCTCAAATATATTGGAGTGGAACTTATTTTTTAAAAATACTATCTATCAGCCTTGCTTTTTTGTATCAGCTTAAGTCATCAAGAGTGTATTTTATTTAATTTGCACAATTACATTTATCTCTATCGTATTCCTTGTTGTTCCTATGTCTCTGATCAGCCGAATTGGTGAACCTTTTTAAGGTTTTATTTGTAATTTGAAGTGGATTTAATTTTAGAGTATACAGTGTACATGTTTTTGTCATGCAGTTCCAGCTACATGACCAGCAGAAAACTGAAGAGATCATTACAGTCAGAGTTTGATGTCAAAAGCTACTGATGATAATATTATGTTTTCATATGTAGAATGAGTGCATTAACCTTATGGAATTAAGGGATAATTTGCTAATTACTTTTAATGCATTCACCCATTATTAGCAAGATCATGTCATTGGAGAACTAAAGGAGTATCAGGCTACAGGTCCCCCTGATGCTGACAAGGTGTCAATGACTGTGCAGTATCTGGAAGCTGCACAGTCATTATTTGAATTTGGTGTTCTAAGTCACGAGAAGATCACAGATGTAAACAGTCCTGTTCTTCGCAACATGGAGGAAGGATTTCTATTTTTCGTGGGCTGGGCAGACTACTGCTATGGTGAAGGTAGTGAATGCCTACTATTGGTTGGTCATACAGTGTACAGTGAATTTAAAAAAAAATGCAGAACAATTATGTAGCAAGCTACTTCTGACTCAGTACCAATTTTATTGTTGTAAATATTTCAGCTTAAGGATACTTGAAATATGTTACTAGTGTATTACAAAAAATCGTTGGCTCTGTACATGTAGATGAATGGCATATACTAAGATCACTAATGACTTGCAAATTTCTGTTTGCAACAAGAATTAACTACAAACATGCAAGTTATTTATACTCATCGATACATGAAAATACATTGTAAACACAAGACATTCTTCTGATACTGCTAGTATTTAGGTCTTACAGCACTCAATCACAGAGGCTAATTCTATGAGCTTAACACAGGGTTGTCAAAGAAAGTATATGCAGTATTGTTTTGTCATTTTGATCACTGCATCAGTTTACTATTACTAAACCTCACCAACTTGTGACAAAAAAAATTGCTCACTCCATTTGTCTTCCATTTTGTTAAAACAGGTAATGACCTTTCTACGCCCAAACAGACAGTGTTCTTGTCATGGCAAGTAAGTGATTGTTACCAGTTTTCTTACTGTTTCATTTGTTATACATTAATACAAAAGTGCATCTTAAGATGGCTTCTGATCTAACTATACTCTTGCATTACAGACATGGGACCTGCTCAGATTAATGTACTATGGATTTTGTGAGCTTTGCCATGATTTCTTTGAGCGATTTCCAGGGTTCTATCTTATTCCACTGAGGATCAATGGGAGTGCGATAGAAACAGTTTTTTCACAGCTACGATTTTCCACAGCAGGAAATCTAACTGCATGCAACTATGGCTATGCCCTTTCCTCGCTTACACTGAAAAGGTTCCTTCATGGACACAGAGGCAAGTTCAAGTACAGGAACACGAGGTTGTATGTAAGGCAGCGAAGAATCAAAAGACGAAAAAATGGAGTATGAACATTGGTATTTATCCTGTCTATCACTGGAGTTTATTTGCTTAAATTCAATTCTAAAACAATGAGGAGCATGTGTAACATTTCATTTCAGTCAATCAAGCTAAGATTGTGTACCTTGACATTGAAGATAGAAAATTGGCTGAGAATCTGCTCTGCAATGCATTGAAAGTGATGAAAGCTGCTGTCAGAAACCCAAAGTTTCTGAAATGTGCATAATTTAGCTTAAAATGAATTATTACGCTTGCAAGCACAATTCAGCAAATACTCTCATACGTTTATATGCATCCCAAAGGGGAACAAGACCAGTGACCTACAGTAGCAAGGAAATGTTTCAAGTAGAAGAAATGTGATGGGAAGCTTGATTGCCTGATAATGAAATTAGATGCCAGCAGAGGACAAATTCAAAGCTAAATAATAAAACAATATTCAGTCAGACTCCATCAGTGCTAAAGGACAGTGCTCAAGTGTTTGTAATGGAACAGACAGTATAAATAATACAAATGTTAACACCTAATTAAAAGTATATATTGGAGTGGTCAAATACAGTAATTGTTTTATCTTAATAATTTGGATGTGAAGGGGTGGCGATTGGTAAACAAGAGACTTTGCCAGATGGTGAGACTAATATATTTTCTGCAAGCCCGAGACTTTCTTAGCTTTGCAAATTAAGAACTCGAGATTCCGAGATGGATTTGCAAAAAAATAAAAAAGAGACTGCCATGCCCATGACATTTGATTAAAATGCTGTGAGACATGTATTTTTTGAAGGACAATTCGCCACCCCTACAGGTGTATAACCGTGTACACCAATAATAATTATTATCAATGTCATCTTAACACTTGTTTAATATTTCAATTACCTATGATTCAATTTTTGTTCTAAAGGGTACAGGGTACCTGAATGTGCAGGCTACCCTATGCAGTATAATGCATTAAATTAGTTTTGAATTTAATTGTTTAGTTCATCGGTGGTTCATGTTGAATACCACAGCAGTAAACAGCAGGTATTTTTTACATGCTTCAATGTTTTTTTTCGCAATAAAATGTATATAACAATAGCAGAAACCTGGCACTTATGGGTTTCTGACAACACATATATATATTTATACTTCTCTGAAAGTGCCACACAGAAATTTACATGTTGTTTTCTTTTTACTTTTTTACATGTTTTTTTACATGTTGTTTTCTTTTTACTTTGTTGTTTTACCATAGTAGAGGTTCACTACAAAGATTAAAATAAAGTGCCTGCGCTAACTTTCAACATTAATAACTTCTTTAATATGTATTCAAACGCCATCAAACTTTTCCTAAAATTTATCTGGCAACAATGTCATATCTCAATTTATTGATCACGTGACTTGATGTTGCCATGGCAACAAGATTTTGACAGCCATGTTGTTTGAAATTTGCATATTCGTACCTTTGAATGAAGAAAAACAATGTTTATTGGTATAAATTTTATATTTTTATGTCATTTAGCATTTATTTATTGGTTTTGATTAATTTTGAGTCAATTTGGATGGTTTTTAACCCTTTAACTCCCAAGAGTGCCAAACATCAAAATTAAAGAAAAATCTCAAATTTCAATTTGTAAAGTATTGAAAAACCAATGGCACCATGCGAAAGTACTGCTGAAGAGGTTTCATTTGAATAGTCACACCATAGGATTTTGTCTAGAGACTCAAAAGTTAGAACTACACTACACGTCTCCATAATAGACCCCGGGAGTGAAAGGGTTAAGAGGTTTTAAAAGTTTCAGAAATCCAAGATGGCAGATCCAGGATGGCTGCCGTATAACTAATTACCTAATAACTACATCATGTGACATCATCGTTCCATCATGCGGACTGCAAAGGAGACAGTTTCGGATGTACTATGTACCCTCTAGGTTTCATTGTGATAGCCTTAATGTTCTTAAAGTTACGAGGGGGGGCACAATGTGCTCCCCACCCCCCAGGCTCAGGAACTCAAAAAAAGCCCAGGCTGAATAGGGTTAAAAATAATTTTTTTCAAATATAATTGTTTACATATAGTATAATGCAAACACGAAAGGAAGATTTGGAGAGTTCAAAGTTCATGTAAATCTGAACTGGAGCTGAAGGTCTACATTTGCATACATTGTAAGTACTTCCAGAAACCCACTTATGGGTTCCTGGTACTTCAAAATTGTCACTAACCAACCATTTCCTATTTCCTTAAATAAAGCTAATGTATAGGTCGACTGACTGTTTCCTGCAACCATTCCGAGTGCGTGTTGTTATACATGCAAGGGGGGCCTCTGAACATGTTACATTTTACCCTTTTTGTCAAGACCACACACTTTTAGTTTGGCTCTCAGCATAGTGTCACGCTGCAGAGATTTACCCTGTTTTTCTTCTTCAAGAATTTGCAGACTTTTCAAGAAAGCTTTGCATTTTATGTTAAACAACTTCTGCACAAAGTCTTTGAGAAATGGATTTAGGACATTTTTGCTCTCCTTGACTCCTGCCTTTGCAATGCAATGGAATATCTGGGACTTTACATCTAAATTACATAGAAGTTGGCTTTCTGCGATTTTGAACAAGTTCTTCCCGTAAATCTTATATGCATGAAAATTGACAACTTTCCCAAATGCCTCTGAAAATGCCTGGAGGGGTGGTACCAATTCTTTTGTCATGACCAGAAGATTCCTGTTTTGGTGATTCATGCCTGGTGGAATTTCATTCCTGTCCGTTTCCTCCAAAGCCTCTACTACTTTAACTTTTCTCTGTAGGATATTCATTTCCGCTTTTCTCGGTTTAAACTTAATTTTTTTCCATGTAATTTTTTTAATGCGAAATAGAGCAGACGAACCCATTCTGTAAATTGATATTAAGTTCTCCTTGCCTGCGGATTGATGCCTATCCTGTTCACAACCTTCCTGCTCTCTATCTTCCTCTGATACCTTCTCACTATATATAAAACTCCAGAAGACGTCTTTAACAGCAGTAACTAAACAAGTTGTAAGTCTGCCGCTAAAGTTTGTCGCGACCAAGCTAAGCTCCTCACTAACCGATGTAACGCACAACTCTCGTACGCATCGGGTTAGTTCGTGGTCGTCATTGTTAATAATGTCCCCCGTTACAACAACCCACTTACTTAGCAGTTTAGGCAACCGATCAGAACCTTTTTCACTTCGGAAAATGACCAGCAAAGAACTGAACAAACCTTTACAAGCAGCCGCAATTCCAGCATTACTGCGAACGGCTGCCCACATCGCTTCCGAAGTTGCATCTTCTTGCAGTCGCAGCGGTTTCTGCCAGTTCGCTTCAACTAAACTTTTTACATGATCAAAAATTTCAACCTCCGTTTTTTCTCCGAGTGTTCTAACCAGCTCACTTAATCGAACTTTCGACAGCTTTTTGGGACTTTTTTGTTTTGCTTTTCCCCGCCCGCCTTTCCGTCCTGTGTCCGCCATTTTTTAAGCTTACGCGGGAGATTGGAAGCAAGTGATTGGTTAATGTCTGAATCTTGATTTTCCAAATATGGCTGTAACAACTTCTTAGCAAATCTTGTTTTGAATCGTTTTGAAGCGTACAAGAGACAGTTGCACGTCTCAACCCACTTATGGGTTTCTGTTGTGGGTCAAAATTTGCCTTGGTTCAAAATTTTCTTTCCTTTGTTTAAAACTCATTATCATACATTATCATTAGGGGTTGACACATTATGCTCCTAAATTCGAGCATTATGCTTTTTGGCATTGCCCTCAAAACGGACTATTATGCTCCAAATTATGCTCGACTGTTGCTATTATGCTCGTAATTATGCCATAAAAAATTTTCCCGGACCCCCGTTTCATAATAAATTAGTAACATATTGATAATATGAACATTTAATCCAAAGGATTTCGAGTAAAGTAGGAACGTTAATGCATGTAACATAATTTGGGCACTAAACTTATTACTACTTATTAATTAATACTTATTTATACTTATTAATACAGTTTTGGGCACTAAACTTATCACCGCCGTGATTGAAATTTTGTAGTTTTTACTTAATAAACGGACAATAGTAGCTCTAAAAAAAGAAATAACTGTTATGTCGCAAAATGACACTATTATGCCGGCAAAATAGCACTATTATGCCGGCATTATGCTCGATGCTCCACCTATAGTATTATGCTCGAAATTATGCCGGCATAATGTGTCAACCCCTAAAATTTATCATGCATTTTCATACCCAAAAACAAAGGAAAAGAAAATTTTGAACCAAGGCAAATTTTGACCCACAACATATATAAGTGCAATCAATGAAGAAATAAGCTAGAAATGTAAACGAATAAGACAAAATCCAGGACAAAAATAAAGAATAAGTAATATCAGAAGCCGTCCGTCGCACTCGGCTCGGACAACAATGTGGACACAGCTTTTTCCAGGTTGTGAGTACCTGATACCATGGATAGTAAAGAGACTGGAGTCTCTTTACTGCTGCTGATACCAAAATTAAAATTTGGGCACGGTCTTTGGGCGGGCGCCGCTTTACCATACACCTTATTCCAAAATGGCGGCCATTTGATTATTCTTTTATATCCATGTAAATTAGCCCTCTTGGCCTCATCAGAGGCGCTGCCAGGGGAGGGGGGGGCGTGTCGCTTGTCTGAATTTTAAAATGTCTCGTGTCGGTGTTTTATCAATGTTTCACGTTGCTGTCGGAAATGGGCCATTTGCACGATGACGTCATATGACTACAACTACCAGAATCCTTCAGTTTTTTGTTTTGTAGTGCAAATTTGGGCTATTGTTATTTAAACCGCACTGGGATTACAAAATTTAAATAAGAAAGAAAAAACGAAATGAATTCTGGTAGTTGTAGTCAAATGACGCCATCGTGCAAATGGCCTATTGACCGAACATTTCTCTTTTGTCGCGATTTCATTTTACGTGCTGTCGCTACTATTTGGATCATGTCGCCTGTCGGAATTTACCCTGGCAGGGCCTCTCGTCAGCATGTGCAAAATACAAAAGAATTTTCAAACGAAAACATGCATGCATATAAAAGAATAATAAATTGGCCTCCATTTTGGAAAAAGGTGTATTAACCCTGTTGCTTTTTAACTGACAATTCGCTGCTCTAATTGGTGGATATAACTTCACAATCGTTCACACTGGTTCGTCACGTTTTATAAGGGGAATATCAAGATGGTAAAGAAAGCGATATTTCTTCCACTTGCAGCTGTAAGCTTAAGCTTGGCTTGAGCACTATACAGTAACTGTTTTATAATTCAACACATTGATAACAAATCGCAGTTTTGAGAAAAATTCATTGAGATATACAAAAAGGCTTACTGCAATATTTTATCTCGCGCCATTTCTTACACAACAACTGAGCAGTGAATGAAAATGTTACCAAGCTAAAATTAATTTAGCGTACAAAAATCTAGAGTTTTATACGAAAAGCTTTCGTCTGTGTCATGAACGGGACAGAGTAGTAAAAAACACCATAAAATGACATAGAATTTCTTCAGTGACAAGTGTTTCGTGTCCCCAAAAGTTCAATTCTGAATCAAAACAAATTAAACAAACACACGGCTATCTGAAAAGAGCATTTTCGTTCGCGGGCCTTTGCTTCTTACTCGCCAAGAAACACTGCGACACAACGCGCAAATTTCGCGCCTTTTTTGTCCAATTATGTGATCAATAATTTTTCTCTTTTCTTTTTATTCTCTTTTCCCTTTTTATGTTATACTTTCACGAATTTTTTCTCCCAAAGATACGAAATTACAGACAGCGGTCATTTTCACTTCCTTCAAAATGCAAACAGTTTACCACCATCGCTGGATAAACGTCACGTAGATCTACGGATATCGAGAGCTTTGTAACCATATTTGGGCAGTGCATCAAAATGTTGAATTACAACACAACTTATACGACGAGCCACAACCGAAAGAATGGGACTGAAAAGACCAGATCAACACTAGAAATAATGCGAGTTTAATCAAACTAGGTAGATACCCTGCCCCATTAGCCTAGGAATACGGCTCCCGCCACAAAGGACCCTCTTATCGCTAGCTGAGGCGAATTCGCGCAAGTGCGTGTCTGCCGGTTTACCCTCAGAAGCGAACGTCCCTGGCGGCCCCCTGGCGGCTGTAACGGAAGAGGGGTGGTTGCATTAGCAGACTAACTACCCACAGGATATTTGATTTAACCCCTTCGTGATATGGATCTCACGCAGTTTCTCGTAGGAGCTCCATGTAACAAACCAATTAATGGCTTGGAGTCCAGTGAGCGACTTGAAACCTAAAAAAAATAATAAACAGAGGAAGTTCTTTTGCGACCCCACTAAGTTCCCTCTTGTATCAACGTAAGGGTGCAATAAAACTAAAACACACGAAAATGTTCTGGTACTGATGTTGTTTTATACGGCTTACATCTGGTTAGAGTGGTATTGACCAATCACATTCGTTACCTCAATCTTGTTAGCGTGGACTAACGCCACTTAGTATTTTTATATCACCCATATTGTTTAGATAGCCTGCAAACTTCTTATTCCCACCAGAACAAGGGCTTGCTCGCAGGCTATTATTTTCGCTAACAACTCAATAAAATGTGCACGAGTTTTTTTAACAAATAAACTGCAAAAGGCTGCGCTCCTCAAAAGTGAGTCGCAACCTTGGTGGTCATTAAAACTCACAAATTGTATAAAAGGAACTTCTATATTTTTATCTCCACTATCGTTCATATGATAACCATACTATCACCATGTCATTAAGTGACTCTCGAGTTAGTGTGGGGTGCAGAGAGAGAGAGACCATGAAGGTTATAATTACACTGATCATATAAATCATCTTGCTAGATAAGAGATAAAATGGCAAAGGGAGAGTAGACTAAGATAATGAAACAGAGAATTCGTCTCGCCAGACTTTCTTGATGCTCAAGTTAGTAAGACTGAAGAACAGTATTAGAGCGGTTTTCATTTGAGTGTTGTAAAACCAGAAACCAAAATCAAACTAATTACTCTGGCCAATCACAACAGTCGCAGACAATCTAATGAACCAATCAGAACACAAAGCAAATACATGTCGCCGGTACCAAGCGCGGGAAATCACGATTGGTTTTGGTTTTATTTCTGAGTGGTCGAGGAATTGGCGCGCTATTTTTTGGCCAATCACAATGCGTGGCAAAGCAAGACCAAAGCAATTGCGAAATTACTTTCGACATTAATTTAAAACCGCTCTAATGGTGTATCACTGGTGAATGACTTGGAAAGAGTTCTAAGTGCTGAGAATTGAATTAAGTTAGTAGAGATAGTTAGGAAAGAGTTAGTGAAGTGGTTTCGCTCCTTGACCCTCTCGGCCAAGAGATCAAGATAGAAACAAGGAAAAAAACAGTGTTATGTAGCAAAATATGGAGTAACTAATACTAAGCACCAAACAGAAAAAACTATCCAATAGTTTCCATTTGAATAATGTGGCTTTGCGGTGTCATCCACTGACTCAAAGGTTAGAGCCATACTATTTGAGCGGAGATATACAGATTTAATACTTCATGGACAGTGCGGGCGTACGGTATCAGAAATCAGAAATTGAACGAGCGAGGCTTTGCGTTAATGCCGTACAAAGCACTGCCCGTGCTGTAATTTGTTTATTTTATACATACTGAGATTTGTGATTGGACGAAAGGCTTTATTCGCGTGTGAGAAAGTCGTTTCGCCATTCTGATTGGCTGCGTACCCCGAACGGAGTTTTCACACGCCAAATTTCAATAGAAAATCTCAATAAGTATGAACAGAAGCTCATATACGTGATAAGCTTCTGGTATGAACTAAAAAGGGGTAGTTAGTAAAGAAACAGTGGTGCAGCGTCGAAGGGGGAAGTGAAATATGAATGTTTGGTTTTATCAACTGAGTTGATCAAGTAAATTGGCCGCCGTAAAGAGTTTCAAAAGCTGACATTTTGAGTGCTGGCCTTCGCTCTGACCATAACTATGCTCTGACGAAGGACTGGCGCTTGAAACGTCAGCTTTTGAAACTCTTTACGGCGGCCAATTTACTTGATCAACTCAGTTGATAAAACCAAATTTTCGTGTTTTAAATTTTTTTACTTGAAACCCAGCCAAGGAACGAGAATATTTGAAAGTAAATTGATGAAAATGAATATACTTTGCAAAACTGAAATTAGCTCAACTTGTTCTGACATAAAGAAAATTAAACTCTCCTTAAATACTTCAAGCTCAATATCCTAACTAAGGTATTTTGAAAATCATCGTTTTGGGTCCTGGTTCTATGTTCTAGCAAAGTTCTGAATCGATTTTCTCACCACTGATTCTAGCTAAATATAAATTGCAACTTACATTGTCACGGGCCAAAATTATCACGTATCTGACCTATATTAAACTAAACCGTACAGTGGAGTCCCGTTATCTAGAATCTTTTCGCTAATCCCAGGAGGTTGGTGTCAAGATTTATTCTCTTTCTGCAGTGCTACTGTACAGTACAGTATTGAGTACGCGCTACTCAAAGCATTACGAAGTGAGCTAAATATATTATTTGTAACAATGTACAGTACTGTATGGGTGCCTCATGATTAAAATCCAAATGTTTTCCTCTCGTTGGTGTTGGAAATTGTGAGAAAATGATCACGCGGGGACATAAATTTGGTTCGAGTTAACGTGATTTTTGAGATATCAGGGGTTCGAGATATCCAGGGTAAAATTACAGTGATACACTGACGCAAGTCCACGGGACGCGGCCTCAAGTTCGAGACATATAACGGGAAGTTCGAGATATCCAGGGTTCGAGATAACGGGATTCCACTGTATTAGGTTTGGCTGTCTAGTAGAAGTGCTCCCGCGTTTAGGAGTTTTCGCAGCCGCGTTAAAGTATAACGCGAAAAGCGCAAGACGTTTTGGCGGGAAAAGTCGCGGCATGTGCCCAAAAAACTAAAAACGGTTGTAGTGCCAAAAGCGAATAGTCTTGTAGACTGTTTGTTTTACAAAGCTTTTGACGTTCAGTGTAAAATAATCCTCATTGACCAGCCAGATCTAACGAATATCCAGCACTGCAAGCAAGTTGAGAATACAAATTAACCCTTTCACTCCCAGAGTCAATTATGGATCATAGTTTTGAATCCTATGGTGTTACCATTCAAATGAAACCTCTTCGACAGTACTTTTGCATGGTACCATTTGTTCTAACTTTTGAGTCTGTTGATGAAATCCTATGGTGTGACCATTCAAATGAAACCTCTTCAGCAGTGCTTTTGCATGGTACCATTTGTTTTTCAATATTTTACAAAATGAATTGGGATTTTTTCCCTTGATTTTTGGCACTCTTGGGAGTTAAAGGATCAATAGGTGTTATGTTATTATGTACTTTTTTCTGCAAGAAACTCTCATAAAATGCTGAATTTATACACCCATAAGTCATTATTTTTCATTAATCTCCAAGATAAAATAATTTGCTAAAACGTCGCCCTAAAGTCTGCCGATAATTTAGTCCAAAATCTTCGGCATCTAATTGCAAAACAAACTAAATTATTATACCATTAATACGCACTGCAACAAATCAAACAGAAGTGACATTAACGTCATGTTCTATTGGAGCAACCGTTTTAACCGTTTCAACGAGAGCAGGGGGTATGTCACAAGAATTTAGCTGTATTTTTATCAAAGCTGTGCTAACGTTATTAGCAAGTACTTTACTCGTGCACAAAATTCCCTTTGAACATTAAGAGGAAGATTTAAAGTAAAGTCCTAAAAGGAAAACAAATCACAGCCATTTTGTATCGATTTCCTGACCATCCGCAGCCAAAGACACTTACTCACCGAGCTCACAACATCCCATCCTCGTCCCCAGGGTATCTCTTCTTCCCGTCAGCTATTGGGGGCGGTAAGAAGAGAGACCCTGGGAACGAGGTTGAAAACATCCTTTCCAGAATCCACTCTCTTGCTCCCCTCAAGGGGAAAAAAGAGAGGACACTGAAAACGAGGTTGGGATCCACTCTCTTGCTCCCCTTCGAGGGAGAAAAAGAGAGGATCCTGGAAACGAGATTGATGAGTTTAGTGTTGGTTGAAAAGGAACACTGGAATTTCCGATTCATTTTGTCCAATAAGAAAAAAGCACGAGGAATCCGAGAACTGTCGCGTCAGTTTCCCGCCAAACGGATATGTCATGTCACTAAGCAACACCCCTATGAAAACCGAGGTTCATTTTCTTGGAAACGATTTTTCCACAGAGAAAAAGGCGGGAATACTTTTTTTTCTTCGAATGGCTTTCAAAACTTTCATAAAAGATATGTCGTTTTGACATCACTTCTATCCGATTTGCGCAAAGGATGGTGCAATATCTAAAATTAACGATTATATTGTTGTTATAATTCATCGTCAGTGTTCATGGCGCGTACAGTACATAGCCATCGACGATTTGACGAAATTTAATATTTTTGTCCAAGCTTTGTCCTAATAGCAGTTTTTTTTAATCTTACCGCCAAGCGACAACAACCAATTGTCGTGTCCAGTCTCGACCGACGATGACGTCAATAATAGCGTTACTGTCACACATCTGTGTCGTTAATGAGCTCTTGTGACTCGCTTTTGTCCGGGTCTCCGCGGTCCTGATTGACCTTCCCAGTCTCCTTGGCTGTGCTGGCCAGGTTACCTCGTTTTGGCATGACAGGCGACTCCTCTTCTGACAGGCGCACTGTAGCTTTCTCCTGCGTCTTGACATACATGCTCCAGGGAGAGACATCCGCTTGATTTTTCTCTGGTTGGAACACGATGACGTACCACTTGGGAAGATAGATGCAGGCCAGAATGTTGACAGCAAACAGCAAATCCACAAAAGCTAAACCCCAGATCTTTCCCTTGCCGACCACGCCATGGCCAATGGCTATGTAGAAGAAACAGATGGCGTACCAGAAGAACATGCACAGAGACGTCCAGCGCACCTCCATGTCATTCTCCGGGGTGATCTCCTCACTCAAGGACAGCAGCGAGTACAGCGTCCCCATAAACATGATATAGAATATGACCACTAAGAAACCCCACCCGCTGTGCAAGGAGCACTCGATATACACCGTAAAGGGGTCGTCAGTCGGGAAGCGCACGATCTCGTTCGGTAGCATCACCGCGAGGACAATGATCACAATAACGTGGAGAATGATCGTTCCTATGGCAACTGCAATGCGCGGAGTACAGATGCAGTTGCCCCAACTTTCTTTAATTTGACCGTCAGAGTCATAGTAGCGGTTATCGACATAAACGCTCTTGCATATCAAGGCAGCCAAGGGAATACCGAGCGCTAGGATGAAGAAACCACGGTATCCTTCACAGGATGACTCACTGGGCTTACTGAGGAGAGGAATGGGAATCAAAAAGAGTACAATCACCAGCGGTAGCAGAATCAGAACAGCATTCTTCGCTCGACGCATGACCGGCGTTTCTCTGTTCTTGACGAGCACCACCGAGACGTATATACTAAAACAGATTCCCGCCACCATCAAGAACAGCATCACGAGGCTGCCAGCATCGCTCCAGTACGCGTAATCTTCAAATTGCTTAAGGCAGTCGTTCTGTGCATCGTTAGCTGTGTAACCGGATGGGCATGCTGTGCAGGTTAACGAGTCTTCCACTCTGCTTACAGAATTTTTTCCACACTGCAAACAGTGCCAGCAACACTCGGCTTCACCGCGGGTTTTCTTCAACGCTTTATATGATCCAGGCTTGCAAGGCTCATGACAAATGGATTTTGGTATTTCATCCTCGTTTGTGTTCCATTTAATATTTTTCGAGGATCGTAAGGTCAGCTCTGGGGTGTCTGTTCCCGATTGCTTCCAGCTGCCAACCGAAGAGAGCTGAAGTTTCGACTGTTCATTAGACGATACCACAGAGCTATTCACAGTTTTTTGGAGAATCCATATTTTGTACTCTACTTGGTTAAGGTTCCTCTGGCTATTGAAACTGATCTGGTACCCGCTGAGGCTCTTAAAATCTACGCTTTGAATATACTTGTAAAATTGTTCCGGACAGTTGCTCTTACACTCTTCCTTGGCAGCTAGGGCGTTAGCCACGGCAAAAATCGAGTCGATAGTGCAAGTCGCACTGTCTGCCATGGACTTTAATGCGTTAACAATCTCCTCCAGCTTAGTTTTGTTAACACCACAAGGTGGATCGCTGCACTGTGGCGTAACGGGTGTAGCAGGGGTGGTAGGAGGTTGCGTTGATGGGGAAGGCGTAGTTGTTGACGCATTAGTGGTTGCGTTAGAGTTAAACGACGCGTTCTGTTGAGTAGTGGTAGCCGCAGGTGCCTGGGTGGGCGCACTTGTTGTCATGGCAGTAGATTTATCATCCGGGGAAGTTGAAATCGAACTTTGTGAGGCTACCATCTGCATAATCCATTTGTTGCGTCTTGGAGAAGTGTGAAGCTTTTGCAAAAACGATTTAAACTCGACGATCGAGGCCGAGGTTCCGACTTTTAACATCCCTTGAGCCGCGGTGTTGTCATTTGCAAAAGTCGCCTTATTGTCCCAGGACGCATCACTTACGACCCATGTAAGATCGCTTATTTTCTGCTTGAACGCCTCATCAATAATGCCCTTGAATATACTCTTTGATGTCAACAAAATAATGACTGAAAAATTCTTCTCCGCCTTCATAGAAGTTATAAATTTCTGGATTTGCGCACCGCTCGCGTTGGTTGGCAGCGAGTATTTCCTAGCGACGCAGACAAATTTTTTGGCCGCCTCTTGTTGGAATATGTCCGCCCGATAATTTCCTTCGGCGCTTTCATCGTGAACAATTCCAGCATAAGTCCAGTTATAACGCGCTGCGAGATCCACAATCGCTCTTAAATTGGTCCTGTCTCTCGCAATGGGGTGAAAAATAAACTCGATCCGCGAGATTAGATCCGGCTTGTTCTTGACTTGGAACGTTGAAGGGATACAGCTCATGTGAGGCGTAGCAGAGCTGAACAGCAGTAGCAAGGCACGGTGGTACTCCGGTAGTTCCTGAGGAAGATCACCCACAGCTGCAGCCAGAAGCTGGTCCTTCGGTCTCTTCGCGTTTATTACTAGATCCAGGGCGGCTAGATCCGGCTGTGGACAAGTGTCCCTTATGTCACATCCTAAAGTCGATTTCAGCTTCACCTGTTTTTTTATATTGATTTGTTGCAACGCAAACAAAATGGCTTCTACAGTCAAGATACCGTGTAAATCCGGCGTAACGCAAGCATTCCCGCTTCCTTTCTCGTGCACGGACACGAGACCGCCGATTATCGCGTCGCCGTCGATTTTTAAAGATTCACCTGCCGACGCTTGTAGAGCTTGTAAAATGAAGCACAGGTAGAGTGCGATGAAAAAAACACTTGTAAAATACTTGTCCATTTTTGTTTCCTCCTACAGTGAAGGGACACCAGGTCTGTTTTTAAAATTCAAGAGAAAATACTCAAATGAGACGAGATTCATTTATGCACACCGCGGCTAGACTTTTCGGGACCCGAAGAAGCGAAAAGTAAATCAAATCTCTTGTAAATGACAATGAACACCTTTTTCATGATTTACTCTACTTATGATAATCGCAAAACAATTTCGATGATTAAGCGAACGGGCGAAATTGATCTTAGAAGGTTTACCATTGTTGTTTAAAAGCCCTTTATATGTTATCTTTGTACTCACGAGTTTAGACATACCTTGAAGGGAGTTGTTTTAGCAAAATGATGTTGCAGCGATAATGTAACATATATATAAATATATATATATAAACCTGTTTATGCTTTAAAGTACTAAACAGTACCATAGTTCACTGTTAATCCCTGTTTTCTTACACCCAAGTGAGTTGTCAGCTTTTTGACAATCACAGGTCACTTAGATGAGAACAATTTGCATTTAACCCCAAACAAACATAATCAAAGCAATTATCATAAGCTCGTATTGCCTCGCAAGACCTGTGGGCAGCTGCTCATTCATTTTTAAAACTCAAAAACGAAAATTAACTTATTTTAACTCCATTTTTGTTTTTGTTGCGCTGAATGACACGCGTTTTAAGAAACACGGAGCGTATTTCAAGATTACGGGACCAGACCGCGCGACCGGCATCGGTTCATGAAGGTTCATTCAATCAAGCGCCTTCTGAATTTATTGCTATCTGGCTGTGTCGCAACACAAAAAAATTCCGAGACTCGCTGTGACCGCAAAGTGACTGAGCGAATGGAATGATATCAAAACAAAAATAAACATGGAATCGCGAAAGAAAGATTGATAATCGCGAGTCAATTTAAATAAAGTTATGTCGGGTGTTTCGGCCTCAGAACTAACTTTAAACGATCGATTTCTTGCATGACCCAACTCAGTTTCATTAGCATAATCGCTTAATTTGGTTGTGGTCATCGTAAAATCTGTCTGAGAGACGGGAAAGAAAACATTGCGGCATCGAACAGAATATGTCCATTCCAAATATTTATTCGCCGCACAAAGTGGATTGCGAGTAGATGCTGCTTCTTTGTCTTTTACCACTAAGGGTGCTAACAGGGGTACAACACACACAAGGGAGGCAACACTTGCACACCCAATATTACACAACAAGTTTAAAAAAGTGCTGCTCGGTTGCTTTCATTTGAATGGTCACATATTAGGATTTCATGCACGGACTCAAAAGTTAGAACCACGTTGTACAGCATAATAAACAGCACCACAGGAAAGTGCTGTTCAGTAGCTTTCATTTGAATGGTCACACTTTATGATTTCATCCACAGGCTCAAAAGTTAGAACCACCTTGTACAGCATAATAAACAGCATCACAGAAAACTAAATACGTGCTCAATAGCTTTCATTTGTAATTAAAGTACAAGAACTGGTATGAACTTCTTTCACCTGGTTACTGTTTCTCAAAGCAAGTTATTCCCGGTCGATCGCGTGTTTTGATAATACACCACTTTACAAACTTAGTCATATTTGATATCATTTTAGAATACAGCAGCTCAGTCTGGAAGATAAACGTCATTATTTAAAACATTTGTTCAGAGTTGCTGTTAATAGTAATTAGAATGTCGACAAAGGCGTGGCCTATCCGGCCTTCTTCTAGAAAAATCGTTGCTTAAAGCTACAGTAGAGGTTACGTTCAGTTCGATCCTTGTTTTTGTTCTAAACGAAGAAAATGCCAAGGAACATAACAGTACCACTTAATAACTTTTATTTGTTCTTGAATAGTCATAATCAGTAGTTAAAACGACAGTATTGACTCAGTGAAGTATACAACGACGTTTTGGCCCAGGAGGGGACTCCCATATAAAAATGATGGAGGTGATTGTCGGACATTTTTGAAAATCACAAAAAGTACAAAAGTACAAAAAAGGTACCAGAATCTTGTTTTGTGGGTGCGGCTCAAATTCAATTTCACCCCTAAGAGGTACCAATTTCGCTCAAACAAACATGTTATATTCTGTCATATCTTTTCGGCGGCTCAATACCCTAAAAGGTACCGCGACGATTCTAACGGTGGCCATTTTAGATTTTAGTACCGTAAGCAATACCGATACTACAAACTTACGATACCACCGTCATTTTCATAAGGGAGTCCACCCGCCGGGGGTTTGGAAGTAAGCTTTAAAACGTAGGATTTAAATTAACGTAGGAAATCCTATACTGAACTTAAAAGAAAGATTTAACAGAAACTCTTTAGAAGATTTATTTATAACTGTTTCTTTTTCGCTTTACGGACAATCGATAAAATAACATCACATGAATCATACACACTTGACAATATTCTTTGTGCACGGCAAGTCACGAATAAGGAAGAAACAAGGGCTGGATTTCGAAGCTCAGCAGAATTCAACTTTCTAGTCAACGAGCATATCAAAAAGTTGATCGCAATGTTCGAGGAAAGAAAAGAAAGCTAAAGCTGTACGTTTAGGAATTAAAACGCTTAAAATATTAAACAATCACAGGACTGGTGACATCAGATAATAATGTAACAGAAATTTGATTTTTTTTGTTATCTCACAGCACGTCTACTTGAAGAGAGCAGAGTTACTTTTGTTTCGCAGTACATGAGTCAGCAAGGCTGTTTCTTGATTTCGCTCGCCATTAACAAGCACCGCGCAAACAGAAATTTAAAATTGCATACATTTGCTTTGATTATCATTTCTCGACAGCAGTAATTACTGTTTCCTTATTGGGGTGGCTTAGTTCAGAACAGATGAACATACAAAACTGGGGATCACAGCAGGTTGACCTTCATAGCCGTTATCTTGAATGCATTAGTATAGCTAGAATGCCCAGAAATGCTTGATTTAGAACATATGTAAAATGCAAGATCGCGATACGGACAGTGTCCTGGCTTATTAAATATCGTGTTTTCATGATTATGGCCAGGAACTTGCTTTATTATCTTGAAATAGGAAGAAAAAATCGCCCAAAGTGATGAAAGCAGAGAAATATGAACAAAAGAGACAAAATATAAAAATTACGGCTAAAAAAAAGTCAAAATTCCACAAAAATGGTAATTTTGATTTCTTGACCGCCTGTCACGAAATCAAATTTGATGAACTGTAATCCACTTCCATCCTTGCAATCCTGCACTTTATCTCCAAACTACTGCTTCTTTTTTGCGCTATAGAATCCTTGTTTATTTGGTGGCATTTGGCGACATAACATGGAAATAGGGTAGGCAAAATTTTGCTATTTCCGAAACGAATAGAACTCGACTTTTTACACCACATCAGTTCTTCTCAGTCATCACACTTACAGTTCGCGAGCAAATTAAAGAAGTGTGCATTGCTCTGCATGACAAATTTGTAAGAAATAATTATAATACTAAGCCGATCATAATGAACAATTATTTGCATCTGAACTGGGCATCACAGTGTAAAATGCTCTAAGCTTTCACGAAGATAAAAAGAATTATACTGATGATCGTTTTAAAATTCCCTTAACTTGCATGCTTATACATTTATTTCTTCTATACACCTTTGGTATCTGATCAAGTAAACACATATCTTGTTTTCTCAGCCATAAATTGTTTTCGCTCTGTTATTACATTTGACAAATTCAGAGCTTCCATCCTTATCGAAATCACCTGGTTCTGGTACATGTCATGGAAATAAATTCCTGATTAAGAAAAATTAATTGAAATAGCAAATTCGATTTCCATGTTTTAGAGTATAAAGTACATAATGCTTTTTAATGTCAGATCTCGCAAATATAGAAAAGTTTGTTATGAAATAAAGACAAATAACTTAATATTTCTTCTATCGCTCGGTCCGTTTTAGAGACTCATTTGCGATTGTGGATAATTTGCGAGGCTTCAAAGAAACAGACCAATAGCTTTTTTGTGCTAATTTAGTAGGGAAAAAACGAAAATGGTAAAAAAATCTTGAATGCAAGCAGACTTTGACCGCGGTCAGTTGTTATATGTTGCAAACTTGGCATGGGTTTGACATAACGACTAATCTGTCACTCGATAACTTTTATCGGAGAGTTTAAATCTCATTTAGTAGCCAAATACGTAAATAAGTTATTTCTCCTCATCTTTTTTACCCATTTCTGTTTAACTTTTTTTCTCAGAGGTCAGCCGGCTTTCGTTTTATGCGACCTTTTCTGCTTGTTTTGTAATGATATCCTTCATGATCTTTTGAGAATTAAGCGTTTGATCACTAAACATGTCGAGGAGAAGACTCTTTGATAGTTTTTATCGCTCTGATCCGAGTTGTTGTTAATTTGATAAAAAGATATATTTTGCGAAAAGCCGCCTAGCAAAATAAATTGGGCATCTACTCCTCAAACCAACAGCTTAGCTTTCAAAGAAGGATATGTCGGATCTGGGATTATTATGTTATACATAAATGCACTTAAAAATGATCAACAGTACTTAATAGCTCTTTAATTTTAACTGTCGAAGTATTTAATAAAAAAAAAAACTTTTTAGTGGCATTTAGTCACAAGCACTCAGTATACGGACCTCCGACTTGCGGTCGAGTACTGTAGTGGAATAAAAATACAAAGATCGTCTGTTGCTGGCGAAACCTTGCTATGATCCCTGTTTCTTGATTCTTCTTTACGTGAAAATTTCAATGCCGTGTCAGTTATTGAATTGAATTAAATTTATAGATTTGGTATTATCAGTCCGTTAGAATCTGAATTGACTAGCTCAGTTGTTACAAGCCTGCGAGGGGAAATTTGCCTCGCTGGGTTTGTATGATAAAATTTAATACTGAAAGTCATAACACTGAAGGCAGAAATAAAACCGCGAACATGTACAATAACGAACTAGATTTCTGTCTGATAACACGATGTTTACAAGTCCAATGAATCCTTTACAGCTGTAGGTATCGCAAAGAACTGGAAAATGTCTATATGCTCCTAAGGAAACAAACGCAGCAGCATATGATGTAGTTTCGTGTGACAAGATAAGTTGCCATATTTTTTCAGATAAGGTTCGCGCGTGTGCATGCGGTAGATGACCGACCGGGTGCTTGTTTAACACACAATTCATAGTACACTGTTGGTAGAGTATTGGTACAGAAAAGCTGATTTTAAAATGTGGAATACGAGTTCTTACCTTTCAGCGATTGATCTACGCTGACAAACATGTGCTCGTGAACAAGGATTTGTACAGCAAGGCAGCCTGTTTGGTGTCGGTTCACCCTCTTAATGTGTCAATCTTGGTTTGTTAAGTTAGTATTCGAGATGGCGAGATGATAGAGTACAGTGTTCAAAAATCCTTCATTAAAACATGCCAAAAATGTTGCGTGAGCCAATCATCGGAGACAGTTAGGTAAAAATTAATAGGTCAACAAAGGATGGTCCGCGTATCATGTCTTGTGGGAAATGAGTCGAGTTACGGCTCTTTTATCCTCTTTTATTTTCATCTTCATCTTTAACTTCAGCTTTTATTACTTCCATTACACAATGAAATTTATAATATATATTGTGTCAATTCAAGTGACGAAGGAAATACAGAAAGCAAAATATGCTTGATGTTATAGATTTCAGTTTTAAAACTGAGGAAGCTTTTTGTGTAGACGAGGAAAGCTCTCGGATAAAGACCTAAATTCGGAGGATGAAATGAAAACGTAGTTACAGAACATGACAAAACTGACCAGAAGACACCCTATGCCCAGACACAAACGCCTATCACAGACCACAGGCTTACCATCTTCTGTTTGTGTGGTGTATTGTGCTTTTAATTCCATGGCTGCGTCGGTTATAAATTTAGCCTTTTCTTAATGCGATATTTAGGGATTTTTAAACCGGTAGAAAAAAATGAACTAAAAACGCTAAAAAATATATGAATATGGTGGTAAACTTGTGTACATACTATGTTCCCTGGCACCCCTCTTGACCTTAAGCCCTCCCCCTACAAGATACAAACGCCTGTAACAGATCCCAATTGGAAAAGCGTGGCGATACTGCAACTCTTTGCTTTAGTAAACTGAACCGACTCAATGAAAATATGATCACAGTGACCTCCTTCTGTCAGGTGTACGGTTGACCCGCTGGTAGAGGATAATTATATAACCGGCATTTCCAGCCTCTCATTTCAGCCTTTCAGTTTGTCGGTTATGTTTGATCATTCTTTTGGCTGATTAGGTCTTTCGTAGATCCTACGTATCGTTTACAGCATTTAGTCCAGTCAATCTACGAAAATTTTAGGCTCCAGATCAAACTAATTGCAACAGAATTTATTTCATTGCTAAATGAAGGTTTTAGGTGACCTAAGTAACATACTAAAAATCCCAAAAAATCCCTTCGGTGGAACATCCCAAAATTTAGCGATAAAGATGTCAAGCTTTTTTCCACAGGGTACCCATGTTGAGAGGTATTGAACGCACTGTAAAAATGCGTTTGTTTTCACAATTATTTCGTTCAATATGTAAAAACTAACACGATTCACGGCATAGGTAATTGGAACAACGTTATTAACTATAAAAAAAATATAATAAATGCATACAAAATAGAAATATTTAAAACCACAGGGAACCCACGACGGAAATATTCGCTTTCGCGAATATTTTTCGAATTATGCATCTATTTTCGGGAGTTTGTTTGTTGTTCACTCAGGGTATACAAAATGTAATATTACATTTGTATATCTGCAATTGCTGCAATTGATATTAAAACAAAGTTTTAATATCCACTTTTTTAGAATATTCTTACGATTTAATTTAAATTTAGCATTTTATTAGATTTTAATACAGTAAACAAGCAACATACTGATAAGGCCGCAAAGGTTCTCGATAATGCAGCATAAAGGATAAAACAACAACAGAAACGAGACAACATTTCAATAAAGACAGACAGCGGTAACCCTTTTGATTATATTACTGGATGCTTAATAACAATAACAAGATATTGCCACAATTTTATGATTTTACGATTTTAATCTGATTTTAGTATTCTATTTTAATGACCGGCTGAAACACGAGTTAATGTTTAATATACAGCATTTTTTTTGTACCATTGGGGTATACAAAATGCAGTTATTGCATCTGTAACGTTTTGCTGTAATTCAGTGAAATAGAAACCGTCTGTGTTTAAATATTTACTATTTAAAAATATTAACAGGTTAAAATATCGACCCCATTACGAATTTAAAATTGGTAACTATGATAAAAACAAAGCAAGATTTACAAGTTTATTATTTTTACACATTTAGCTTACGATGTGCGAATGAGCCAACCACTGTTTATAATAATAGTGATCAAGAAAAAGAGCCATGTTTTTTTATTTAGACGTTTTGCTTGAAAGCGCTAAAAAATATGAAAAGAAAATGCGACACTAAATGCCTAAATGCATCAGTCAAGCAAGCATTTATAAAGTTTGTAGCTCTAAGATACATCTGTTGTATTTTAACTGGTGTGACCAAGCCTCTAGGATCCGAAGTTGTTCGTTTGAAAGGACGCATTATGTGGCGCACAGCGGACTTAAGCTTCCCGCCACCATTTTCATGATTATCCTTGTTTTCTGCCTCGTTGTCTCATTAATTGATCAACCTCGATAGTTCTTTCGTGCAGTCTGAGATATCGATGGGCAACGAATCGAAAAGAACGAACTAGCTTGAAATGCGAGATACTTGGCATCCACTTCGAAGTTAGTATCCATTTGAATGCAAAGGAATGAATTTCAGGTCTGCTATTTGATTCAGGTAGTATTATAAGTCACAGATATGCAGCTAAAAGTAACCAGTAACGTACATTGTCTTATTATGAATAACAAAGAAATACTTAAGAAAAAATTAAGGTACAAATGACTAATTTTAGTGAGCCGACTAAGATAAAAATCAACGTAGACTGATAGTTACTTTTGAAATAATGAGTCTGCTCAGAAGGTCTGCCATTATCGTCGGGGGCACAGTGAACAGACCTGGTAAGAGAGTACGCGCCGATCAAACGCTTAAGGTAGCTGAACACAGTTTCACAGTACCTATGCGTCATTTATTGTCATTTTAAAACCACTAACGTCTGGGCGCCCAAAATTGGCGAGGCATACGATTAAGCAACAAGCTATATATTTTGATATTTTTGTTGAGCTTTTAGGGTGTTGCCATGGCAACACGGTGGATTGAAAATCAGCCTGCAATATTTGGTTTCTTTTATTTTCAGAAAATCTAGTCATTAGATTTTGTCCATCATTTGTCTCCAATAAACTCGTAAAAATATTCGCATGTTAACACTGGTCTCATGTAATTTTGACAGAGGGATCTCCCGTAATTTGTGGTTTAATATGTTTGCGTTTTGTAAAAATCTCCTCTGTTAGATTTCAAATTTTTGATGGCAGGTGAGTTCGGCATATTCGGAACTATTATTGTGCCAAATTTCGTGAAATTCTAATGAGTTGTTTCGTAGAAATCAGCACGTTTCCGAGGAAAGTCACTAAAACATCCAGTCACAATTTTTTGGTCAACTGCGCATGCGTTGCATTTAACTGGGTTCTCGATCCAAAGACAAAAACGACCAAAAAGGCAGTGTATTTCTTCAATGGTTCTACATATTATCTATTGATTCAACAAACATTTTTACGAACAAAAAATTGTTTGATTTTAAGACGAAAAACAACACTTTCGCGATCCACGCTGAGCAAAATAAAATGATCGCTGAACAGGCCCCACGTTTGTTTTTCTCAAAACTCTGCGCGCGCTGACTCACGTAAGCAGCTGAAATTGAAGAGCGCGCGCAAACTGTGTTCAGCCACCTTAAAAATGCACTGACGTTGCAGGAAATACGCGCGCGCAGAATGACGAAAGAAACAAACAAATAAAAAAACGGTAAAAGGTAGAAAAAATCAAACAAGGTTTTTGATAATTCTCTCTTACCGCACGTTTCAAACCGTGGTACCACAGCTGGCAGGGTAATCAAGATCTACAACCAACGAACTGGGGCTGGAAACAAGTTGACGAAAAGCTACTTCCAATCAGAACTGATCTACCAGCAGCACACGAGTCCCTCTTTCTTGGATATCATCAGTTGTAACTGCAAATCCAACTGTAGTACGCAGAGGTGTACCTGTAAGAAGCATGGTCTCCAATGTTCTCCTGCTTGTGGAGTGTGCAAAGGCCAGAGCTGCCTGAACTCGCCTGCACTCGACTTAGTAGAAAACGAATAACTGGATTACAACGAGTCTTTACATCGTTAGACTCCGAACTTGTAGTTGAGAGCAACAAGTTATAACGCGGGCACACCGACTATTACAGACTATTTCCGCAAATTTGTTGTCGTACAAATTTCATTTTTAATTTATTTAATCATGAAATAGTTTTAGTGGCCAACTAGCTGAAGTATTATGGAAATTTCAGCTGTGAAATATTAGATCCATGTTTTGTTTCAACCTGGCACGTCAGGCCATGAAAAGATTCAGATAGTCAACAAACAAACGTGCAATCAGTCAATCGAAAACGTGCAATCAATCGAAAACCGATAGCAGTTGTGTTAATTCCGAGGTTCAGCCATCAATACTGATCCTATTGTTAAATTGAACTGAAAAAACGAATAAAATGTGTTAACTGTAGAGTTTTCCTTTTTGTTCACTGACGTGGGTATCCTGTGGTACGGAAATGTTATTTTAGTATTTGTATACGTTAAATTGGCTGAAAATTGATCCAAATAATTTTGTTATATTTTTAGGGTTGTAATATATCACAAAACATGCGCAGGCCCCGCTCAAAAAGAAGTTTGATTAGGTTTTCATTTTACACAACGTGGGTACCCTGTGGAAACAGCTTCAAATCTTTATTGCTTAATTTCGAGATGTTCCACTGAAGGGATTTTTTGGGATTTTTATTATGTTGTTTAGGGCACTTGCCTTGGTCATATAACGCATAAATAAATTCTGTTGCAATTAGTTTGATCTCAAACCACAGATTGACTGGACTAATTATCGTTTGCGGTCTTTTGCAGTTTTTAGTTCTATTTTCAGTAAACACGAAATAACTAATCTGAAGCAAGGCTGACTGTCCAACTGGAGTCCGCGTAACAAGGGTAGCGAGGACTCTGGGAACCAGATTGCGACTCCCGTACAACCGCTAAAAGATCAACCTCGTTCCCAGGGCCCTACTCTTCCCGCCCCCTCTCTCGCTCTTGGGGCCGCGGGGGGCGGTAAGAAGAACATGGGAACAAGGTTGCTAAAAGATACGATGGGCATCCTCGACTCTTTTATTTGCCGGATAGTCCTCCCCTCCCCTCCCCTCTCCTCCCCTCTAGTGGAAACGAATCGTAATACATCGGATAAACCAAGGCAGCGCGAGGTAACGGAAACAAAGTTATAACAATGAAAACTTGAATATATATAAAAGCTAAAATCTCAGTTAATAATTTATAGTTGTTCAACCAGGATTCAGTGAGGGTGAAACTTTGATGCAAATGGTGTTGTTCCGATCAATCGATCATGAAACTCGACGGCTTTTGAGAGTTTCAGTGTGTCTTGCTGCAACTCTAGGCATGTCATCCAGAAGCATCAAAAGCACTGTATCTCATCATTATTTTTAATCAAAGACAGATATGAAACTCGACGGCTTTGAGACTTTCAGTGTGTCCTGCTGCAACTCTAGGCATGTCATCCAGAAGCATCAAAAGTACTGTATCTCATCATTATTTTTAATCAAAGACAGATGAAGTTATTTTAGCACTTGCTATTTACTTCAGTCTAATTTTAACTCCTGTCGGCCAGCGGTTCATTAATATTAATCACTGATACAGATTGTCGCGCGCTCAAGGAAAGCCTTGATCTGAATTTCAGTATCTTTTTGTATGGACTCCGAATATTTGTGTCACTATCTGTGTCAGAAAAGCACAGATTGAATCTACAACAATCTATATACATACGTTTTGTTTTGGATAAATTTCAAAAAACTACCGCATACTGCATAGACATTGCCTTCAGTGCGAGAAAGATAAGACCTTACGACACATCAACCGGAACAGGAAAAACACTTCCGTGTTACAAATTGACGGGTTTGCCGCAACATCGCTTTTAAGTTGATAAACAAACGTCTTGCATAGATGACAAAATACTTACATTATCGAGGGAAATAACATCCGACAGGTTTCTGAAAATAATTTGAAGATTTTAGAAAGTAGTACCTCGACAAAAAAAACATACGCATTGGATTCAATTAATAAAATACAATCTCTTTTGAATCACAAAGTTCCCAACTACAGTCTTTCTCAAGATCACTTTCAATATGAATCTAAAGAAAAACAAGGTCCATTTTAGAAGTGCTTTGCTGATAATTTGATTATTCGCAGAGAGCTGTCAGCGGTCTAGCTGACGAAGACAGGTGTTATTCAGCGTGACGATGAAATATTGCAAAGCATTGAACGAAATAAACAATTTTAACGCCGATAACGTTTCTACAAGAGCCTTCTGCTTCCAACAAAATACTAACAATGTTAAGACTGTTTTTTTTTTATTAAACGAGAAAAACATAAACATCAATATATGATTAACGTGGTGTGACGAATTTCTAAGATCAAACTTCAGAGAAGAGGTCGCTTCAGTAACTTCAATCGTGCAGCTAAAATCTTACAAAAATACGCCGAAGAATTGAAATAAGAAAAATAAAAAGACTAACTGAGAGAGTAGGTTTTAAGAGGCGATCTTGTCAAAGTAAGTGAATAAACAGTCGAACAGTAATTACTTCAAGCGTACTCACCACAATGCGCCGTATCCTTTACATGTTTTCAGTTCCCCGTGACATTTTCGTCCGCGACGTTTATCTCAACTTCGATTCAGTAAAAAATAATAGATCGAGACAATTAATGCTACAGTAATAAATAAAAAAAACTTCAGCCTGCGGGCATATAAATCTTTTCCCTACTGTAATACAATCGGTTTTTTTTTTTCAATCAAGAGCCCCAAATATGGTTTCTGATACAAAGAATAAATCGGCCCACATGGGGTGGGAATTTTTCGTCACTGTAACAAATAATCCGGTAGTGATAATCTCTGAACCGAATGTCGACCAATTAAAATAGCAGAATCTAAATACGGTTACCGTAAGACCACAGTGAAGGATGTCCAGGCTATTGAAGTTGACTGCCGGATATTCGAGACCAATTACTTCCTATACAGGGCCTAATTTCAAAGTGAAAACTAATGTGTTCCCCACTAATGTACTACATGCATAATTTATTATAACACGGCGTAAACGGACTTTTTCCCTTATTAGTCGAAACTGAGAATAATTGCTGTCATCCCCGACATATGAATTGATTTAACTAGTTGTTCATCAGTGAATGAAGTTTACCCGATTTTCACTTAATTATTATAACTCTATTCCCAATTAATTGAATACTACGTTTTGTGTCTTTACCGTGCGTAGTAGACGTGATATTTTGATATCATTTTCAATGAATGTATGTACTTGCATGGGTTTATGCAAATTAATATTATTCGGCTTTTGTATAATTAATGATAATTAATGATAATGATAATCTGAAATGATCACCTGAATACGTCGCGGTTTGCTCGCGTAAAAGGGTCGTCGGGAGGGCGCGAAAACATCCAGTCGCCATGTTGTAATTTAGTGCATTTGGATTTAACCTAGATTTTAGGCAAGAAATCGGGTTTTACGCAAATAAAAATAAGTTACTTTAAAAATGTGAAGGGGGGGGGGGGGGGGGGGGGGGGGAGTCCAAAAACAAACAAAAAAATCCTGCAAAACAAACATTTAAGAAAAAAAATCCTGCATTGCAATGAAACCAGAAAAAATATCCTGCATGGATAACCAATGTGACTATGAAAATATATTACACAGTCTGAAAAACAAATCTGTGATCTGTAACAGGAAATCCCCTCCTCCCAACTTCCTAAATTCATCTCAAACTGCATTTCAGGCATCTTATTTTATAATAAACGATTTCTACTGGCTGAACAGAGATTTCAATTTGAACCAACTCAGTATTATAAAAGTGATTATAAATAGTATTATAAAAGTGACAGGCCAAACACGACTCCCGCGAGTCGCAAAATGTATAAAGAACTAGCCTTTAGAATAGCTTTCCCAAGAAGGTCTACGAGATATTTTTTCCCCTTAGATCACCAAAATAGAGATGTGACAAGTGCTCGATATCTATTGTATGACTCTTTGTTCTTTGGGATATATATCTCTTTAATGACAGGAGATCAGTTTACATGCTGTGCATAGCCATTTACCATAGAACTATTGTTTCTCTGTGCCTTCATTATGCTAGCTCTCTTGGCATATGTTAGGTCTTCTTTGGCTAACTTAAGTCTGATAGGAGTATACGACGTTACACATAGAAACCTCAAAAATGGCAAGAACAACTAAGACTGTGAACCTGTATTCTTCATACTTCATATATAATGTTCATAGAATCGTTTGAAAGACCCGTAAAATCTACTAAATCAGTCAATGGATAAATTCTATATTGATCTATATCTATAATCTTTTACTGCCGCGTTCTCGATTGATTTTATAACAAGCTTGTACTGAAAAGTTTCAACTTGTCAAGTTGTCAACTTCTGATTACATTACAACTTTCCTTTAATAAAGTTTGGTCATAAATATCATTCAATTTGATGTCCAGATCAGAATGCTGGAAATTGCATTTTCCGAGCCTCTAGATTTCTAACGGCCCCTTCAATATCCCACGGCCGCCTAAACTTTCCATGACAGCCGGATACAACAAAACGTATTGAAACCCCTGAAGATAAATAGTGATCGGCTGCAATTTTTGTTATTTCTATTCACATTTCTAATGGTGCATCCCTAAATGAAGCATATCAGAAAACGGCAAACTGATCCTTACGGCAAGGCGATTAAGGAGTAAACAAAAGAATAAAACAATATATACATATATTAAAACAAATTTGCCCAATATTTCGGTTTGAAAACAAACCTTCTTCAGGGGCTAACAGGAAAATGAAGATAAAACTAAAAGTTCGTTACCAATAAGAGTTTGAAAATATGAAAATAAAAACAATAGATTGATATTGGTGTAGGAGACTACAACGGTGTCGTATGTCAAGGAGCTTCGTCACGTCTATTTATTCCTAGAGGAGAAGAGGAGATAACCAGGAAAACGTTCTCCCTTTGTGTATCAAATGAGCCTCTCTCGCCTTTCTCACTGCGTCACGGTTGCTGCGTATGAGTTGAAGTGGGATTAGAAAAACATCATTGATTGAATGTAATTCATGTAATGGGGCAAAATTTCACCAGAAATAAGGAAATTACCATCGTTGGATGTGTTTAAGAAAGCAATCAGGAAAGTGGATTTGCATGAATTTTTAAACAATGCATGCAAAAACTGCACGCTATGTAGTTCTTGAGCTTAATCGATTTTTATTTTAAAGAATATTTTAAGTAAATTGTAATTAATATTTTAGATATCTTGGAATTTATGTTATTGTTATAGTGTAATATTTTAAGTAAATTGTAATTGATATTTTAGAATTTTAGATAGTGTCCCCAATTAGTGGTTTTACTGAACTGCTATATTTTTATTGACACTTGAATAAAGTTATTATTATTATTATTATTATTTATTACAAACATGGGGGGGGCTTATAACAATATTTTTCCAGCCCAAGGAAAGCTATGATAAATGTTCTTAGGATGAAAACAGCACAGACTACCACCTTGAAATATTGTCATTCCTTATCTTTTAGAAATTTAAAGACACGGCCAGTAATTGTACTAGGTTTATAGGGTTCAAATTGACGATGCAGGTCTGCAGGCTCATTAATGCAGGCTCGTTAATGGCCCTTAGCGTAGATGAGTACGCCACGCCAACATATCAGCGGTTTCTCGCTTTCTTGACCCTATAGTCTCGTTTTGATGTTTACGCTCATCGTCGTCAGAGGTTCTCGTAAACGTCAAAACGAGACTATAGGGTCAAGAAAGCAAGAAACCGCTGCTATGTTGGCGTGGCGTACTCATCTACGATAAGGGCCATTGAAGTGACCATTGGAGTATCCTCTCTCTCCCGCGTGCACCCTGGTATTTTGTAGGACTTCCTAACGGTTCTCTAGTACCTGTTTCAGCGGCAAAAATAAGGGAGGGTACGGGAGACCCTGTCCCCACCCCCTAGCCGTCTTATCTTGCAAAACTTACAAGGAGAAAATCGGATCTGACCGCTCCGATTTCTGTACGTAGCTAGCATGAAGGTTTATACACCATTACTACTGCCTCCTGTATGGAATGTTAAATCAGTCGCAAGATTTCATCCAGTATTTTGTCAGGCTTCTCTAACAGGAAATAAGTGGCAAAGGACCGCGAACGAAAATGCTGCTGGTGCCGACGTAGGGTCTAGAGAAGATCTTATCAGCCGAAAATGTGAATACGAATAAAATGAGCAAGGCTGGTACTATACGTAGAACAATTAAGTGTATGTGACAGATATTTTTTTATTTGCTTGATGGAATCTACATTGCGTTCTGATAAGAAAGTCGAAAAAAGTTTTTCGATATCGATTTTTCTTGTCCGCGATTTAGCCGTCTAAAAACGTGAAATTTAACTTCCGGTGTGTTACAAAACCGCGCAAGAAGAAAGACTGGAAATAGTTCGCTGTGACGTCAATACAAGAATGCCAGTGTCGTGATTTTTCAGTTCCTCCGTTTTTTGGTGCGTGTTGCTACAACCATAGACAATACACCTCAATAGAACCATGTTTCGTTCTCAGGGCGCACCAAAAAATGTGAGGAACCGAGAAACCGCGACCGGTGCATTCTTGTATTGACGTCACAGCGGACTATTTCCAGTCTTTCTTCTTGCTCGGTTTTGTAACCAACCGGAAGTGAAATTCCACGTTTTAGACGGCTGAAACACGGAAAAGAAAATCGAAATCGAAAC
The DNA here is from genome assembly GCA_024195265.1 of Dendrophyllia cribrosa. Taxonomy (NCBI): domain Eukaryota; kingdom Metazoa; phylum Cnidaria; class Anthozoa; order Scleractinia; family Dendrophylliidae; genus Dendrophyllia; species Dendrophyllia cribrosa. Next base: position 25,443,652 of record JAJLRJ010000009.1, read on the forward strand.
AACTCTTTTCGATTTTCTTATCAGAACGCTATGTAGATTCCATCAAGCAAATAAAAAAAAACTGTCATATACACTTTAACGCAACAATGGCATGCATGATAGAGTTCAAACTGAAAGCCAAAATGAAACCGTGGACAGCTGTTTCGACCTGGCTGGGTCTCGTCAGCACGGTTGGGTCAGCAAACTGAATAGAACAACCAGCACCAACGCCAACTGCATATCCAGTTAGTGCATGCGGTGATAACCTCAGATGTGCCCAAAATCAAATGATTACCAATTGGCCAACGTCACAAGCGTTAAGTACGTTAAGCGTCCATAGAGTTAAGTGTTCTACGTCGTATCAGCCTTGCTCATGTTATCTCTAAAAGTCTTCGCTTACACCCGTTTATAAACCTGGGTGCCCGTAAATGAGACAATTTGGAAGTTCTACGGTTAAAGACATGATATGCTCCTGGTGGGGTCTCCCGGTAACTCATCAAGGGTTGATTTCTGTAGCTTGGAGTGACTTGGAGTATTTCTACTCTCCCTGGACGGAACTGATTAGTTCATAGCGGTATAAGACTGAACACTCGCAGAGTTTGTTAGGTTTTCCTCATTGTTCACTGGTTCTCATTTATAGAGACAGCACGGAAGTTAAGTGTCGTGGTCAATCTCATTCCCAGGGTCCCTGGGAACTAGTGTGTCGTGGCTAAGGTAAGAGAACAATGACGGAGAGCATAACTATCATTGAAACCGCACTAGAAAACCTGGCATGCGTGAAGATTTATGATTTCCTTCCTGCAATTGCAATTGCGCAAAATAGGAAGGAAATTTAATGTCTCATAAGTCTCCGGTATGTAACATGAAACATGAATGTTTAATTAGTCAGCTTTTAATATTTAGCCAGACGATCGCGAATTCCATTCAATATTTATATTATATGAAAGGAAGTGTTTTACCGTCAACTGAATTAGTCGAAACATTGTCAACTCGCGCTAGTGGCATGAAGAAAAATAATAAGAAGAAGAACGAAAAAAAAACCCCGGAAGCTTCAATCATAAGACTTTGTTCGTGCAGGAGCATATAAGGGTTCCTGGTTCTTATCACTGCTGCTCAAAATCCTAATTTTCTTCTCAGCATACAAAACTTCTCGCCACCAAAATAAAATCTTCTAACCGGTATTGCTCCTTCCACCACGCCGTGTACTGACTTACACGTGGTCCTAATACGCTGTCTATCCTGCCCTCCCCCCGGACCTGGCGATCATGTCAAATCCCTCAGCTCATCTGACATACCGAATTATTCAGATTATTCCAGACGTCTTGATCAATAATGAGCCGGGACGGGTGTACACGCTTATACATTTAGCCTATGCAGGGTATGCGTAACCTAAAAAGGTTTGCTTTCACAGTCGTATTTGTTGTATTTTGGCTTGACAGATAGGAAACTTTCAATATGGGGTTAAGTTCGAAAACGGGAAGTAATTCGGGCACTAAGGGTTTTAAGAAGCCATGCAGCCACACACCAAACATTTCGAGTAGTGCTATATACCGATTTACACGTGGTCCTAGCAGGCTGTATACCCCTGGGTGAATGGGTCGGTTAGATTGTACAGTTATATAAAATCTTCTAAAATCTATCGCAGCATGAGCTCGACTTGACCATGCCAGGAGCCCGACTTTCATGATATCTAGACGGCTCCTGTAATGCTTTTCAGACTAACAAATCCCTTTATAAAAATCTATAAATGGATTACCACTGACGTGTTATCTAAGTAGATTTTAACACCTTCGAATTTTAAATGATCACTGATAGCTTTCAATGAAAATACGCAACTAGATGAAAGTGATTATTTGTTTTATGTAAATTCTAGCAGGAATTGAGCAATTATGTAAGGTATTAGTTGTTTGAATATGTTAGCGACAGCAGTCGATCACTGACAAAATAGAATTGAATGCTTTTGTTTCAGAACGATTTAATTGAATTCCACATAATACATGCATTGTCTCTATAATGGCGCAAGTCTAAACAGGCCGCCTATAATGAACTCATACGCCTCTATTACTCATATTTCTCAATGATACGGTATTTATATCCTTGTACCTGTATGGGCTGATTAGGGGATAAAGACGATGTATATGGTTGCCCTGCGATGACTTGTTTACCTCGACAGGTGTCTCTGGAGGGTTCAACCCAACACTTCTATTTCTCGGCTGTAATGCCTTTAATTTAAGATTCAGACTTCAAACAAAGGGTTGGATCAATTTTCGCAGTTTATGGCTGGAACGATCTGTTACCATAGATGTGAGTTTGTTTTGTAAACGCTACGGCCTCGTGTTGACTCTGTGGATGAAAAGGATTTTTTCGTTTTGTTTTAACGTCACTCGCCTTGCATGCCAACAGTAATAATGAAAAAGTTACACGTATTAAGTCAGGGCAGCTGGATGATTGTGATTTCCGTTATTCAGTCACGTCGGGTCATGCAACAGCGCTTCTGTGGCAGCAGACGTATGCATTTCAGTTTCTAGTGAACCTCAGTGAGAAACTCAGCGCGCGCGCGGGAGAGATCGAGAAGGCCGGCGCGGCGTTGACTGGTGGCTGTCTAAACGTCAATTGCTTTCTCAATCCCACACAAATCACTCTTGAAAACAGCTCATCAACATCGTATCACCGTGCGTCCGCCAATATAGTATTAATAGGATCACATCGTGCCAAAGCGGAGAGTCAAAAAGCTCCAAAGGTCGCGGTTTCAATAAATTTCACTCAGTTGAACGGCTCTCAACTGCAGCTTTAGAGATATTCAGTCGGAGATATCGACGCCTTGCTGTACCTCAGATTAAGTAGAAAGACTTGCATCCGAGATCTGGGAAGTCATAAATCATCTCAAAGAACGTCTGATCCACATACGTTCGTGCCGTGCTAGTCTGCAGTTGTTGACGGATCCGAAGTCAAGTATAAAGGGATGTGAAGCTTGTCATGGATCGAGCCAGTCGCATTGTTGTTACGTTACTAAGTTTGTGCGCGATTGCCGTGGCCGGCAATGGAAACTTCTCCGCGCAAAGCAGTGCTAATGCAGTTTCTGCTGCCGAAGAGATAAGGCGGACTCCAGGTGAACGGCTTTTCTCTGTTCTTGCATGCTTGTTTTGTGCACCAGTTTAAACGTGCTTTCTCATCGTGGAAGCAATATAAAGTCATTGCCAACACGATGTAGGAAGGATATATTATTGAATAATATTAGCCAGTTAAACAAATGGAGAACAAAAGTTAATCGTTCTGAACAAATCTGAAAAATTCCTGAAGAGAATAAACGTCTAGACGAGTCGTAGCTGTGTTTTCATTCGGTTATGCATCATGAAGTAATCATCGAATGCGGCAAGTGTACCAGGATAAAATCCATGCGGCAAACCACATTTCATTTGAACCGTTTTTTTTTTTACAAAGCCTTTGATAAAAAAGAAAACTAAATTGTTGTCGGGAAGGACGAGAAAATCGCATCAGAGTTGGTTAATTCCGGTCCATTATTTTGAGAAGACGTGTGGGTTTAGTAGATTAATATCTAGATTTCAGTGTTTTTTTTTTCCCTTGATTTAAGAGGCCACAGTCACGTTCAAGTTGATCAAATTCGCAACAGTGGTTTTAATTGTTTAAATGCCAGACATTTTAGCAAGCTTAGTTTCTTTGTAATTGACGCCAGTGACCGCATGGCAATACACGAAGCTCAGCATTCAAACCCTGGCATGGGGTTCAAACTTGTAGCCAAACGTTGTTTTGAGCTAAAAAAAATCGAAACATTCACTTGGTGTATTACACAGATGTTTTGCAATATTGCTTCTTTTTTCTTTGCATGACAGATGCAGTCTCGATGGCGCCAGTGTGCCACCGTTCGACCTTATGCTGCAAACTGGGACGGAAAGCCGTTCGTCTTTCTTATTCTGCTATGTACACGTGCAAAATAGAAGCCTTGTCACAAGGGTTAGAATATCATACGTCTGCCAGTCATAGGCTCAAACACAAGGCCCCTAGAAATGGAAACGCGGACAGAATGGATGCTGCCAATACCCTTCACAGGTCGTTTGGATTCCGCAGGCGTCTGATGCTGTGCGAGTCTAAGGGCCAAGCTCAAAAGCAGTGCTTCCAAGATTGTTGCGAGAGAAAATTACGAGAAGAACAAGCAAGAGCAAAAAAGAATGCAAGCAGGCAAGATCCTTGAGGGAAAAAAAGATAAAAATAACTCAGACACTTAGAATGTGGACTGAACGATAAACAAGCGATTGGCGCGAGAAACAAAAAAAGAGGAGAAAAACTTGCAAGGAATGGCGAAGTTTCCTTAGCTATTTTGTTGTTGTTGTGTTGCGTTTAATTCGTCCACTCATCAACAATCTGGCATCCTGAGACAAGCTAAGCGGCCTTGGACTGAATACTGACTAAAATCGCAAAGGCGTTGCCTGTTCTTTTTTGTTTTGTAAATACATATGCAAAGGACATATAAAAACTGAATACATAAATACGGATCGTAAGTTAAGTAACAGTCATAAAGTGTGACGCAACTGGACTATTACTGTGTCTATATACTCAGTATTTAATCGTGATTGTAAAAAGCTTCGTTTAGTACATTTTTCATTTTTCGAGAAAGAAATATTGGAATGGCCACTACGGTACTATTTGAGGTGCTTTCAACGAAAATTGATAGTGAAAGGCCTCGATCGAATTGATCAGTGGCTTTCATATCGAAAGATACTTTTTCTGTCTTTAAAATTCATTCAACTTTACACTGCCACATGACTACAAACTTAAGCTAAATCATTTTAAACTAAAGAGGAGAATACGTTTCCTTTTGTTGTAAGCTAGTTAGCCAAAGGAACTTTAACTAGTCTAAAGGCTGACAGCTCGCCATTAGGACAATCAGCATGCATAACAAATGCTTAGTCGAGTCGAGATGACGTTCAAATAAAGAGAGATACATCTGCTGTGAGGTATATTGTACATGTGACCATTCAAATAAAGCTATCGAGCAGTACGTACTTTCCTGTGGCATTGTTTACGATTATGCCGCGCAAAGGGTTTAACTTTTGAGTCTGTGGATGACAATCTAAACGCAACGCCACCATTCCAATAAAACTTTGAAGTGGTATTAGCAATATTTATCTAATTTGTATTTTGGCACTCTTAGAGGCAAGTAAAGTGTTAAGCCAATAAAATGTAATCGCATGCAGTGCAAAAACACTTCAAACCGCAATTTATTTTATCGTGGTATAGACGTAAGTGTATTCCGCGGTGCTAATGATGCGATAAAAGGCATCTGTATAAGTAATAAGTGGTGGGAGGGGCTCACAAGTTCATTTAATGGGCTTTAGCTTCTATTTGTATGATTGTACTGTATGGGTAAATCTATGCAGATAACTATCTATCACGCGATCGATCAATCATTGCATAGTTCATAAGTAGAAAATCAACCAGTGACATTTCCTTGAAACTGTTCAACATTGAAATGGTGACGTTTAAGGACTTCATGCACGTACTGAAAAGTTAAAACCACCTTGTACAGCATAATAAACAGAACCGCAGGACATCATTGCTAAGGGACTGACCATTTTACTTCTGGGGAGGGGGATTGGGTGATTTTGAAAAAAACTGAAATATATATCCTGCAAGCCAATTTGATTGGAAAAATATCCTGCAACTTCAAAAGCCCGGCTTGAAGCTGTCCTTTTTTAGCAAAAAAAATTCCTGCATCAACACAGCAAAAGGAAAAAAATCGAGAATCAGGACGAGATCACCCAACCCATCTCCCCCTCAGAAATTTAATGGTTCACCTTGAGTGAAATTTACATCTTGAATGGTGACACTTTGGAACCTCCCTTGCGGCACACTACCTTGTACAACCTTCACTCGAATGGTCACACTTTAGGATATTTGACAGTAAGAACTGTGACATAACTTAAAATATGTGACTCCAAGAGGGAAACGGTTTAGTAACCGTCATTTTAATATCGACAAATGTGACTGAGCGACTAATCAGTTTTTGTCAAAATATCAAACCCCTGAGAGAGAATAAAGATAATCATCAAGTTGGAGAGGATATTGGCGTAATGTCACTTAGCGAATGATCTGAACTAAAATTAGCTAATATGGAACAAACTCACGCTAGCGCTAACTACCGAGAATTAAAGCTGTGATAACTGTAAAAAATGAAATCTTTTTTCCACCAACATCTATTCAACCTTTTGTGATTCCATATTCGATCCTCGAAGTTCTTCATTACTTTAGCTAATACAATCCTGGCCTTCTTCAATATCAGGAGTATACCCTTATAATGTTTCATATTTCATAAATACAACTGAAAGCACGAAGAGTCTAAATAAATAGAGCGGTATTACTAAATGATCTGGGAGCGATGCATGATGAGGCTGATGAGGGTTGCCTTTGAGAAAGCGGCCGTTCGTTCTTGTTGTTATGGATACACACTAAGGCCCGATCTACACTAAAGCGTTTTAAATCTCCGATTTCACCCGTCCATACTAACATACATCGAATGCGTTTTCGCAAAGCTCCGCTTTCAACTGTCCACAATATAATGACACGTTTTCAAAAAAGATGCGTATTCAAGTCTCCACTTTTGAACCGTTTTCGAAAGTCGCTGTTTTCATCAGCTTTTGCGATGGTTTTATACTTTGCGAAAACGCATAGTAATTTATGCGCTTTCAAGCGCATTACTGGAGCCTAGCATTACTGTGGACGAGGCAAAAAACGAAAGCAGAAGCGTTTTTAAAAGTTCCTACTTGGATAAACGATCTCGTAAACATCCGTTAATCGATGATAAAGATCGGAGTCTATCACGTATTAGCATGGACGGATGAGCATACGTCGTTAAAGATCCGCGTTTTTTTTTTGGCGATTAAGATCAGAGCGCGGAAGGAAGATAAACAGCTGCACCGCAAACTGTTCCGTCTCATGAAGATCGCAGTTTTCCATCGTTTTTTTTTAATGTGATGGACTGAAAAAGAATCAGCTTTTTAAAGAAGAAGAATTAATTAAGTGTAAATTGGATTAGTAGTGATTGTGAGAAAATCAGATTATCAAGTCAGTCAGAAATATATATGGGATGACGAATTAAGAAGACTAACATCAAAGGAATGGATTAAATTCATAGTTGTGGGATTTTTTAAGTGCGCGTCCGGATTCTGTGCATTCTTGAGTTAAGGCAAACCAACCTCTTGAAAACTCTCACTGATACTCTCATCTTTTCGCCAGCGCATCGTTTTGTATTGCCCAACTGAGTAATACACAGAGTCTCCAAGATGGCGGACAAATGGGCCACCCTCCTTTTCCCGCTCCGGGGGGGGGGTACTCCTCACAATTGTGGGTGGGATGTACCGCCGTGTGCGTCCCACCTCTGGTACATGGTCTTTTAGACTTGAACAATGGATGAAGTCTATTTTTAGACCAAAACGGCTCAAAAAAGACACTTCGGGACCACATATACCTTTATGTAAGGGGGTCCGGGCTTTGAGTTATGTAATGTTATGGTAACTTTTTCGTAAGTCTATAGATAAAAGTCTGATGTGTAGCCATTCAAATTAACCCAAAAGAAAAGTATCTTTCCATGCTCCGATCCTGTTTTGGGGGATCTTACGTTTTCAATTTACTGTGGCAAACATAAAGAGGAAAACGGGGTGAATTTTCACAAGTTTCGGCCTTGACTCTCGGCTTCCTTTGGAACGAATTGATTTATTGAGCGGGTCACTTAAATGAGTCGCAATGGACATGACACTATTGACACAGGTGGTATAAAGAAGTCAGTACTTAAGGGATTTCTAAAAGAGAAATTGTCAGTTCAACTAAGTGGAAAGTATCCATAAAGTGATAAAGAAATTCCGGCGGAAAGCTTCAGTGCTAACGTCATACTTTGCAATTTGTTGGTAGTCGGCTTCTTAAGGACCCGTCCGGGAGTGTGGGGGGTGACGGGACGAGAGCCATTAAACTGAGAATACGTTCGGCCAAGAAGTTGTGGCCCTCCTCCAGAAGGTTTTAAAATTATCTGACCCTCCCCTAACTCAATAAAAAAGTGACCCTCCCCAACGGCAAAATAGTACAACAGCGGTTTACAAAAAAGGCCCAGCGTTTCCTTTAGACAAAGGTCAAACTCTAATGGCATCAAAAATAGAGATATCGTCCTTTCCATGTCCTACATGTTCTACCAGATTTGGTAGTATACAGGATGTCACTGATTTGTACTCCTTCGCTGTCACCATTATCATTGTCGTCGTCGTCAACATCATCGTCCTTATCATAATCGTCGTTGTCGTTGCAATCATTAGCGAACTTTAGATCGGACTACGAGTACGAGATCGAGTACGAGTACGACCTTTCCAAACCTAGTTCGCGTGCTCTAGATAACCATTTATCAGCACAATATTATACCTAAAGTCTCCTTATCTTCTGGTCAGCAACAGTAAGGAGCAATAGCTCTGGGGGCGTGACTGGCTTGAAATTTAAAAGTCGTACTCGTACTCAATCTCGTCCTCGAATTCAATTCTAAAGTTCACCATTAGCGACCTTTAGATTGGACTACGAGTACGAGATTGAGTACGAATACGAGTTTTCAAACCAAATTCGTGTGCCTCATATAATTACTTATATACCTAACGTTTATTTATGTGTTAGGTCAGCAACAGGAAAGAGTTATAGTTCGGGGGATACAATTATCTCGAAATTCCAAAGTCGTACTCGTACTCGATTTCGTACTCGTAGTCAAATCTAAAGGTTGCTGTCGTCGTCACCCTCGCTGTCATCTTCATCTATTCACTTTGTTCTTCAGCATCTATTGCTTCATCCTCATGCATCATAGTCATCGCCAATTTCCTCCAGCACTACATCATCTTCGTATTCTTCATCTGATTCTTCATCCTCGACATCATCTTCTTCATTGTCTATCACATCTGTGTTAACCAATGATCTTGCAATGTGGGCAGCAACAATGTCTACTTTGTCTTGTTTCAATGTGCTCCTTGAACAGCCGATACCGTGTTTGTCTAGATAGAGAGAAGACTTTCAACTTTCTATTAATAAGCCGCCCTTCCCTATACATAAGTATCCAATCGTCGTGTAGTCATCATATGTTTTGCTTCTTTCTTTTCTTTGAAGCCTTTTCCTTGATTCTTCACGTTTCCTTTTCTTGAGCTGCAGATCTTCAAGGTGGCAGACGTAATTCTTGACAAGATAGTCATTTACTATGTATTCTTTGCTGAATCTCTGAATGGATGCATAGTTGGTAACATAGGTTTCTATAGGAGTATAATTGCTATTGATAAAATAATATATTTTAAATTAATGCATGTTTGTCGGTATCCATGTTACCCTCATTAAATAATTTCCGCAGCTGAGCCCTTGGTTGAAAATCATCCACAGCTCTGTCGTTTGCTGGAGTGTTGTTCACGTGACAGTAATGGAATCCTTCCGAAAAACGTCACATAAGTTTGACGAGGACGTTATTTCTGAGCTGCTTCAGTTTAAGGTCGTTTAAAACCAAGCTGGCTACCACGAGATCAAAGTTAACTTAGAGCTTGGAAGGAAAGCCTTAAATCTCTTTCAGGTTGATTTTGGAGCCTTCAAGAAAAAATCGCGATCCATAAAAACAGAATAAACACCTTGCGGCAAAACGTAAGGTTATGCCGGCATACCTTCTCAGAAGAAATCAGAGGTTCTAAAAAAGATCGCCCCTGGTATAGACGAAGAATCTCTCTGTAAAAAAAGTCACATAGAAAACGAACTTGTTTTAAAACTGAACAAAACAAAAAAGCAATGGGTGGAATTATTGCTATGCCAAAATGGTACACCTCGGCTAAGCAGTGACGCGAAGAACTACCTCTCAGGCATATAAGGCAAGAATGGAGGCAACGCTGCAACTAGTAGTTACCGCGGCGATGACGACGATGACCATGATGATGATGCTGGATTATGATGATGGTGATGAGAGATATGATGAAGAAGATGACTGCAGTGTTGTTGAAGCAGCCACAGTCTGAATAAGGCCAATGCAGGAGTATTCGTCAGATGATGATTGCGGTCCATACTGGGACAACTCCCCAACTTCCATGCCATACCAGAACCATGTATCAGACTAATATCCAAATCAGAAGTGTATATTTATATGACAAATATTGTTTGTCAGGGTCAAACGTAGAGCTTGTCATTAGGTGTTATTAGGTACAGTGGAACCCCGTTAGTACGGTCACCAACGGGCCATGAAAATTTGGCCGTATTAACGGGGTGGCCGCATTAACGGGGTTTTATTATAAGAAAATGTATGGGTGCGCGTTTCGCCGGGACAAAAAAAAAGTGACCGTAATAACGAGGTGACCGTATTAACGAGGTGACCGTAAGGCGGGGTTCCACTGTATAATCATCATTGAAAAGGCCCGTGCAAATGCTCGCAACTGCCAAATTTGTTGGGCTCAACATCGTTGCAGGTGTGTGCTCAAACGGTTCAAACAAGTTCTAACCGGCAATGTTGGATGCCGGAGACACTTGCAATGCTGAAATCTCCATGGATACAATGTGTGGTGCGCGTGCACGAGTCCAACATTAAAATTTTGCAGCCGGTTTTTAGCTTCTTCTGGAATCTTCTCATGCATGTTGTATTTTTAAATTTGTACGTACTTTGTAATCACGCGCGTGAGAGACAGTACTACATGGATAAATAGGGTAACTTTAGTCCATCATATCTCTTTCACGAGCATAGTGACCTATGTTTTTTTATTAAATTTTTCGAAACAATGCGTGGTAAAGCAACAATTATAAAAAGTTTCAAAACAATCGTTCGTCAACTTTTATTTCTGAGGAATCACCTTAATTGGATCTTTGCAGTGGCATTAGAGTAGAGACTGAAAAAGCATCCGGTTTGATTAAAGTAAAGAAATCCAATTTTCAACTATTTTAAGCTTTCCTGGGATATCCAGCGATATAAACATACTGTATGTACTAGACTTTTGCTGACCCCAGCAACAGAACACAACAACAACCGCTGATTTTCATGAGGGGAGTGAATGATTATGTTAAAAACACTGAATGATACAAGAAGACAAATATATTATCTAAACTACATTAAACTATAAACTATATTGGCAAGAGACATTTTATTTTCTCACTTGATATTAACTAAATCTTCTAATCTAATTGTAAATACATTACATCTAAGAACTGCCAAATACTAATTAACCAAATTAATCAAATCAGAGAAAACGGAAACGTTTAAGTGTCGGAACGAGTTTGGCGTTCCTATGTCTGGAGCGAGTTCCATAAAATGTCCCTATGTGAGACCTATGTATGTAAGCTCTTTCTCAGAAACTCACGTTGCGGTTTAGTAAGTGCGAGATTGGTTTCATAGTTTCTTAGTTTTGTTATCAAGGAGAACATCTGCGATGGAAACCGCAAGTGTCGGGATATTCAGGCGATGGGCCGAAAAAGTCACATGAATATTATGGAAGCTGGCTTTATACCAGGTACAGTACTTACCCGCTTATAAGAACCTGCAATTTAAGAACCTGTTAGCCTAAAAATATCAATTTAGACCCCATTTACATAAGAACCTATTTAGCCTAAAATTTGAAACAGGTTCTTATAGAAAGGTTCTTATAGAAATTAACCTAAAAAAATCTTCATGCAAAAAAACATGACTCAAAAGTAGTGAACTTGAACATGTATACACTTCTAAATTTGGTATAAATAATGTTTGAAAACCTTGTAAATTTTCATTACATATTTCATTAGATATATATCATTAAATCAACTTTTAGCCTGATACTGAGAATTAAAATATCTACTAAAATGGGTCATGGTCACATACTGTCTAAAGGCCAGGCCTGTTTTTGCATTAAATTAATATACATGCCACCCTTCTACCATTCACAGGTGTATAATATATTTCTTATTAAATAAGAACCTATTTAAGAACCTGCGTAGCCTAAAATTCCACTAAGCACCATTTACATAAGAACCCGTTTAGGCTAAATTTGAAAAAATGGGTTCTTATAAGCGGGTAAGTACTGTAAGCAAATTACCCCTGGGAGGTACTCTCTTATTTGACGTTAACGGGGACCTGCGGCCCGATAGGATGTGGTTTTCCTTTTTTGTGTTAACGAAGTATCTTTTCATGGCCTAATGTCTTAAACAGGATAAGGATAAGGATAAAGATATATATTAATTTATGAAACCTCACAACAAGCCGAATTTTTACAGTTTTTTTTGTTGGCGTGTTGACTTCCGTTGAATTCGGCATTGATGCTACAACAAAGCCAATGTGACAATTTGTAACCGTAAAGTCAAATTTGCTGGGTTTCTTGCATGTATCTCTGGCCCAATTCAGGGGATCGCTTTCATTTGAGTACGCTTTGGAAGATTTCTTTATCCTGCATAAGTTGGTTATCAAAAAACATCTTTTGACGTAAAAAGTGATGATGTCATAAATGGTACAAGGACTGTGGCTCCTCCCCACGGCGCTTTTGGTGTCAATGGATTTAGCAGCATTTGATGAATGCCACCAAGTTGACCATTTCACACAGTGAAACAATAAGCAGACAAGATCACGAGATAAATTAAAGATAGAAAATTGCATTTCGGGCTAAGCACCGATGTTAGTTTTTTTTAAAACTAGCACTACCCTAGTATTTAGGGTGAAGGCAGGAGCATAAATCTAAATCAACTCGAACTCAACTCAGATCTCACCTCACACTCAATTCGGTCCTCTATATCAAAGCAGTCATTACAGCGGTTTTAAATTGTGTCGAAAGTAATTTTGCAATTGCTTAGGTTTCTCATTGCTACAATTTGTGATTGGCTTAAAAAACCTCGCGAGGTTGCCCCAGATATAATTGCTGTCTGCTCAGCACTGTTGCTCGAACCAATTGGGCCAAGCTGCTGAGTTTGATGTTTTGTCTTGCTGCATATCTAATGAGCCCAAGGGCAGATTTGGCCTTTCTGATGTTACTGCTTATGTGCTTGATCATACTGAGTCTTGCATCAATCACCTCGCCCAGGTATGTGACTTACATTGTCCTGCCTCACCGGTTGGCCTTCATAAGTCAGTGTGAATAGGTTACGGTTGACCCGACCTAGTGACACCAGAATCCAGCATATCTTTTCCGGTTGGATTTTCATGTGATTACTTACTTTCTGTCTAAACCTGCAGTTTCTCACTTGCTTGTTGGAGGTTTGCTACAGCCTCCACAGGAGAGTGGCTTGCACAGCTAATGCGGATAATGTCGTCGACATCTATGAATAAGGATCTGTGTTATCGCTTCGCGTCCAATGGATTACATCGGCAGTGTAGATGTTAAACAAGACACAGCTCAGAGGGGAACCTTGCCATGTGCCAAATCGCATTTTACATCTCCTAGTGTCCAGCATTGAGAGGATCCTTCTGACCATGACTTCTGAGATCTCATACTTTATCATTTTATCAGCAAGAGTGGGAATGTGCACACGGTTATAGGCGTCTTCCAGATCGTACAGGCCCAAAGCAAAATGTTCCTAGTCCTGGAGGCCTTTCTGCATGGTGTTAATGAGTACGTCGATGTTGGAGGTTGTTGAGCGTTTAGGTCTGGCACCTCCTACTTCCTTGAGTAATCTGCCTTCCTTTTCGAGTTGCTCAGTAACTCTCTTTTCCGCTATCTTCTCACAAAGTCAGTTGTCCAATGTGTTGGCCATGGTTATTATGCGATAGACTTTAAGGGTCCGGTGGTCCTTATTTGGCTTTGGCAAGACACTGAGATTACAGTCCCGCCAATCCACAGGGATGAAACCTTTGAAAGTGCTGTTGATGAGGTCTGTGAGGTCGTTTAACAGCTCTACATCCCAGCGATGGACCTGAGATCTGAATAGGCCACCTTATCAGGACCAGGTGTAATGTCCTTGGGTATATTGTTAAGAATGTTAGTTATTTCTGCTACAGTGACCTTGGGTTCCAAATCCCAGATTTTGCACCTGGGTATTCTCAAATTTAATACATCCCATTTTCTTTTTAACTGCTCCTCAGCTCCTTCCTGTAGTTGACCTTGATATCTTATCTTGTCAGAAAAGCTTCCCCCTTATCTTAGTCTGTTCTTAAAGAATTGCCATTATCATCAAAAATTAAGAACTTTTTTAGGTGAAGGGCCACTTTGTGATACAATGCTCTTTAGTACTTTAGCCAGTTTCCAGAACTTGCTAGTCACAGAGTGTTCGCCCGGATCACAGTTTTCACAAAAAGCATCCAAAGTTTTCTGACGAGCTTCGTTTGCAGTGCTGTTGTAGTCATCAAGTGCTTGGTGGATGGCCTGTCCCTTTTCTTCGATAACATCCAGTGGTTTTCGCTGTTTTTTCGCTCCAACATACTCCTTGCTTACCCGGAGTTTCCTTTCCCATGCCACTCTTACTTGCAATTCGTCCATCCATGGCTGCGAGCTCTCCTGCTGGTTAGGTTTAGCTTGTAACTTGGACGCCCGTACTTTGGAGACAAAATCATCACCCTTGATATCATAAATGAACTTATCTGGAGACCTCCTCTTCTGTGCTTGACTAGGTTTGTGCAGTTTGATGAGTATGGGTTGACGATCACTTCCTAGTAATGGGAGCTTCGAGTAGAGTCCACGAGGTTTCAGGTACCAGTCCTGTCCATATCAACAGCTAATAGAACAGCCGACTCGAGTTACGAAGAACACATCTACTACTATAGATCTTTTTCTAACCAATGATGCTAATAAGTTCTCTCATTATGGGGTCTCAGAGATTGGTTTTAGCGATCATAATCTAATATATGCTATACGAAAAATACCATCCATCAAGGCTAGCCCTATAATTATCGAATCAAGGCACTATAGAAATTTTGACCGAAATAAATTTAGAGAAGATCTTATGTTAATCCCTTGGGAAAGTATTGGAAATTATAACGATCCAAATCCTGCCTGGTAAACATGGAAAGAAACCTTTCTTTCTGTCTGTAACCTTCACGCTCCTTTGAAACGTAAAAGGGTGCGAGCCAGGCAAGCGCCTTGGATAACATCTGAATTAAAGAAACTTATGTTTGAAAGAGACAAGCTTAAAAAGATAGCTAATAGGTTAAATACCGAAAAAAACTGGCTGGATTTTAAAAGTATTAGAAATAAAGTTAACTACGAAATTAAATCTGCCAAAGAAGAATACTATAGAAATTACTTTAGAGAAAATTCAAAGAACATAAACCAAACATGGAAAGGGATTAACAGTACTGGGTAATAATCTGAGTACAACGTCTATTAAAAACATAACATATAACAACACAATTTTTACTACCCCAGTCGAAATTGGGAATGCCTTAAATTCCCATTTTACTGACATTGGACCGAAACTATCTTCTCAGCTGCCACCCTCCTCAAGGCAACCATCAGATTATATCTCCCCTATTCAGCACTCCTTCAGTATTGAGGAAACGTCCATTAGTGAGGTTCTTAACTTGTTAAGAGCTCTGCCTAAAAATAAAACCTGTTGTCTAGATGACGTTCCTGCAAGGCTGTTTAAGGACGTTCGCGCTAATTGTTTATGCGCATCCTTACTGCGCACGCAATTCATGTCGCAACGCCATGCTACGTCATGCACGAGCGCGCGCGCAAGAGAAGAAATCTAAGCACATAAAGGACTGGTAGCCGATGCGTTAACTTTGCTTAGATTTAACTCGGTTGGATGGTCGGTGACCCCCAATTTTTTTTTTGATATATAATTTTCTTTTCTACTTCTCGACAGATTGTGAAAAAATGAACAAAAAATCAATGTAGGAAGTTTAATTTTTTTCCATTTTTCTACCCGCGCGACATCGAATCCTGCCAATTTACGGCTGTCAGAGTTTGCAAATACTGTTCTTTAAAGATTAAATTTACTTTAAAAAACGTCACCAGTTGAATGAATTTGCTGAACAGACCTACTCGCATAAAATTTGGGAAAAAAAGTTGCATTTTGGAGATTTATTTGCAATATTTTTAGACTAACAGACATTGGGGTCTCATCCCGTAAGGAAGACCAATTTTTCAAAATTAGGGTCGCCTTTCAGATATCTTATCTCGGAAACGAAGTCGGTGACCCCCTCATTTTTTTGCATTTCTGACACAAACAACTCATAACCTAGCTGTAGCAAAAGTTTTATAAAAAAATCAATGTTAGAAGATTTTCGCGCGAACGTCCTTAAGGAGGCCGATACAATAATAGCTCCATCCCTTACCAATCTATTCAACCTTTCTATTAGAACTGGAATTTTCCCAAGGGATTGGAAATTAGCAAAAGTGACACCGATATACAAAGATGACAAGAAATGCATTCCTGATAACTACAGACCAATTTCTGTATTGCCAGCTGTCACTAAGCTGATAGAAAGAATTATTTTTAACCAACTTTACAGTTATCTGACAGAACATGGTCTACTTTCTGGTTCTCAATCGGGTTTCAGACCCCTACATTCCACTTTGACCGCTTTATTAGATGTCACTAATGATTGGTTTCTAAATATGGATAACGGCCTATTAAATGGTGTCATATTCTTAGACCTTAAAAAGGCTTTCGACACCATGGATCACGAAATTTTGTTGGACAAACTGAAACAATATGATGTATGCCAAGTGAACCTAAATTGGTTTGCTTCATACCTTACAGATAGAACACAAAAAACTCTTGTCGATGGTGTGCTGTCAGATAGCAGCACAAAATTAAATGCAGAATACCACAGGGTTCTATTCTTGGGCCGCTACTATTTATTGTTTACATAAATGTTCTTCCATCTTGTAACGTCTTCTCTAAAGTGCGGATGTATGCAGATGATACTAGTTTAACTGTTGCACATGCTGATGAGTACATTCTGGAACAACAAATGAATCATGATCTACATGAAATACATACATGGCTAATAGCGAATAAACTTAGCCTAAATGTAGTAAAGACAAAATATATGATTGTAGCTAGTCAATATAGGATAAAACACCTTGACCACCAGTTTAATATTCATGTCGACCACAAACCCCTAGTAAGGGATGAGACGTATAAATATCTTGGTGTTGAAATAGATCAATCATTAACTTGGAGAGACCATGTAGATAAAATTGCTAAGAAAACCTCTGGAGAGATTGGCGTTCTGAGACGTGTAAGGCATCTCATACCTTATCATACATTAATTACGATGTACAACTCCCTTGTACTACCATATTTCGATTATTGTAGTATTGTATGGGGGAATTATAGGATAGGGATGTGTAACAGACTCCAGACCCTCCAAAACAGAGCTGCCAGGGTGATAACCTCCTCTAACTACGATAGACGATCAGTTGAGATACTGGATGAACTTGGGTGGGATAATCTTGAGACACGAAGGACAAGACAATTAGCCATAATAATGTATAAATTGAAAAATCGAAATGTACCTGATCATTTGGCTCAAATTTTTAATAGTACAAACTCTATGTATTCTTACAACCTAAGAAACTCAACACATAATTTATTTGTACCAAGACCGTATACTGTGGCTGGAAAAAATAACTTCCACTATAGAGGGGCGGTTCTCTGGAATAGTCTATCAAATACTATTAAAGGACAGACAAGCCTGAAATCGTTTATATCACATTTGTAATTTAGTATAATTTTAATGACCATATTTATTTAATATTGTATTTTTTATTGCATGATTTTCGCACGGCTCTCTGGAAGAGCATTTTTATGAATGGGATTCCGTGATTAAATAAAGATCATTGATTGATATTTATGGTGATATCGATGCTGGTGTCAGAGTCACCAGGACGTTCTGCTATTCTGGTACTGAGGACCATAAATGTTGAGCAAACAGTAGTCTAGGATAGTATAGGCTTCGTCGAGAGCACTTTCATTGCTGTTGTAATCACTGTCACACCAGAGGGGAATCTTGCATTATAGTCTCCATTAATTATGACTCTTTCACCCAGTGAGAGTATAGGTGTGATTGTCCGTTCCCAATCTTCTTCTCTTTTCAGAGCATCCCCAGGAACATAGATGTTTACGATGATGTGCTGTTTGCCACTATGGGTGAAGGCAACTGCTAGTTTTTCCACACCATTGATGGTTTGGGGCGTACTCACTTTATAGCATTCCATGGTGTTTTTTACAACTGTTAACAGGCCTCGTTTAACATTACCGCCTTCAGAAGAAGGTGCAAAGAAGACTTTGTGGCCATGATAGCTTGGCTGCTCCTTGATCTTAGTCTCTTGCAGGGCGACAATGTTATTTGTTTGCAGTAGTTGTTCCACAACGTGCCGTCTTTGTTTGTGGCTCCTAATATTCCATGCCACAAAGTGTAGTGATCGTTGATCTAGTCTTACCAGTAGTTTAGTCATGCGGCTGGGTATGCCCCCCCCCCCCCCCCCCCGGCACCACGCTGAACTGGGCGTTGACCACTGTTGGATTGCTTAGGGTCAAGCGTCTCATATTTGTCACTGCGCTGCATTGATGATCAGTTAAGATTGTTCATAATATAGGTTATATAATAAGTGCATACTGTAAAGGTCACCTATAGCCCAATGCTCGACTATAGGAAGGCATCCAAGCCACGGCACGCGTTCGCGACAGAATAACCTCCTGCCATTCATCCCCCGAGCACACTGGTCATACTGTGGGATTGGGACTTTTTTTACGGGGTGAGCTCCCCGCCTTCCTGTCTGGTAACCCTGGAAGGACGACTAAAGTGTTGCTCGCACTTGTCGAAGTTGCGACCCTAAGACTCGTGAAGGGCGGGAATGTCTCACTACTCCCGTGCAGGTCCGTCACACCTGCCCACTGCCCACAGAGCAAACGCTTTTTCGTCATCATCACGGCCGTAAACCGTTTTGGTTTAAAAAAAGGCACGTTCCTAATGATTTCAGACATGGTATAGAAATTGCCGTTTTTGTCCGAGGAAGACAATTATGCGTGAACTAGAAGGGAACGAAGAATATATTTTGGTCTGAAACATTGTTAGTTTTTCCACTTCTGGGCTGTAAATCTATCTATCATCATGTTTGTATCATATGCGCACCTCATTAAGGGCTGTCTCCAGATTCTTTAGAAGCATTATCGACTGCGAGGAGCCAATTTTTAGAAATTAGATGCGACAAGACATCATCAGGCATGAGGTTTCACAATGTTTTGAAGTGTACTGCTAGAAGAATACAAGGAAGTTGTAAACCGCCTACATACTTTGCCTAAATCTCATATTTGAGTTATTACATTTTGCGTTGGAAAAGTTATTACATTTTGCGTCAATTTTATTGCATTTTGCGGCGTAGCAGCGGGAGTCTACTGTAAATGAAAAAAAAAACATACGAAATACAAATTGTCAATTCCAACTTGAAGAATAATAGTTTTCAACACAGAACCCAAACCCTCCATTCTCGTCCCGAGAGCCGCGATCGTTTTGGCCAGCGCCACGGGTCACGGTCTCTGGTCGGTTCCGATTTGTTGAGCATGCGCAGAGTTCTCATTTTCGCTTGTCAGCCAATCAGATTTCAGCGGAATAAACTCTGAGTCTGCGAAGAACGACTTTCAAATTGGAACCGGCCAAGGTCCGTGATCCGTGGCGCTGGCCAAAAGGATCGCGGCTCTGATCTAGGCACGAGAATGCAAAACCGCAGTACGAGGCATAAGCTACAGGCTTTTTCTTTAAAAAAATTACCTTTAACCGCCGTCGTAGGATCGCCACGTCCAAAAATTGTAGGCCATGGTTGTTGGTCGGTTCATTGCCAGCTTTGCAATTTTGGCCATGAGAAGTCACGGTTTTCGCATCAAAAACGGCGTGAGGAGTCCCATGACAAAAGTCAGGAAACTGGCAGAAGAAGACTGTGCTTCTGCTAAGCTTCCCCGTCAAAAATCAGTCGTGAAAATGAACGGCTACAGACTGCAATCGAACCTCCATGTGCGATCACCTCT
The DNA here is from genome assembly GCA_024195265.1 of Dendrophyllia cribrosa. Taxonomy (NCBI): domain Eukaryota; kingdom Metazoa; phylum Cnidaria; class Anthozoa; order Scleractinia; family Dendrophylliidae; genus Dendrophyllia; species Dendrophyllia cribrosa. Next base: position 25,463,554 of record JAJLRJ010000009.1, read on the forward strand.
CCTAAGTGACCACCTCTCCTAAGCGAGCACCTCTCCTACGTGACCACCTCTCCTAAGCGACCACCTCAACTGAGCGACCACCTCTCCTAAGCGACCACCTCTCCTAAGTGACCACCTCTCCTCAGCGACCACCTCTCCTACGTGACCACCTCTCCTAAGCGACCACCTCTCCTAAGTGACCACCTCTCCTCAGCGACCACCTCTCCTACGTGACCACCTCTCCTAAGCGACCACCTCTCCTAAGCGACCACCTCTCCTAATTCTAAGTGACCACCTCTCCTAAGCGAGCACCCCTCCTAAGTGACCACCTCTCCTAAGCGAGCACCTCTCCTAAGCGAGCACCTCTCCTAAGCGAGCACCTCTCCTAAGCGAGCACGTCTCCTAAGCGACCACCTCTTCTAAGCGACCACCTCTCCTCCTAGGCGACCACCGCTCCTAAAGGACCACCTCCCCTAAGCGAACACCTTTCCTAAGTGACCATCTCTCCTAAGGGACCACTTTTCCTAAGCGACCACCTCTCCTAAGTGACCACCTTTCCTAAGTGACCACCTCTCCTAAGTGACCACCTCTCCTAAGTGCCCACCTCTCCTAAGTGACCACCTCTCCTAAGTGACCACCCCTCCTAAGTGACCACCTCTCCTAAGCGACCACCTCTCCTAAGTGACCACCTCTCTTAAGTGCCCACCCCTCCTAAGTGACCACCTCTCCTAAGCGACCACCTCTCCTAAGTGACCACCTCTCCTAAGTGACCACCCCTCCTAAGTGACCACCTCTCCTAAGTGACCACCCCTCCTAAGTGCCCACCTCTCCTAAATGCCCACCTCTCCTAAGTGCCCACCTCTCCTAAGTGCCCACCTCTCCTAAGTGCCCACCTCTCCTAAGTGACCACCTCTCCTAAGCGACCACCTCTCCTAAGTCACCACCTCTCCTAAGTGACCACCTCTCCTAAGCGCCCACCTCTCCTAAGTGACCACCTCTCCTAAGTGCCTACCTCTCCTGAGTGACCACCTCTCCTAAGTGACCACCTCTCCTAAGCGACCACCTCTCCTAAGTGACCACCTCTCCTAAGTGCCCACCTTTCCTAAGTGCCCACCTCTCCTAAGTGCCCACCTCTCCTAAGTGACCACCTCTCCTAAGTTACCACCTCTCCTAAGTGACCACCTCTTCTAAGCGACCACCTCGCTTACAACAGGTCAGACCACAGGGGGTCTTAACTCTGAATCATATGAACCTGTAGTAATTTCAATGTAGAAAGCATCTATTAGCGAAAGATGTTGCATAGTACAGAGCACACAAGGAGGTTTGGGTGCAAGGAACAAAAGTGTCGTTCTATTGAAATTGTACTGTAACACGTTATTCAATTTGCGTCTGTAGTGACATCGTAATATGGGTGAGTGGTCGCTTACTAGAGGTTAAAAACAACAGAAAAATTCAAATCACCAGCGTTGAAAGTGGTCGCGGTCGTTTACGAGAGATTTTGATTATAATGATCTCACTGGAAAATGTTCAGTATTTTGGAAAAGTGGTCGCTTACAAGATGTGGTCGCACACGGAGGTTCGACTGTACCACTACCACTACACCACTACTGCTACCGCTGCTGCGATCATGACTAAAACTATACACGGGTACTACGAGTAACATACGAGTAACATACGGGTACATAGAGTAACTAACATACGAGTACATACGAGTCATACGGATATATACGAGTTACATACGAGTAACACACAGGTAAATAAATGAAAGATAATCAAATTTTCCAAAATTGGAAAGACACCTGGATCAGTTAAATACTCACTGATTCATTTTAAGCGCGCAAACATCCACACCTCCCCCCCCCCCCCCCCCCCCCCCCGACACACACAAATCCTACCGCTATTGCCCCCACATGTTATAAATGAGCGATAGAGATTGAGGTCAAGCGATTATGTATGCTATATTCTTTGGTTGAAGGTCTTAAAATTATCTGATCAAGTTGATGAAAAATAATTGCCATTTGTTTCATTCCAACCTCGTTCCCATGGCCCTTCCACGTTCAAAGTGGCGCCGCGTTAGGGGATACTGGTAAACAGCAGATCGCGTCTGCTCATCCAGTTATATTTATATCACGTGACCTACTATACGCAGGAATTTCGTTTGCCGAGCGGCATCTGGGTAGGATGTTGAGGTGATCCAATGTTAAGTAACAATGCGTGTAAGAACTAGGCAATCCTTTATTGTTCTGCAGCATTTCGCTTTCCCCACATAAGATTGTTTAGATTTTCTTACTGAGAATACATCAACCTATGGACAACACGTTTTTGAAATAAAATGTATTGAAACTTTATTTTAAAGCGATATTTCTTTTGTGTTACAAGATTTTATCCAATCACGAGACTCCAAAACAATGGCCAAGAAAGGCTTCTAATTTTCCATGTTTCCCACATAGAAATTTTACTGCATTAAAACTCAGAATAGTTTTCACTAAGAGGTTATCAATAAGTAAACTAGAGAGAAATAAATGCGCTACCTGATGAAGTGATAGTAGATTTTCATGTTTTAGCCAATGAGGTGGACGGTTTCAACAATATCACAATTAACGCCTTTCTGCATTCCTTACCGTTGGGTTGCCTAGTTCTTACTAGGACCATTACTTAAATGATAAAAGTGATAAATTCCATGCGTATTAACCATATGCCGATATGTGATCGTATGTTATTCGTATGTATCCGTATGTACTCGTATGTTACTGTATTCGTATGTTACTCGTATTAGGTACTCGTATGTTTCTCGTATGTTACTCGTATGTTATTCGTAGTATCCGTGTGTAGTTTTAGTCATGATTGATGATTCTGCTGCTGCTGCTGCGGTTCATATGATTCAAAGTTAAGACCCCCTGTGGTCTGACCCCTCGTAAGAGACCACCTTGGCGTTGTATTTTAGGTAGTCGCTAACCAAAGGCCAAAAAGCGTACGTGTGAAGTAACATGGGAAAAAACTCGTAAAAAATTAAAACTTCCCGTTCTCTTGCGCTTGCAATGCGTGTGAACATACATGTGCACCAGGTCACTTTCACCTGAACATTTCTAATTACACATCTATTGCCAAAACAAAGTCATTAAATCTGGCCAATCACAGCAATTGTTTGCTGCTGTCATGATAAATTAAATTATAATAACCAATAGGTCCAATAGGACATCGAAGCAAAAACGTGCAGCCGGCGCCAAGCGCGGGAAAACGTGAGTCCGTCAAGTCACGTTTGGTTTGGTTTTAATCCTGATGAGTTGAAAGAAAAAACGATGCTTGACGAGAGGCATGAGTTTTGCGAACAAGCACGTTATAAAGCTCAACAAACACAAAATCACGGCAAACAAAAAGCTTTCAACAGTGAATTGAAATCCACCGTGAAAGCAGATAGTTTGGTCCTAGTTCAGTTTTTCACAATTTTCGAGTCCTTTCTCCGGGGTTTCAGTTAGAATATCTCCTTTTTTTAGTATGGTATAGAAGCACGCAAAGGACATTCAGTCTTTAACCCTTTAACTTCCAAGACTACCAACAATCAAAATTCAAGAAAAATCCCAAATTTCATTTTGTAAAATATTGAAAAAATAAACGGTGCCATGCAAAAGTACTGCCTTAGAGGTTTTATTTGAGTGGTCACACCATAGGAATTCGTCGAAAGATTGACAAGTTAGAAGTGCACTTCATGTACATGCCTCCATAAGTGACTCTGGGAGTGAAAGGTTGATAAAGGAACTGCACGTACCTGAGTACACGCTGAATGGATCATCATATCAGGTACATGTTTGCTTAACATTCTTTGCATTGTTAAGTGATGAAAAGGCTTCTTGTTATCATTCTTGACCTGTCAACCGAATTAAGGAACAGAATAAAGAATGCATTTCTTGCGGTGAGGCAACTCGAAAAGAAAGTTTCCAGAAACGAACAAAGCCGCAACCAAAAATAAATTTCTCGCGATGCAACAAGCAAATATTTCAGCAATGAGCCATTATTACCTTGCTGTAGCTTGTTTTTTACTGCTTCGAATTGTTTTGATGAACATCTTGTTCTGATTGTTCACCGCTACATACATTAGCTCTATAATTAAAGTAAACAATCGTGTCCAATTGGTAAACAAAGAGCATTTAACATTGTGTTGATTTTCATTTTAGGTTAAAGCACAACATGTAGATATAAATGTAAATGCAATAAATCCTGCTGAGATTTTGGACCCGGCTTCCTGTTATTTCAACAAACAACGGGCAGGAGTTCAATCCACGAGCAGTGCATATCTTTAGAACAAAGTGTAAATTAAGGCCCGAAGGGATAAAAATACCACAAGTTGTGATAACATTGTTAACTATCAATTTGCTCTTGTTATTGTTCTCTTGAAAACATTCAGGTTCTGTAACACGAAAAGTTAGCTACGCAAGAACCAGGAAGAAAGAAATCGTTTTAAAAAAAGCTGGAATGAGCTTGAAGTTATTATAAAAGCTACAACGCTTTTCTGTTATTTTAATTTTAGCGCAAGCGGGATACAATGGAACAATAGTATTTAATTAACAGCACAATAGTGGCGATATGCCATATGCCATGTATGATGATTATTGATTTCGAACTGCATTTAACTCACTTATCATGCTTATCGTATCAGTCAGTGGGCTCCACTCCAAAAAAACCATGTACACCGGTTTTCGTTTCAACCTAGCCCTTGAAACAGGGCACGCCCAGGGTTGTTGGGTTGTATAGTTGGGTGAGCGTTGTATACATTTCCATTTTATACTTCAGCCTTTCAATGTCTCCAACTACTTCTGTTCCGGAAACTTTATAATTCACAAGTGCTTGAGCTTAATCACGAGACACAGGCTATATGAGATCACAAGATCAAATCTTCAACAAGAACAAACTCCAACATCAACCTATTGTCTATATTATTTAAGTGAAAATCGAGGGTGCAAACTTTGTCTAATGTTATGCTAAAACAGAAAATGCCGCCATTCTCTAGACATATAGACGCCTGGAATATTCTGCCTGCTCCGAAATTATAGCTATTGAACACGACCTCGTCTGTTTTTTTTTTTGTGTCGGCTTAACCCGAGCAAGATATTAGAAAAAAAACTTTTTGGGTTTTTTGAGGGGATTAGATAGTATAATCTCCGTTTTCTACACTTCACTGATAAACCCTTTTCCCTTTTATGGGAGCGATTGTTAATTAGTAATTTCAAATAAAGAAAACACTCCCACGTCGGATTTCTGAAACAAGCTCGATTGTTAATAAGCAGATAAAAAAACAAACAAGTATTTTTAAATAGCGTTTCCACTGTCATGTCAAATGAAATTAACAGTAGTCTATTTTCGAAACTTCTAGAACTGGGTGTGTGTTTCTTACTTTCAGTTTCTTGATGTAACCTCGTTTTCCCAAAGTAGAAACAAAAACTTCTCGATTCCCTGGAGCGAAAGACGCAATTATCAGCAAAACACCGGTCATTGTTTGCTGTTATTGTTCTAGGTTTTTTATTATGCTTATTACTGTCAATCATCGTTACCCTCGAAGCTGAATGACAAGTGAAGGTATTTAACTTTGTTTGCTTTGCTTTGCTCAGATAATACCAAACAATACGTCAACATATATCGCATCAAAACTGGTTTTTCCGGGTAGAATTTCAAAACAAAACGTCGTAGCACGAGACCCTCACGCAGTTACTACGCAGTCCATTCCTCCGATTACAATACAGCGAAAATGAGTCCGATTTCAGTCTACTCTGTCGTTTTTCTGGGGGTCTTAAGCGTTCTGATAAATGCAGCAGTCGTCAAAAACAGGAGTTCGAAAGGTTGGTATTCATACGCGGCAAGAAGAGTATTTCCCACTTTTTTTTCTCTATTTCAACTGAAACTGTCTATTTGTTCTGTTTTCAGATTTCACGTCGCAAACGACAACAGCGCCGGTTTTAAATTTTAGTACAGAAACACTCAAGCCTAGCGAGGGAAAGAGGCTCAGTCGAAGAGATCGATGCTGTAATCTTGGGAGAGAAGTGGCCAAAATTGGAGACACATGCATCTATTCGCCGAATGTCGATCATATTTACCCCGACTCACACTACCACCAAATGAAAACATCTGTATGGACACGGCGAAGTCATCCCATCAATCGGCGTTTGTTACATAAGTGCAAACCGTACAAAGCTTTCTACGAGAAATGCTGTAAATATGAAGATTCGCTCATCGCCCAAGATCTTCTTCGCGCCAAGAGGAAAATCAAGCAGTACTTGCGAGAAATAAGAAAGAAACAAGAAGATGAAAATGAAGGAAGTGCTAACGAGCAGGGAGGTCTTCCGGAGGAACAGGAAAACACTAACGAGAAACATAAATATAGTTCATAAATTCACAATAGAACTAACTGTTAACTAAATTTGAACAATCGTGATTCAATATGAGCCATAACAAAATACTGACCTTTGAATTGTGTACATAAAATTTCGATTACTTTACCTTTTTCAAAACCATTCACTTCGGCAAGAGACGAGCAGGGATATCGTGTCTTTGTTTGCATTCTTGGAGTGCAGGATGACCATTCAATGAAAGCAGAAGCTACTGAAAGGTATCGAGCATAACTTTCTTGTGGTTGTAATTCTTGTCCAGTTAAATTCTTTAGCGTTGGCACTTCTGGCAGTAAAAGGGTTAAAACAGTGACATAGTAACGTCATGTTCAGAAAAAGCACAACAACAGGAACAAGATCGGCATTTTTTTACGTTATCGCGATGACGCACTTAAAATACAATACCAAATGGTAATCATATATACGAAGTTCTAATCCTACACGGAGGCAATATCTATCAATATACGTACAGATGACAATAGAGTGATCCTCAAAGGCACAGTCACAATTTATCTTGAGAACTAATTGTCATAAGGAACAGTTCAATTAACCAGTCTATTCTCAAGGTGGCAATGCGGTAGATTTCCGCGAGCTGCGATTTTAACACTGTAAGTACTTAGTCTTTAAAATCCCATATTTTTTAAATACCTCTTATAAAGATCTATAAACAGATCCTCTTTTAGCTAAGCGTTCAAATATTTTCATCCTCGCAATATCGTGTAGATGAACATGTTTTATCGTTAGTGGTCTTTACTGTAATTACGAACGATGTGAGAGTTATGGTGATAGTTTAGTTGGTTTATCTATCGTGATGTTCGGTAAAAATGTTTGATCGTTTGGCCGACAGCCTTGCCAGCTGCCAAGTTAACACAACTTTGTATAGAGAAGTTCAAAGTCGATCAATGCTGTCAGTGAAATCAACGACCAAAGAAAACCTATATGTATATAGATCCTTTTTTACCATTTTCCCTAACATTAAACAAACTGTATTGTAGTATTTCCTTTTACATAGTTTGTAAATAAAAGACAGATATTAAAACGCAGTGGCTGTGACCAATGTTCTGCGGATTTTTTCCCACGGTTTCGTACGTATTGTTTTTTACACAATTGAAATTATTAATATAACCCTTTCAAAGGTCAACAATCAACACTGTGTAATGATAAATGAAAAGAACTCTGATTAAACAGACTAAGAATCCATTGTTCTTTGCCCAACACCGGAACGGTTCCTTTACAGTGACGTGAGTCAAACCTCCAGGCGCGAAGAAAAATGCCCAGTGTGCAAGACACAGGCATGAAGCAGCTTTCAACTTTTAATTTTATTTCCAGTGGTGTCCTAAGGTCAAATTAAGTATGAAAAACTATGAAAAACAAACAACACTCTTCCATGAAAGTAATGATCAGTCACCTTCATTTGAATTCTGGTCACGCTTTGGGGTTTCATTCACAGATTCACAAGTGATAAAAAATAAGAAACGCCTTAAATATATACAACATTTACTATTAAACAAAGCAGGCCGGTGGTCAAAACAAGAATAAGTTAGCGCTGGATTAGCGCCAAATTTAGATTAATATGTACAGTAACCTCTCTTAAACGGACACATCTGTAAGACGCGGCCCGGACTGTAAGGCAAACATCAATTATTCGCTGTTCCCGGCCGAATTTCACGTGTTCGACTGTAACTTTTAAGTTAAAACTCTCCGTAAGGCGGACACCTCTCTAAGGCAGACACCTCTGTACATGTAAGGCGGACACCTCTCTAAGGCAGCAGCTTGAGCTGTCCCGAAGGTGTGTTTTCAATAACTACAATTCTCAACCTCGAATTATAACTGAAAAACTACAGTAAAAAGATCTTTTAGACGAGAATAACAGAAACATTGATCCAATAACGTCTGAAAATTTATCACAACGAAACAGCAATCCGTTTTAATTGGCGGCTTCAAGATTTTGCATACAAGTTCGCGACCTCGATGTTATGAAAAACGTTTTTTTTTCCATTCAGAAAAAGCATGAAAGAAGACACAACTCCATAGAACCGTTTACATATAAATTTCGTGAGAGGAAATCAAAACAGGCGGAAAGTATTTTGCATGTGATCCAGAGAAAAGCAGCACCTTTAACCTATAGATAACGCTCTAATCACCAAACTGACTTTTTCACAGTAAAGGTCAGTAAACACTGGAAACATCACAGGGGATAGAGCCGACTCTATATATGGAAGTATAGTTCAATAACTTTCATTTGATCTGAATCTGGTTGCGTTGCCAGGACATTTTCAGAGGTACGCACAATCGATTTTCAAACACTCCCCCTACCTCCTCCCCCCACCCTCAAGTCCCATATCTTTCTTTTTTTTTTTTCGACTTTTTCAGGTACGCACGTGCGTACCTGCGTACAGGTAGCTACGCCCCTGATAAGCATGAGCGGAAGCATAAAAGCGCTTATGTTCACAGCGTGAAAACGGGCCCGCATGACATAAGCGTAAGCCATAAGAGCAGGAGTAAGCATAAGGATCAATTTTATGCTTATGTCATGGTTCGCAAATTCTTATGCTTCCGCTTATGTCGCGGCTGGAAGAAAGCGTCAGAGAAGACACAACTCCATAGAACCGTTTACATAGAAATGTCGTGAGAGGATATCAAAACAGGCGGAAAGTATTTAGCATGTGATCCAGAGAAAAGCAGCACCCTTAACCTCCAGATAACGCTCTATCACAAAACTCACTTTCCAAACACAGAAAAACAAACATTACCACATGGAAGAATGGCGCGATGGCTTTGTGCTAATCTAAAAAGCTCAAAAGCACATTTATATCAGTGAAAACCCAAAAATAATGGTCCAGTTTTGTTTAAAATTACTCTACCAGTGCTTTAAGAGTAAAAACAAGTGTCTTGGGCTGCAGATGGCCAGGATAGAAATGGATTGCTTTTTTTTTTTTTTCATGTTTATCGCCTTGTGTCTTGGAAAACTCGCTAAATTTCTGATAATGGTTGTTTCTCTCTTCAAAAATTCACTTGATATCTTCCTCTTAGTGTTCTTTTAGCATTCGTGTTTACAAAGGTACGTTTTTTTAATTTAGGGCAGCTGTGACCCAAAAACAGCAAAATGACCGTGGGAACGAGGTTGGGCAAAATCCCCATGATTTAGCTCATTTAAGTCACTTAAGTATTTCAATGACTTCAATTTCACTGAAAACTGTTAGAACTACCGCGATAAACAGCACCGCTTAAAGGAAATTTAATAGTTCATCCATCGTTTTGTGGTTATCACGAAAAAACTGTCCACCCCTTTTTATCTGCGACTATTTCAGTTCAGGACCTCAATTTCTAGAAAAAATAAAAGATCTAAAAGATGATTAAAATAATCACGCAAAGCAACTCTGGATTGAAAGTGTTTTCATTTAGTAAATAATCCTTTTACACATGTCACAGCATTCATTTGTTTAGCTTTGAACCCTTTCACTCCCCGTGTAGCGTTTTTCTAACTTTTGAGTCTGTTGACGAAATCCTATGATGTCACCATTCAAATTAAACCTCTTCGGCAGTACTTTTGCATGGTACCATTTGTTTTTCAGCATTGTACAAAATGAAATTGAGGATTTTTCTTGAATTTTTATTTTTGGCACTCTTAGCTTCATTGGAACATGCGGAAAAATTAATTGAATACCATGCGTTCTCGTACTCCACCCACACACCTAGCGCCGCCTCGTTGTTTTAACATGATAAGAAACAGGTCGCCGCGAAGAGAGCGCAAGATGGCCAACAGAAGTCGCAGAAGTTTCTGAAGTCACATTATCTCCAGATTTTGTTAGTAAGATTCATCTACCGCCCAAATGATATCGCCCGCTTTTACGTCATTCGTCAACACTGATTTTGCAATATCTAAAATGATCTCTTGTTCAATATGCTCTAATTCGACAAAGCAGAGAACCAGAACCAATGTATTTATTTTTCCTATTGGCGACAGATGAAGTCAGAAAACAAACAACTAGCATATATATATTTAGGTAAGATCCCAAGTCAATTGAGATTTACTTAGTAAGTGAACAATTAACAATTACAAACATTTTTTAGCACATTTATTCTTCTAAAATACAAGGCCATATCTTGAAATGAGAAGTTGGCCTTACTTTTCCACGTTACAATCCACTTTCAGATCCTGACCTCATTTCATTCCTAGAGTCAATTGTGGAGACATGTAGTGTAGTTCTAACTTTTGAATCTGTCGACGAAATCCTATGGTGTGACCATTCAAATGAAACCTCTTCGACAGCACTTTTGCATGGTACCATTGGTTTTTCAATATTTTTCAAAACGAAATTTGGGATTTTTTGAAATTTTGATCATTGGCATTCTTGGCTTCCATTGACGCAAATATCTCACTTTGCTTTCGGTGTCACTAAACATACCAACGGAAAACCTGCCATTCCATAGATTTTCCGGATCCATCCCTAAGATTTTCCCGCGCTTAATACAGTAATAGAACATAAACGGATTTTGAACGCAAGAGGATTAGCACATAAATTTCAGATTTAAGTAAGTTTTGTTTATCCTGGCTAAAATCCCCTTTTAAGACGTAATACAATAGTTAACGGATAACAATACCACAGGCACCCAGCCCTTTTCTTCAATGAAACCCTGCAATGTGGTTCTTCCTTAAGGGTTCACGTGAGACCACCCCGGAGACTCCCAAAATTGACGGGCGAAGTCGCCGGAAATTTTGAAAGTAGCCCCTAAAAGGTAACAAAAAATCCTGTTTTGTGGGTGTGGCTCACATTGATTTTTAACCCTTTAGAGGTTCCGATTCTTTCCGAAAAATTGTTCCTGTCAGCATATTTTTCTGGTATTAAACCCTAAAAGATATCAGAATAACTCAGAATAACCTTTAGTGATACCAAACAGATACTAAACCACGAATTTTAACCCACTAAAAGGTACGACTGCCACCGGTCATGTCTTCTTGCCCCGACTTTTTAATAATCATTCAAATCCTCTTATTGATAACCTCCCATAACGGCCACCTCTCTACAACGGCCATGTTTTCTTGTCCCGACTTATTATTCATTCACTGAAATCCTCTTATTGAAAACCTCCCCATAACGGCTACCTCCCTACAACGGTTATATTATCTTGTCCCGACTTCTTAATTATTCACTTAAATCCTCATATTCAAAGCCTCCCCATAATGGCCAACTCTCTACAACGACCGGAAAATTGTGTCCGAGACTGGGCGTTGTAGAGAGATTCAACGGATTTAATGGACATTTTATTTGAAAAACATGTTTCGACAGCAACTTCTGTCATCTTCAGTTAATAAGTAATGTACAAAGCGTTGACAGTGAATATATAAGTGGGAACAAATGTTAATTATGCTAGTAACAACAATGTAAATAAAAGCGTGGCAATGTGAGAATTATAAGGATAGTTTCAAATTTACATGATATAATTGTTGATTCAAAGACGGTTTTTCTCTATGAATATGAAAAGCCTCTTTTATCTTAAGTTGGAAACTCGTAGAAGCGTGATCTAAAATATGAAAGCAATCTTGTGAACACAAGGTACGACAATGTTCAGAATTCAGTAGATGTTTGAAAATGTGAGAGGTCCTGTCATTGACTAAGTGCTCACGCACGCGTGTGGAAAAATGCCGGGTTGTTTCGCCGACATAACAGGCATTACAGCCCGCACATACAAACTTATAAACCACACGCGAACGAAACCCGAGGACGAGGACATTACCAAGCTTATGGAAATCCTAAAAAAGAATCTTTTCCCTGCCCATTTAATTGAAAGAGTTGTAAACCGTTACATTACTGGGACCCTAAGTAATCATTGTGCCCGGGATTCTCTTCCCACTTCACCTACATTTTACTTTAAGCTGCCCTACACAGGACATTTTTCTGTCGTTACTCAGAAAAAGATTCGTCACTTTATCAAGCGCTATTGCAATGATTTGGATATAAAATTAGTTTTTTCTTCCTTTAAGATAGGCAACATGTTTAGTGTGAAAGACCCTGTCCCTGACGGGTTTCGTTCGCGTGTGGTTTATAAGTTTGTATGTGCGGGCTGTAATGCCTGTTATGTCGGCGAAACAACCCGGCATTTTTCCACACGCGTGCGTGAGCACTTAGTCAATGACAGGACCTCTCACATTTTCAAACATCTACTGAATTCTGAACATTGTCGTACCTTGTGTTCACAAGATTGCTTTCATATTTTAGATCACGCTTCTACGAGTTTCCAACTTAAGATAAAAGAGGCTTTTCATATTCATAGAGAAAAACCGTCTTTGAATCAACAATTATATCATGTAAATTTGAAACTATCCTTATAATTCTCACATTGCCACGCTTTTATTTACATTGTTGTTACTAGCATAATTAACATTTGTTCCCACTTATATATTCACTGTCAACGCTTTGTACATTACTTATTAACTGAAGATGACAGAAGTTGCTGTCGAAACATGTTTTTCAAACTAAAACGTTTTGTCGTTTTTCTTAAAATTATAACCTGCCTGCTAACATCAAGACATTTTATTTGAATGTGTAAGTGCGAGACAAAAGAATGGTATCGTTCAATTTACAGTGTTTTGCGGCAAATTGACTTAAAATTGCTGGTACCATGATGTTTCCCCACCCCGTTAACACAACTAAATTTATATGACCCGTCAGTGGTCGATTGCTGAGAATGTTGCAGAGATGGAATCATTTGAGTGTCACCACAGCTTAAAAGCGCCAAGAGAAAGGCAACGCGTTTATTGATGAACATTCATTTCTTAACAACAAGCCACAGCCGCGATAAACGATCAAATTCGTTAAAAATAATAAGTCTTTAACAATGGATCTCCATCAATTACTGAACACACCACGGCAATCACTGAAGCGCATGAAACAAGTTAGAAGAGTTCATCCAAACCCGGCATTGTTGACACATCGCCTGCGGCAGACAAGGTAGGCTTGCCAGAGAACACGCGTTTGGCCACCTGCAAAAAAGTAGTAACTGAGTAAGTTAGTAAGTAATACTGAGCCAAAAGCAGGCGTACAGTTGAACCTCGCCGCGCAAGAGACCACACAAAATACAAACCCAAGGCTGCCGAAATAACAAAACTGATGTCGCTTGCCTTATTCCATGTTTTACCGTACCCAAATTCGCAGTTAGCCAATCAGAAGCCTAGACTACTGTCGTGATATCTTACGATATCAAGTCACTGACCTGATATCGCACGATTTTATGATGCAAAGTTTGAAAATGCAACCATTAACGTCAACTTTACCTCTGGTTCCAAAAGTTCCCCCAACTGAACGTTTGAACTGCTGAAGCGAGTATTTGAAGCTTCCATGTGACATTTACATTATTTATGTGTTCGTTCCCTCGAGATAAGACTTGCGAAATGATTTCTTCGGCTGTAATTTTCTCGTTTTCAAATGCCGAGAATAGTTTTATGTGTAACATTTTCCTACCACGATTTCTCACTTTGCTCGCTGTATAAAACTCAAGTAAAATTATTTTTCATTCATCACGTTTTGCGCCGTTTGTTGACTGATATTATTCTCCTCGCGGGCCACACGATAGGACGCCTGAGAGATTTTCACTACCGTAACTGCTAAAAATATCACCGGATTTTGGGCTGAATTTGGGTACGGTAAAAACCTAATCGCACCTTTTTGGTGCGCTTCGGCGGCATATCAGGTTCGTTTGGTCTCGCCATGGCTCGACCAAACTCGCCTGATATGCCGCCGAAGCGCACCAAAAAGGTACGATTAGGTATAAATATCGCCAAATATACACCGTAATTGGATAAAAAGATGTTATAGAGAAAAACAGAAGCAGTAGTTTGGAGATAAAGTGCAGGATTGCAAGGATGGAAGTGGATTACAGTTCATCAAATTTGATTTCGTGACAGGCGGTCAAGAAATCAAACTTGTCATCTTGTGGAATTTTGACCTTTTTAGCCGTTATTTTGTCTTTTTAGTTCATATTACTCTGCTTTCATCAATTTTAGCGATTTTTCCTTCCTACTTCAAGACGGTAAACAAGCTCCGGGCCACAATCATGAAAACACGATACATCAGCCGGGACAAGTGTCCCTTTAATTTTGATTCATATCAACCTGAAGTAATTTCAATGTACAAAGCTCCTATCAGAGCAAAATATTGTTTCATATTGAAGTTTTGATGCAAGGAACAAAATTTTCGTTTTAATGGACTTGTATTTGGACTTGTGCGGTCGCTTACTATAGGTTTGGATTAAAATGATTTGACTGGAAGAAATTTGGTATTTTGGGGGCCGCAGAGGCCGTATGGCCGAAGGAGCCGCCGAGGGGACAGCGTGGTCGTAGGACTTGAAAGCCGGAGATCCTGAATTTAACCCCGCTCGGACAACTAGATGGTGTTATTTCACGGTAGAGTAGAGTTCGATCCCTCGGTCGCGCTTGTAAATAACCAATTGGTCTGTCTCCTGCCAGTTGGGATTCTTAAACTCGTTATGTTGACTATGTTTAATTTGTAAAAATTTGTTTGCTTATTTGAGTGGCGTGCCTTTAGAGTTGACGGATAGCTAAATGCTCGCCCACTATAAACAACATTTACATTTAAGCCTGTTAAACCTCGTCAAGCCTGGTTTTCATTAGCGACATAAGCATAAGCATAAGCGGAAGCATAAGAATTGTGCGTCAAGTGAAAACGAATGTTGACATAAGCGTAAGATTGATCCTTATGGACATAAGCGCTGTTATGCTTCCGCTAATGCTTATGAATGCTTATGTCGTTAGTAAAAACCAGGTCATCCAAGGGGTAGCTGATCTCTTACTGTCAAAATGTCACTCTTTGTGATGGAATCAACTGCAGTGGCAACTTCTTGAGGTGATGTGTAACTTCCCTTGGTTAGTATCTAAAAGCAATTAATAAACAGGCACACTTTGGCTACACCATGCTTATAACACTGAAACTGATGATCTCTTCCAAACGGACCATGTCATTGTAAAAAGACATTTTTCTCTGCTTCGTGTTATTTGGTTTCCTTTTAAAAAAGGCCAGGTCACAGTCTGGTCTGTGGATACAAGTCTGTGGATACAAGTCTGTGGATACCTTTCCTGCACAACGTGGTTCTAACATTTGAGTCTGTGAATGAAATCCTAAAGTGTGACCATTCAAATGAAAGCTATTGAGCAGCACTTTCCTGTGGTGCTGTTTATGCTGTTCAAGGTGGTTCTAACATTTGAGTCTGTGGATGAAATTCTACAGTGTGACCATTTAATTGAAAGCTACTGAGCAGTACTTTCCTTTGTTGCTGTTTACTATGTTAAAAAAGGTGGTGGATTAAATCCCCTAAAGTGAAAGCAGTACTGTACTTTCCAGTGGTACTGTTTATTATGCTGTACAAGGTGGTTCTAACTTTTGAGTCTGTGGATGAAATACTAAAGTGTGACCATTCAAATGAAAGCTACTGAGCAGTACTTTCTTGTGGTACTGTTTATTATGCTGTACAAGGTGGTACTAACTTTTGAGTCTGTGGATGAAATACTAAAGTGTGACCATTCAAATGAAAGCTACTGAGCAGTACTTTCCTGTGCTGTACGAGGTGGTTCTAACTTTTGAGTCTGTGGATGAAATCCTAAAGTGCGGTGACCATTCAAATGAAAGCTACTGAGCAGCACTTTCCTGTGGTGTTGTTTATTATGCTGTACAAGGTGGTTCTACCTTTTGAGTCTGTGGATGAAATCCTAAAGTGCGGTGACCATTCAAATGAAAGCTACTGAGCAGCACTTTCCTGTGGTGCTGTTTATTATGCTGTACAAGGTGGTTCCAACGTTTGCGTCTGTGGATGAAAACTTTACAAAATGTGATCATTCAAATGGGAGCTCTGAGCTTTTGGCTTCTGTGCTGTTTGTTCAATATTTTGTAAAATGAAAAGTGACTTTTTTTTAAAGTTTTAACTTCTGTCACATTTGGCAGTAAAGCGAGCTAAGGAGTAGTTGTCTTGCAATTCATTATCTTTTTTAGCGAGATACTCACCTGAGTTCCAATGTCTTCAAATAACGTATCTTGGCTTTCACTATTCATAAGCAGATGCGCCTTCATCTGATTCCTGGAGACACAAATTTGGAGATTAATTAGAAGAGAAACAACGCCTTCCCCTCTTTTTATGCTCACGAGATAATCCAGTCACGATTTGAAGTGATCCTTTTTTAAGCTCTCCCAAATCTGCCCACGCAAAAATCCACAAAGTGCCGACGGGGAAGGAGAGAGCTAAATAGCTAAATTCTCTTTCTCTAAGAGTTGTTTTAACTTTTAAGTCTGTAAATGAAATCCCACTGTGCGAAAATTCAAATTAAGGCTATTGAGCAGGGCTTTCCTGTGGTACTGTTTATTATGCTGTACAAGGTGGTTCTAACTTGAATGAAATCCTACAGTGTAAAGACCTGTAAATATTCAAATTAAAGCTATTGAGCAGTACTTCGCTGTCATCCTGTTCACTATACTGTATAAGATGTATAATAAGTGGACGAAACCATAAAGTATGAACATTCACATGAAATTTATTGCAAAACGAGAGGGTCCAAAGATGTACATAACCTTTCACTAAGAGCATTTCGTGTTGCTGAGTTGGCTCATAGAAGCCTTTGATCTCTTCAAGGTGTTATTTGTTTAGATTCATTAGTTTGTACTTTGCCAGCACCGCTTCTTAATATCCTGTATAGTCTTCCGACTGCTAGGATTATTAAATATGTATGTAAGTACTTTCAGTCAGTAAACTGACACAACACTCACTTTGCTCGTGTGATGTCCTTATCAGAGATATCTCCCTTGGAAGCCTTGGAGAACTGGCCAACCACAGATTTCATAACCTGCATGAAGAGACACAATATAACTATTCAGACGCCGGGACAGAAAGGTATTAGCAGCCCTCAACCACGAGTTCTCAGCGAAGTTTGCCAACTTCAGTGTTTATTCTTTAGTTTTTACTTTTTGGAAAACTTAACATTCATAACAGCGGCATAAGCAGGAGGCTTAAAACTACAGCATAACCTTATCCCTCAATAATATACATGTGCATGTAATAAGGAATAAAAGATTGTATTGCTGAATGTAACTGGCAATTAAAAGGACAAATAGCTGGCCTGAGGGGAAAAAGAGAATTGTTGTCCCAATTATGTTTTAAACATAGGTATGCGTTTCTCAAAAGTCATGAAGACACTTCAGCCAAAGAGTTCTATTTTTTTAAATTTGTTTCTCTCCAGCACCGTTTTTGATTTCCCGATAGCTCAATTTATATCATAAAACACGAAAGATTAGCAAGTGAATTTACGTTGGTAAAATGTATGTATGTAATTATTTTTTTGGCCAGAAATGTTTTCGGGAGTTTTGAGAAATGCATGCCGGGTGAGCAAAGATTCTATCCACTTGGTCATTAAAAGTGAAGAGCCGGCAAACCCATCCACATGTAGACAAAGTGATGGCTAGGGAGACATGAGTCAAACAAACACATAAAAAAATGATTACCTTGGGTGCAGTTGCAGCCTCTGCAACAACATAACATCCAAAGAGACCACCATCAGAATAGCTAGCGCTGAAAGCTGATGCCTAAACATAACACATTTTGTCAACCAATGTTAAGTTGTACTGCTTTTAGAGCTGTATTCAATGGCCCAATTTCGATATATTAAAATTCAACTTGAAACAAAAGACACCACTGGGAGGCTTAGGGGAATGATAGTAGGGATTTCTATGGTTTATTCCCCTAAGCCTCCTAAGTCTTTTGTTTCAAGTTGAATTTTAATATATCGAAATTGGGCTATTGAGTGTCATAAAACCAAAACCAAAGTAATTACTCTGACCAATCACAACAGACGCAGACAATCCAATGGACCAATCAGAACTCCAAAATACATGTAGCAGGTTAGTAAGTCACGATTGGTTTTGGGTTTACTTCTGATTGGTTGAAAAAATGGCACAAGATTTTTGAACCAATCACATAGCATAGCAATGCAAAATCAAAGCAACGCTCTAATAGTAACAAATATACACATTTGTCACCTCTAACCATCTTGTTCCCATCTTACTTACTAACTTGTGTCACATACGGTGTAAAATGTGATTTTACTTTGGAGTCTGTAGAGGAAATCCTTTGAATCTGGTCATAACATTCTTAAGTGTGACCATTCAAATGAATGGTATCAAGCAGTGCTTTTATGTGGTGCTATTGATTTCACTGTACAAGTTAATTCTAACTTTTGAATCTGTTGACAAAATCCTCAAATGTGATCATAGAAATGAAAGGTATTGAGTAGTACTTTACTGTGTATTCATAATTCAGTGAACAAGGTGGTTCAAACTTTTGAGTCTGTGGGTAAAACTCTTAAGTGTGACTATTCAAAATAAATCAATAGCACTTTCTTGGTTGAGAGGACAATTTTTGCTGGTGGCTAATATTCTCATAAAAATCTTTTTAAAGCTCAAGGATATATTTAAATAATATTTACAGTTTCCATGCACCATCATAAAGACATTTGGTGAACTTACTCCACATGCTCCACTAGCAGCTTCAGATGCAGCCTTCAAGAGCCTACAAATTAAAATATTATGTTTAACTGACTGTTTGGCCACCTTACAGTAAAAAAACTCACCACGTTTCACTTATTTTTTGGGAATGACTTTCATTAATCAGGAACAGTTTTATCTTATTTTTATTATTGTACATATTCCCTGATTTATATACACCTAATTCAATAAAGGTTGCTTTGGTCATTGGTAATTGGGCATTGGGAAGCTATTGTTTGGTGTTCACTCAAGCAAAGCATTGCATTGTGTTCCGTATGCCCAAATGCCAATGACCAATTGTCAAAGCAACCTTTATTGAATTAGGTATATTATATCTTAGGGTTTTTTCGTTTTTCGTTTATTTTTGTTTGTGGCAATACCTGGAAGATAGCGATACTTACAATACTGTAATGAGCTAAGTGTATTAGACCACATTAATAAAGGTTACTTACTTTATTATTGAAATCAAAATTCAGGTTTTAAATTGATTATCGGAATCTTCCAACAGTAGCCTCCAATCCATTTCCGAATAATAAAAGTCATTCCCAAATAATAAGCGGAATGCACTGAGTATTTTGACTGTAACTCATCCTCACTATCTTAGAACCAATTGTCAATTTGATTTGTGCACCAGTGGCTTTTGCCAAAAGTTACAATACTAGGTTGCAGTATCATATGTAAAGCAAGGTATATTTAAAAGTGCATAGACTAGGATACAATAAAAAACATGATCACAAATGACTCAGTACCTGTTTGTTGCCATGTTGCTTCCCCACTTGATGTAAGGTGTAACACCCAGGAGTTTCTGTATTAAAATGAATGGAAAAAAATAGAAATAAGAATAGAAGTAGTAGTCTGGGGATATTAACAAAATTCACATTGCACTAAAAAAAAATGCTGTGAACAAGTTCAGAAAATATTTTTCTAATTTTTTTCTAGCTTGGTTTTTGTCCAGGTTGTTTCAGACTTTTGTATGACAGACTGGTGTTTAGGTGATTCTCGGAAGTAAACGTTGACAAACGATTTGTTTTGAAACTTTCCATAATATCGTTCTCTACCAAGCATTGCTTCGAAAAATGCAATGAAAAACATAGGTTACCATGCCTGCGAAAGTGACGCAATGGACTAAAGTTACCCTTTTTATCCATGTAGTACTGCCTATCATGCACGTGCTTATTTGATTGGTTCACATTACTTTACATGCTGGCTTGAAGCATATTTAAAATGAAATGCTCGAAAACTAATGCCTCGACAATTTAAGGAACAATTTAATATGATTTAATATGATTCAAGACAAATGCACACAGCCTCAAACAACATTGACTCAAAATGCTCCTAGCGTGCATGATCTAAAGGTCATGAATTTTTGCCCATGAGTGATGGGTGTGTATGTGTTTTTAGCCACAGTGTATAACTTTTTTCCTGGTGAAGAAATTTTTTAAAGCTCTTTTAACTCAAAGAATATACTTTGAACAGTAATATCAAGCAATAAAAAAGGTAGGTCATCATGCTCATATAGGAGAAAACGATCTCTTATTTGTTTGTCTAACTTCTCCTCAAAGGAAACCCTTGACTGTGCACACTTTCATGTGCACACTTATGATGCAAGACATTATGCACAGTAGTGATGTGCAATGCAATACTTAGGAATCACATTAAGCCAACCTAGATGTACATGTTAGTATGGATTAGCTCTGACAAAGGGCTAGTGTTCGAAACATCAGCTTTTAATTCTCTTTACAGTGGCTGATTTACCAATTTTTTGTGTTTCACTCCCCCACCAATGCAGAAGCATAGTTTCTTTAGAAACTAACGCCTTTATTCACCAAGTCCCTAATGTACTTTCAGCAGAGTCATTACTTTTGTGTGATGGCTACTTTGGGGCTTCATTTGCAAACAACAGGGTTTTTAGATTAATTTTGGTGGTTGCTACTTTCAGAGGGTGATTACTGTTTAACTCTACAGAAATAAACATAAGAAAGAGTTCTTACCTGATACACTGAGAATGCCAGCAGATCTTTACTTCCTAAGCTGAAAATTGAAATGTCTAAGGTAAGTATGTTTCATTTTTACCGACAATTGGCAAAAAGGCACACAAAGATTCAAAAAGTAAAACTATCTTAAGTTTTTTCTGCTTCAAATGCCAAATGCCACCACAACCCACCTTTATAAACATTGTGTGGCTGTGAAGGTCATTTGTGGGATAGGAAATTTAACATTTGGTGGGTGGGTGTTGAGTAGGTGGGGGGGGGGGGGGGGGGGAGTTTGTTGTTGACACTTTTGTGTGAAAACTGAAGACAATAATGTTGTTCTCTAGATACACCATTATCTGAAAGTACATTCAAGTGTCCAATTATGGGAGATGTTAAACTGAAGCCTTTCTGTATGGCCAAGACCATGACTGGTTGCAGGGCTGTCACTAATTTTGGAAGTAGCTAGGGCAAAAAACAGTTCAAGTAGTAACATTGCCTTGTTTGCTTATGAAAGTAGCCAGGGCTCAGAAGTGAAGAAGCTGGGGAAAAACTCCATAAGAGAGGTGCCTGCCTACAGACATAAGCAAACTCTTGACTACCTACAATTCCAAATGTGTAGTACAGTAGATTAAGAACAACAAACAGATCATAAAGTTTGGAGACAATTTACAGGTACAATCATATGCACTATGAAACCTGGAAATAGTTATTTTGTGAATTTGATGAAGAAAACAAGCAAGCATTTTACATTAATCTTCAAAGGCATGTATACCGAAAAAATGGACGAAGTTGTTATAATCAATAATATCCACCAACCTAGGTCCTTCTGTTGCAATAATAGCATGAACAAGTGGGCCAGGCCTAAAGGTCAACACCTCACCTGTTATAAATAAAAATACAAAACAGTTTACACAAAATGCACAGAAAACATTCAAGCATAGTTATGTATGGAAATATAACAAGTATTTTATTATAAGTTCATCATTACATAGTTCAACATTATTGTTAGAAGCTTTCCAACAACAAATAAACAATGAATCATCCACGTACCCCCATGGTATTTTGTAGCTTCCTTCGGAGCAGCTCCACCCTCTGGGAGAAACGAAAATGCTGCTTTGGCCAGCTCCACCAAATGGCTGTGATCAACACCTGTCCAATACCAAACATAAAGCATCGAGACAAAATAAAACTTACAAGTAATAATAAAGCCTGGTTTTCATACGTCAAAAAATCCCAGATGATCAGGGATTTCGTTGTTTCCTGATTATCCCAGGCCAGGTATTCCCAATTTATGAAAACAAGAAATTGACGTGTAAATGTGTGAATCGTTCATTAAGAAATCAACACTTTGCAGTCCCAGTGACTGAATTACGTGCCATAAAAACCGTAGACATCCCTGATTATCTTGGATAGTTAACGACAAATCAAGAAAATGGGAAAGTTTTCTTAATTTACCGAAGCATCCCAGATTTTTGCAATAGTAGTGGTTGATGAAAATTCCAGGCTCAAATATTGTTAACATGCATTTGTAGCATGATGCAATCAAAGGGCTCTAAGAGCCATCTCACGAATATGAAACAACGTAAGATTAAGTCCACAGATTGGTTTTAATTTTCCATACTGAGCTTGAAATCAAAGAATTGAAAAGTAAAACAGATTTAAAACGACCAAAACATCTTAGCGTGAAACAAATATGCATTGTGTGAAATGAGACTGTCTAAACAACTGAATGAGGTAATACAATGGGGAATTAAAAAAATTTACATCTGAGTGATTAATCAAGTGAAAATTTGCATAATTGTCCCCATATACTACATGTATATCTTGTTCAACGCTTCGCATATTCACAAGATAAAAACAAAAACAAGAGTGAGGTTGAAAAATAAATGATTTTTTTTTTTTTCTTTTTTCTTTTTTAAGTTTATTGATTTTTCTTTTTTTGCACATAAAACAATACTAAATAAAACCATATTACTTACAAAAACACTTACACTACTTACAATACTAATATTATACTTACATTTACATTTACATTGCATTACATTACACTGTTTATACTTACACTATTAATACAAACACTATTTACAATACATATAATACAATACACAACAAACTACAACACACTACTTAAACTATACTACCTATAAAGTGATACTTACACTATTTACAATACGGTACTAGAAACGACTAAAAGAAATACGAAACTACTTACAATACGATTTTACTAACGAAACGATACTTATGATACTAAGAACAATACTACTGCTGCGATACTATACGGATACGATTACTTATTACAAATAGATAAATTTAATAAAGTTACTTACAAATGTATAGTAACGATATTTGTATTTACACAGCTAGTTTCAAGTAGTTAATTGTTTAAAAAATTAGACCATTTTTTAGTAAAAGAAGGTAGTTTATTTGTCATAATCGCAATGTATTTTTCTAATTCAATTTTTTCGTTAACGAGGGTTATAAAATCTGTGAAACGGGGTCTTTTGTCATCTTGTACTGCGTTAATGTAAAGAAAATATTTTCCAATTATGATCAAGTGATTTAGGGTTAAACCGGACGATGTATGTTTTAAAACACCATAGATAATTTCGTTTTGCTCCAAAGCAATGTTTCCTCTACATGAAAAATAAATGATGGCGATAGCCAGAACACTCTCTGCAAAACTCCACATGCAGTGTACACTCAATAAGAGTACATGTAATTCTTAACTCATATTACATAATTATATTGTACTTCAAGAAGACTCACCAACACCAACAAGAGCCATGCGCTGTCCCACATAAATCTCACTGACATAGCTTTGTAGCTAAGACAAGAATAGAGATAAGAGTTTAATTTTAAGTTGCCTGAGAGTAAATGGAGGCTTATGTGTTAAAGGTCAAATGAGCCAAAAATTTTAATTGTTTTCTTTATCCATTTACGGCTATTTAAACGTTACAGGAAACCATAATAAAGCATACTTACGCAACAGTTGCCTTCCTGAGCCACATAGCTAAAAGTACGAAGATTTCCAAAGACTTCACGAAAATGTTCTGAAATGGCCGCACGCTTCAAGTGGTAGGATTGGTAAGGATTATGACATCACTATTGGCGAGCCAACCTTGTTCCCAGTGTCCTCTCTACTGGTGAACACTGAGTATTCTAACTTGTGTGTAAGATTTTCACTGTTTTCGTATTGAAAATGGACAATTGTTGCTGCAGTTTATCGCAGAACAAAACACCATCAGATGATAGTTTTCCGCTCAGCCACCTACTTTCAACTTCAATCCTTGACTGTTTTGAGGTGGTCAATAGTGACGTCACTATTGGCTTCCGACAATTTTCCTTCAATTTTTCCGATCGCTCTACCATTAGTTTATGAAGGCCAAAAAGTTTCATTTTTCAACTTCCAATATCTCTGTGATGTCAAGTCCAATTAGTTTTAAACTTCAGAATATGTTTATTTGGTCCTCTTTGAACACATTGCACTAATATTGGAATAAAAGAAAATAT
The DNA here is from genome assembly GCA_024195265.1 of Dendrophyllia cribrosa. Taxonomy (NCBI): domain Eukaryota; kingdom Metazoa; phylum Cnidaria; class Anthozoa; order Scleractinia; family Dendrophylliidae; genus Dendrophyllia; species Dendrophyllia cribrosa. The sequence goes on from JAJLRJ010000009.1 coordinate 25,487,935, forward strand.
GTCAAATTTTTGGTTCATTTGACCTTTAACAAAGAGCAATTCGCAAACACATAGCATGTACACAAAATCAATCAAAGGCTCTTGTGAACCAACCCTTAAACAAGCATATCACTGGCTCATATTTGAGGCGACCCTTCCTTACAATTAAAGGCTCCTCAGTGAGCCAACTCGTAAATATGAAATGCTCTAAATGAAAGATTCTACCCCAAATGTGCAGAGGCTATAAGTACGACCTGAGGGCAGTACTTTGTTATTTATTTTTTTGAATAGAAAATAAGTTCTGTAAAGGAGTATCAAAGGATTTTGCGTTACCCCATCACGAATACAAGTTGAATATTTCATCTAATCAAGTCTTGAGAATGCGATGGGAAAAGAATCTTTACTTTGCTGGAGCCATAACTGCTGCCAAAGATGGAACGATATTTCAAATTAAGTTTGTGGCAAACATTTAAGATCAATAATAAATTCCCAGGCTTATCTAAATGCCGGAATTTGGATATAACTGCCAGCGTGTCATTGGAAGCTTCTACCGTGAGCTGATAGGTAATGCAATATTGTGGTAGCTAATGTTTTATAAACACGGTTCGATATAATTTTTCTTAAAAATAAAATAGTCACATGCTAGCTTATGGTAGATACTAGTCAACAGTAAACTCTTACCACATCAGCAGTAAATTTGCCAGTTCTGTGTGGTAAACAGTAAATGGAATTTCCCAATGTTCTCCTGAAATTTAGACAAAGCAAAATGTAATAAGATGATGTAGGTAAGCTAGAAAACTGAACTTATAAGTAGACCTTTTTCTTCATCAAGTAACAGAAACATTTTTTGCCATCCCTCCCCCTTTTAATGACCTCATTCATTTTCCAACTTCCACAAGAAAACCAGCAAAAATACTTCTACAGTATACTCCCAGAGTGAAACCTACAGCCAAGTTTTGCGTGTCCAGATGGAATCCTAGTGTGACCATTCAAATGAAGGCTACTGAGCAGAACTTCCCTATGGCACTTTTACTATATCCTACTGTATACCTGCCAAGTCTCACACCTTAGGTGTGAGTCTCTCGCCCGCGAGTCCAAAACTCTGATCTCATGCCAATTCATGCCTATGGAGGAATTCCTCATGCCTGACTTACAGATTTGAGCTATTAACCTTTACTGATCGCATGATACAATTAAAAATATATTTACATTCATGAAAATTTGGCACTTTTTTGTACGTTTTTATCGTTCTGAACATTACGATTACTGCTGGATGTCATTTAACGGAGTTCTGAAGTCCATGAAACTTCCGAATTCTTCAGAAAACATCTTTGGAGAACTTTGGATATCTTTGGAATAGAATGGGTTGTCTTCGGATTTGGTCGGGTCCCCTTCGGAAATCCTGGCACTCCCATGAAAAAATTCTTAGACCTATCACTCAGAAAAAGTTGGCAGGTATACTACTGGTACTTCTCCAAGGTAGTGATTGATTGATTGAGTCTGGGGACAAATATTAAACTGCTTTTTATATTTTTAATAGTTTTTTAAACTGCCAATGACCAGATGCAGGGCTGCAGGGCTGCAGGGCTGCAAATAACGGCCGGTCAACGGACAATGTCCGGTCAGAATTGGGTATTGACCAGACAAATCTTTGGATTGCCAGACATGACTGTTGTCCGGTCATTTGGTCATTCAAAGAAATTTAATTTTTAACTTCATTCACGTTTCCGAAAAAAAAAACACGAATATATAAAGCTAGACAAATTAGTGGTTGAGAAATTCCCGGTAGTCGCAAATTCTATGATTAAGGCCCCGTCCACACGTATACGTCTACGTTCGTAAAGGCATATTTTTTTATGCGTTTAGGCCTCCCGTCCACACGTAAACAATGAAAACGGTCACCCTAAACGGATATTTTCGAAAACGCTCTCCAAAGTGGATATTTTCGAAAACGCCGTTTATGTGTGGACAGTGTAAATGGATATTTTCATAAACACTGATGTCACAGATTCGGACCCAGTCCACAAATAAAAAAATAGAGCAGATATCCAATATGGTGGACGGTCTGACAGATGCGTTTGGCAGGCTCAAGTACTTATCTACGCATGCTCAACGCAGATTTGAAGCGTTTACGTATTGTTTTAGCGTTTACGTGTGGACAGGTGAAAACGAATCGTAAACGATGGCGGGCTTCATGTGGACGGGAGCGTTTTAGATAAAAAAGTATGCGTTTATGAACGTAAACGTATACGTGTGGACGGGGCCTAAGTTAATTAAGAGATCGATTGAACCCTTCGGCTTTCATATATTTTGCACATTTAACTTTAAATTCAGTTGTAGAAACGATGTGAAGATTGCCAAAATGTAACATTTCAATGATTATAAGTGATTTTCCCAGATATAAACGAACGGTTGCGGTTGTATCTTGCGTAACCGTACTGCGTATGCGAGGCTGCTTCTGCAATAAAGAGTAGTAAAACTATAACTTGTAATTTTTATTGCTAAACCGACTTGGATTCAGTTGGATTTTAGTTAAAAAAAGTTTACTGTGCAATCTGGGTTCACCATTGCAAGAGTTACGACTGTTCCAATTTGACCGGCCAAAAACGTGTCGTGTCTGAGCAAAAACATGTTTGGCCGGACAACATGACTGGCGCCTGCCCGGCCATTATTTGCAGCCCTGGGGCTGTACTCCAACAGTGCTCGGGTGCCACAATCAGACAACTAACTTTTGTCTTCGGGCCACAATAAAAACTGAGTTTTTGCACATAGCTTAACTGCTGGGCACCCTAAATTTTATAGTTGGACTCCCTTTGGGCTCCTATGATAACTCTTACAGCACAGCTTTGAGATGTGGTCAGCTTTTGAACTTGGTCTCTCCACACAAGTGAATGCATTCAAATAGGATTGAATGTCAAAAGTAATTTCATGTTGCTTTGGTTTTGCATTGCTATGCTTTGTGATTGCCTAAAATAACTCACACCACTTTCTCGACCAATTAGAGGCCAAATCAAAATCATTGTTACTTGCTCACATACATTTTCCTACACTTGTTGCTGGTTATTTGGTTTCTGCGTCTGTTGTGATTGACCACCTAGAGTGATTACTTTGGTTTTGGTTTTGATACTCAAGTGAAAACTGTACATACTGTATAAACAAACAAACCTGAAGGCAATTCGGTGAAGTTCCTCCACGACACCTATACAAAAGAGATAACAAAACAGCAAAAATGTTCAGTGAACAACATCTAATCTCTCCAAAACAATACAATACATGGATTGATAAATATTGTTCGGCAAACAGGTAATAGGAATTGTGTTTCCATGTGTTAATGCTTAGAACTACAGTTATAAAACTAAGAGCTCATTGTTAAAAATGTTAATCAGACTATCAGTAATCATTATCATGAAACACTTATTGGCTGAGTTCTGTTGTACAGTAAAAGAGACACATAGCAATTTTGGCAGATCATCACACATAAACTCTAGCCAAATAATACATACTTATTTGCGTTTGTGTGTCTTTCACAGCAAGATCTAACTTTAAACGCTTGACTGCTCCCTCAAGCTGAAATGCAAAGTTTCAATAAATTATCAAATGCTTTTAGACAATCAATACATAAAGTACACACATTACATACTGGTATGACAAGTGAACTACATGTATGCACTTTCAGGGCTCGACGTTGCGACCTGTGGGGTGGCCAATGTGACTGGATTTGATCTGCTGGCAACTTACTTTTCACTCTTGGTCGCCAGTTTGGCCACTGAGATATTTTCATTTAGATTTTTTTTTACTTTCTTTGTCTAACAGAAGAATATACATTGTATATCAAGTATTCTTCTGATTGTAAATTGACTCCCGATTGAAAACAGATTTATAAATGGGGTCTTAAAGAAACTACTCTGTAACGTTACCAGTGATTGAACAAATCGGACAGCGTAATGTACATGCATGTAGCTTTCATTCGCTGCGACCATTGAAAAATATTTGGCATCAAAAGTTTGTACGAAAATACACAGAAGAGCGGTTTTGCAAAACATCGGTTGGCATGTCATTTAAAAATTATCCAAGGGCCAGATATAAAATTCCCATAGCATGCAAATTGAAATTCACAGTTTCACATGCATTTAAGCTCGTGAGAAACTTAGGGCCGAGTTGTTTGAAGGACGATCAGCGCTAATCCTGGGTTAATTACCATACCAACTCATTTGTTCTGTTGACAGTTAATCCAGGATTAGCGCTAATCAGGCTTTGAACAACTCGGCCCAGGTCAATTATCTTCCAAACCCGTGCAGTCGCTTGTACGTGATATGCATCACTCAACATGAAAAGCCTGTGTACAAGGCGCAAAGTGTAAACGTAAAAATATATGTGTGTTTCGACGCTGGTTAATGAAAAAAGAAACGAAACAAAGGTTGCATCTTTGAGGTATTTTTTATAGATACAAAAATTGCATTTTTCCATTCCCTTTTTAGTAGGAATTCTAGCGGAATGCAGCGAAGCTGTAACAACTGATAGTATCGAAAAAGAAGGTCTGTTGTGGAACTTCTTCAGCTACCAGGATTGATCAAAATCTTTCACGAAGCTACATGTAATTCCATGAATTTCATCGTTAATTGTCAGTGAACAAAGTTGAGCCCATGTAGAAAAGTACTATTTAATAGCTACAAGTATGTTCTGCCCGAAGGGCCACCGAACATTCTTGGCGACTAGAATACTAGCTGGCAACCATGTCTGCCATGTCTGAAAACTTAGTGGCCAGCTGGCCCCTAGGTATTTTTTCTGAAAGTCGAGCCCTGACTTTGCACTCAATTTGTCTTACACTATGACTCACACTATGACTCATTATATCCACCTTTGAAGGAAAGTAAAGGCACACTCATAGACAAATGGAGTGGGGGGGGGGGGGGGGGGGGGGGGGGGGGGGGGGGGAGAAAAGAGGGAGAGAGAAACAGAGGGTAGAAAAGCATGGAATTTCTTTCCTTCTCTCCTTTTCTTCCCCTTTTTTCCTCTTCCTGTCTCACTTCCCTAATAAAGACCTAATACCAGGTCCCCCCTGGCTAGTTTAATTACAATGTCAAATACTTACCTCCCATGGGTAGAATGCTGGGTTGTTTACAGCTCCAGCAAGATTGTCAACAACAAACCCCCTGGCAAAAAACAACACTTAGTTAATGGTTAAATGCTGAGATACCAATAAAAAAATATTTTGGGAATTGTCAAACAAACAAATCAAAGGTTCCTGTGAGCCAATCCATGAATAAGGAATGCTCTACACATCGCTGGCACATATTTAAGCGACCTTTCCTTCAGTGAGCCAACTTATGAATATGAAATGCTCTAAATGAAACATTCTACACCAAATGTGCAGAGGCTATAAGTACGACTCAAGGGCAGTACTTCGGTATTTATTTTGTGAATAGAAAATAAGTTCCGTAAAGGAGTATCAAAGGATTTGACCAATAACCCGTTCATTACGCTTGCACATATCTTGTCATTCTCATTACCTGATGAAAAACATAATAAAAGCTCCTGAGGAAGACATTATAATGCATGGAACTTACAAGTTGTTACGAAGACAGTCTGAGGAATATATTAGGTGCTCCCTGTTGCATGTTGCCCTGTAACAGTTATTAACAAAATGAATCAATTTACATTTATTTCAAACCTAAAAACTTTTCTCTAAGATACACTTTAAGAACTTAAGTTTTGTTTTATCAAGAAAATAGCTGATGATTACCATGGGCACCTTTTCCTGACTGCAACAACTGTGTTACCACTTATAACTAGTAATAAATTATTAATAATTAATTAAATAATATCCACTCAAGCTTGAGTGTACATGTATATTAAACATGGCTGTCATGAGTAGCAAGCATCCGGCTATCATGGAGGGTGAAGATTTTGAAAATGACTGTAAAGGATGACAAACATGGGAGGCTATCTTGAATTTATGACCACCCATTTTCCTTGTTTACATGGCAACCTCAAAGTTTAACCCTTTCACTCCCAAGAGTTCCAAAGAACGAGCGGGGTTGTAGCTGTCCAAACGATGTCTGTGATTGGCGAACGATACAATTGATATATCACTTGAACAATGCCCCTATCCCTAATCCCTATCCCAGCGGGACAAATCTATTGTTTTCTTAGCGAATCACAGACATCGTTTGGACAAGTGCGGGACTACCCCAAAGAACAAAATTTAAGAAAAATCTCAAATTTCATTTTGTAAAATATTGAAAAACTAATGGTACCATGAAAACGTACTGCTGAAGAGGTTTTATTTGAATAGTCACACCATAGAATTTTGTCCATAGACTCAAAAGTTAGAACTACGCCACATGTCTCCATAATTAACTCTGGGAGTGAAAGGGTTAATGAAGGGCCTGTCAAAGCCATCAATACAGTAATAATAGTGATAATCATAAGAGATGCTTCTGTGTGAAAGGCCTGGATAAACAAAATTCTATGATAACCATATACATATACTTTAGTTTTGAACAGGAAATAAGAAGTGGTTTATAATATTAAATATCAAATTAACTAACATAACCTATGCTTGTTAACATGACACAATTTTACATACTCAAGACTAGCTCCATTGTGTTCCAGCTCCCTTGCAATTCTGAATCCTGAGCATTCTTCATTGCCCTGAAAAGAGAAAGTAAGAGAAAAACAGAGGAAACAAGTATTGCATACATGTGAAGTGTTACCATTTTTTTCTGAAAATGGTAAAAAAATTAAGGTTAAAATTAGTGCATAAAAATCACACAACATAATGGCTCTCTTTTACACATCAGCCTAGAAAATGCCACCATTTTTCCCCGCAATTTATCAGAAGGCCTGCTTAAAGAAAAGAATGTACTGTACTTACCAGAAAAGCAGCATTACGTAGCATGTGAGTAATACCCAATGTATTTTGTGTTTCATGGCGACTGGCTGCATTGATAAATAGCCCTACTCTACTCTTTGGGGAATAGGTTTCCAATGAAACAACCTTGAGGCCATTTTCTAATGTAGAAACCTGCCAAAAAGAACATTAATGGAGTGGCATTATACCATATGTATGAAATAATAGTTTGAGAAGAAAAGGAAAGCTCTATTTTGTATGGTTTTCTTTCTAGCCATTCACCTCCACTCTTTGACGCACACCCTTATACTGACAAAGGAAATAAATGGGAAAGTCTGTATCCAGGCTTGACCAATACTTTGTTACATGTATGTAACCCTCTCAATTAAAATTCACACATAATAACCCTATCCCATATCTCCTCCACCATTCTAGAAGAAGGACAAATAAGTATGTTTTGGGGACATGCATTGTAACAGCTTACAAAGGTACAGGGGTGTACATTCCATGTAGGATATGCTGAAGATCTTTAGCATGGATCTGAACCTTTTTCAATATTATCCTTTAGGATCATGGTATATCTTTGGAAGAGGCTTCACATGCGATGTATCTTGAACCTTTAAGCATTTGTCTTTGGATAGGTTATCATTTGTCCTTTTTTATTTTATTTATATTATTATTTTTTTAATTTAATGGCAATTAATTAATTAATCAAGTCACAGGCTATAAGCAATAAACATGTATCAATGACAATATCACTCAACCAGGGCTGAGAACAATTTCACCCTTGAAGTGTAGCCTTCTCTGTGATAGTGTTACATGTACTGTACAGTACAGTACATGTAAGCTTCTTCCTGATTTCACAAACCTGGACGGTCTGGGGAGAACGATCAGCTTGGTCCGCATTTCCCGTTTGGAAATCCGATAATGGCTCACTCAGGGGTGATGCTGCATACGCATACAATCTTTTCTAAAGTAAATAAAACCAAAACAGTGAAATTATGCCAGTAAACTTTCGCACAACATAAAAGTGAGATGTGATCATGAGTAATATCACATAAGTGCCTGGATAGCCACGCAGATCACACTCAGTCTAGAATCAGTGAAATGCTAGATGACGGAATATATCAGGAAAATATGACATTTACTAACCACGGGTGATGTTCTGCAACTCAAACTCCTAGAAACGGATGGTACACTCCTCCATAAAGGCAGCATTTTCACCCCTCACACTGTGATTGCTTCCCTTGACCAGAGACCGGGTAAGTGTAGACCATAATACTTTTCAATAAAATCCGCTGGTCAAAAGTAATGGCAGTTCATATAATGCATGTGCGACTTCCGGTCTGTCGCAATTGTGACGCAATCCTTATCTATTTTAGGGCATTAGCCTTTGGTCGAGCCGCCATTTTTACAGGATTTTGATCGGGATTTTTAGAGCGCTTTTTCGCTTATTCTTTGCTGTTCCAATCGTGCATTTTTCTGAAAAAAGATGAATTCTAAACATGCTCGTAAGGATTCTGTCTGCCTTTGTGTTGTCTGTTGTGAAGACCTCGAGTTTTACGCGATCGGAGCTTGCGATCACCCAGTGTGCTACAAGTGTTGTGTTCGAATGCGTGTCCTTGGAAAGGAGACCTATTGTCCAGTTTGTCGAACTGAATTGAAACAGGTAAAAGGGTTAAAATGAGTAAGAGTTGCTTTAAAGTAACATTAAATTAACATGTAAATAAGAAGAGATTTAACATTTTATTTACAAAAAAACACATCTTATGGCTTTACCAGCCAGGCAACACGCTTTCGGTTTTGAAATAGGCAACACGCTTTCGGTTTTGAAATAGGCAACACGCTTTCGGTTTTGAAATCTGTCGATTATCTCTAGGCTTCGAGCAAAAATGAAATATTGTTCAAAATAAAATTAATGAAAAGCAGGTGTAAAGCTTTTTTGTTAAAAAATGAGAGGGATGAATGGAGAATGAGTTTCCCAATTTTGCTTAAACAGCATTTTCAAAAGGGACATAATTACTTAAAATAGAATAAAAGGGTAACTGTGTAGTGCTATGTACTAATATGGTAAAAACAGGAATGTCAAATATCACAAAAATAGCACCAAAAAACGAATAACAGTCGTCCGACCTTTCAAGATTACTATCTCTTCATCAGGGACTACAGCAACATAATTACTTATACTAGCAGTAATCACAGATTATGGCGACGCATTTGAAGGAATTTCCAGCGGAAATGAGCACCTGAAAAAAACCAATAGGGGCGGCCATTTGGTACCCTGGGTGCCAGAGGTTTTTATTTTTTAGTGGAAATGGCGAGTTTGAGCGGCGAAGCCGCAAAAACGAGGCGCAACGCACCGAGAAAAAATAAAAACCTCTGGGCACTCGAGTACACAACCTCATTTCCATGCGACTTGTGGATCGGATATCTCACCAAACCGGTTTTAACCATTAATATGACAGCTGACATGTTTTTAAAAACGCACGTGGCTTAGCGGCTTTCGACTGTTTGTCTTCTACTGTGAACGAAAAGGCTAGTTCATTCAACGGAGTTTTGGAAACTCCGGTGAAATTTTTGTGTACATCGGTAGACGATTTTGTCGCGTTTGCAACGTCTTGAGTCTTGCTTAAAGAGTATACAATAGAACCACTTGCATCCGTGAGAATTACAAAACAGCTGGAGATTCAAATACTTCAAACCGGATGCAATAACGCCTTACGTCTGACAATGGAGGTAAAGGTTGTTTCGGAAACACGTCAACTTAATTAAACGCAGAATAAACTCTGAGGAGCTAACAACAATTGCAAGATGCCACTATTCCAATATAGACCATGACTATTGCATAAGACTTGGATCTTTATAGACTCGTTTAGCCGTGATGAAGAACAAAATCTCGCAAGTTATGCTAACCGCAGACTTGCGCTCACAGATCATTAACTGCAGCGACTAATTTAAGCGGCTACTACTGATCTTGCACACTGTTATATCTTTATTTTGATCTAAAAGCAAAATCTCTCAGGCACGTACTTGGGGTAGACCTGTTCTAAAGCTGGGCTAAAATGCTTTTAGTGACGAGCAGGATTTGTGCTAGGCCTGTTACCTTTTATAACAACCTAAAAGATCGCAAAAAGTCGCAATCTCTGTCTACGTCTGCATTGTTGTTTGCGTGGCTACACTTTGGGAAACCGGTTTTTCACGCGCCCGTGGCGAAATGTTTTTGTCTAGCCAATCAGAGTTGCTGTTACATCATTAACTCCCGGCAGAGTCTGGAGACGAGTAGGAGTAACCAATCAGCGAGCTAGTTCAGATTCTGAACTAGATCCTCGCATGGAAATGAGGTTGTATATTCGAGTGACCAGAGGTCCATCTCGCGAGCTTCTTCTAACCGTTTGTACGGTTCATTTCACTCATGATATTCAGAGAACGGACCTCTGGATCCAGGGTGGCCATTTGGAAGACCGTCTACCATAAAATCTCAAATTTTACTGCACATAAACCACAGGACAACCAACACGAAATTAGGATTGTGTTCTTCGAACGTGATAAGCTTAATATATAAGCATAAGCGAAACTTCCGCTTCATGCTTAGCATACATGTAAGGGCGCTGTTTGTTTTCCAGGATTCGTACGGTCATGAAAAAACCTGGAAAGTCATGGAATTGTATAATTTAATTTCCAGGCCTGGAAAGTCATGGAATTTAAGTGTGGGTCATGGAAAGTCATGGAAAATTATGTTCATGGTACAAAATCACTAAGGCAGCATACGTTTTGGGAATAATAAGGCAAGATGAAATTTTTAAAAAATGATCGTTTTGATAAAATTTTGAAAACAACTGTTGAACTCTTGGTCATGAAAAATTTGAAAAGGTCATGGAAAGTCATGGAATTTTAAAATCTGAAAAGAGTACGAACCCTGTTTACGCTAGACACAAAATCTTATACTTCTGCTTGTGTTATGTAGCTAGTGAAAACCTGCCTTTACATGCGTATTGACGATTGTGTAAAATATGCTAATTCACGTTTGATTTTGATGAAAGTTCATTCCTAAAGTATGTTTGTTGTATATGTAGATTTGGCTACACTGCAGGGCTCGGTTGTTCGAATGTCAGTTAAAGTTAACCCAGGATTAAAACTTAACCGAGGATTTAATTTCTCTTGTAAGAAGTGTTTTCAAAAACTTAATTAGGACTTTAAGCAAATCACTACGGAAGACGCTACTATGGCTACTGTGACAAAGGGGACTGGAGAGAGTATGTCCGTGAGCGCTCGAGGAACAGTGAAATGCAAAGTTGTTTGCGAAATGGTATCGACGGCTAAGAAGTTGAAAGCCTCTCTAAGGTTCTTTTATTTAGGTTTCTGTGAACGGAATGGCATTTTTCAAAAGAACACGGACTTTATTTTTCTTTGTTGGGACCAAGAGATGATTTCTGAATGAATCTTACAACTTTTGAAATGCCATACATTTTATGTATTTTGAACCACAACAATAACAATCTATTAAGTGTTCAAAGTACGAATTAAAACGCCCAACTAAATATAATTTTAACTGAAAGTAAATTCAAACATACATGTAAGTAGAATCCTTTCCCCTCATATATAAGGCATAAAAGCATATTCATTCAACTTCTAAAGCTGGACTTTCAGAGATAAAATCTTAGAGCTTGCGAATTTCGCTTCGCTATGCCGGACGCTCCTTCAATCGCCAAAACTGTTCGTAAATTCGTGATAGAATCGCACGTTTTTGGGCGGCAAGTTTAAAAAAAATTACATTGTCATTGACAAAAAGGATATAAGGTCTGTTTAAACACTTTAAACACTGAGAAATCCGTAAGAAAAGGATACAGAAGCGAAATAAACTCGACGTAGTAGCGACTACGGCCAAACCATCCCGCTCACGTAGTCAAATTTCATACTACGGCTGAACATCAGCGACAGACGTGAGAATTTACTTCCGGTAGCCGAAGTAGAGCCCTCCGTCGTCATTGCTTAAGGTCCCTATTTTAAGCTAATGCGAAGACAAGTCAAAGTTGGAAAGAAGATAAGAAGATACTTTGAAAAAATCTCCATTGATTAAGTATTCAACTGTATTCAAAATTGATGCTAACCCTGGGTTAGCTTAATCGCGCTTTGAACAATCCGGCCCAGAATACCTCGCAATTTATTTGCATCTCGTTGAATAACAAAAGTGCCTGTTATGTTATACCTTAAGCATTCCAACACATGTAAATGAAGTGGGCAGGTGTTGTGGGGTATTCTGCAATCACTCCGAGATTTTTTTGTCCTGGTTAATTGTTGTTAATAAAGTCAATTGCATACAGTACAGTGCAGGTTGGAGTTAAGCGAACCAAAATGGTCGCGTATAACATGTCGGATAAATGTGTGTATAACATGTCGGATAAATGCGTGTGTGCATTACTGGCGTGTACCAATAACGCACATTCAGCAAGCTCATTAGTATGTATGAGCTAGATCATTGACTTCCTATTGTTGGTATTTTATTGTTGTTTTGAATGGCCTGACAGTCAGCTGTGAGATGAATTTAGTAAAAGAACATGTTGCTCTTGATTCTTTTATCGGGCCTTCAGCGGACAAAAACTGTTTTGTTATGGTACCGGCGCCAGTAAATAAACAATCTGGGCCTAATTGTTAGTCTGATGTTTACAGAAAGCCTTGATATTTTCATTGCACTTGACTCCTTGAACCAAGATATAAATACCTGCAAACTGTATTTTTCTTGCCATGATGCTCACTTGGGTCCGGTTTTACAAAAAGCGGCTGGTAATTGTGGCTATAACGCTATGGAATTGAAGACTGAGTGTCGCCAGCACCTTTACTAAAAAACAAACCTGTTGATCAATTATACGCTCGTGGCACTTACTGCAAACGACACTTTGCTTGCAAAAAAAAAACATCTAAATATTTCTCCATGCATCTTAGAAACTGCGATTTAAAAAAAAAACCTCCTAACCTTGAAAGCCAGAGCACAGACCAGAACACATGGATTTGAATTGCTTTGCGCTTTTTCTGCTGTGATGTTGTAAAGTGACGCTTGCAGGCACATGCAGCACAAAGCAAACAGAACTTGTGAACTTTTGTTTGCAAAGAAATAGTTCAATATTATAAATCAGTGCATCATGTAAACTTTGATACAAAAATTTGCCTTTTAAAGACACAGTATTTTGCTGTTTGAATCACTTCTTTATAGAATCAGAAAAATCATTTTTTCGTGTTTGCAAATTGACCCCTGATGCAAATTGGTGCCCGCTTACTTAAAAAAAGACAAGAATGTAACAGAACTTTGTGAATTTTTTCTTGTAAAGAAAATAGCTCAACATAGAACTTTGAGAAACATTTTGCCTTAAAAAACAGTATTTTGCCATTTGAGTCATTTCTTTGTGCCTTTTGGAACTGGTTATATCACTTTTTCATGCATGACTGTGATGGGACGTGACAGTGACGCCTGATGCACATTGCGCCTGCTAAAATGTCTTTGTGCCTTACAGGGCTCGAAATTGCTCCCGTATCGGGCACATTTGCGACTAAGATTTTGCTTTTGCGACTAAAATATGTCTATTAGTCGCGATTTTGCGATTGTTTTACGGCCTAGTTAATAAACGATTAATATTTGTAACTGGTAGTTGTATTTTTATCCGAAAAATCCGGCGAAATTCACGTTGAATGTTGCATGACTTAATCATAGATTTTATGCGCCATTAATGCGGTTTCCAAGAAGTGTATCACGGGCGCACTTTTTCAGACTTTCTCAGAAATTTCTCGTCTCTCATTTTCAGTTCCGATAGTAGTGTTTAGTTCTTTTTTTGCGACTAAAATTTTCGAACTTGCGACTAAATTTTAGGAATTACTTGCAAATTGCAATTGAGAATTTTTTTTAATTTCGAGCCCTGCCTTATACTGCTTGTCAGCAGCCACTCTGTTCGCGTTATATTAGATATAAACGAGCAACATTACTTGAAATTTCGATAACAACCGCTTGTTTTGACTGGCAGTGCAACAACTGTGATTTTTCCAAATAAACATACTCGGTTATTGCAAAGCAAATGAGATTCATTGCATAGCGAGAATCATTCGCTAATCTAAAACATATAAGCGATAGCTTCCCTTTCTTCCCACAGATCTACGGTGTAGCTTGAAATCTCGATGACTCAAGAAATAAAAGAAAAAAAATCTTTTTAGCGGTTTTAAATCTCGATTAATCAACAAAATATAATAAAAGCCCCTCATGCCATCCAAACAAATATGTTACTTTAGATGCAAAAATAACTTTAAAAGTTCTCTAAATTTTCCTTCTAGTTTCCAATTTGCAAGCCATGCGATGATGAAGTGTACAAAATTAATTAATGAAAGATATAATTACATTCATGTAGTTTGTTGGGTGATGTTCCCTTCTCCACTATGCCTAACTTTAAAGTTTAATTGATATTTTTTTGTGCTTAGGTGTTTCTGACTGATAACAAAACCAGCTACGAAAAGCTTGCTGCCAAAAAGGGCTCATTTGTGATTGATAGGCGGCAGGGGGTTTTCTGCCTACGAAAAGAAATCCAAGCAAATGTGAAGCAGCTTATGGAATACCGCTGCCCATTTTGCCCAGACCGTGCACCAGAGAGGTATTTTGACCATCTTCGTGACCATGTGAAAAGGGAGCATGATAAGTTCTATTGTGATCTTTGTGTTACACATTTGCGGAAGTTCAGTTTTGAGTTCAAAGCATACTCCCGTCCGGATTTGGCACGGCACCGCAGAATTGGTGACAAGGATGACAAATCACACAAGGGCCATCCTCTGTGCAAATTTTGTGATCAGCGTTACTTGGATAACGATGAGCTACACAAGCATCTGCGGAAGGATCATTTTTGGTGTCATTTCTGTGAGCGTGATGGCAGTCAGGATTATTATTCCAACTATGAAAACCTCCGCATTCACTTCCGTGATTTCCACTTTCTTTGTGAAGAGGACGACTGTATCCAGGAAAAGTTCACTTCTGTCTTCCGCACAAAGGTTGATATTCAAGCCCACTGTGCTGCAAGGCACTCTGGGAATTTAACCAAGGCGCAGGCTCGTCAAGCTCGTCAACTTGAAGTTGATATTACTTTTGCCCCACGGCCTCGGCCCCAATTAAGTCAAGGTGCTGTTATTACAGGTAGAGATTATGCAGAAGTTAGGGCTTTGGAACAAAGGAAGGGAAAAAAAGAAAGAGGAGGTAATAGAGAAGGTGCTTCAACACAGAACAGGTTTGTACATTGAATCTAATTCTTGTTTCCTGTAAACCATGAAAATCTCTAGTAGATGACAAAACCCAAGTGACAATGACACGGTATTAAAACCACTTAGATTGAGGTTATAACTAAAACAACAAAGTGCATCAGTTACATGGATTGTTTACCCCCACAAAAAGTGAAAAGGAAAAAAAAATTTCTAATTCCAGTGCTTCCTTGCATAAACAGAATAGACGATTTTCACAATGGCGTTAACAACAGCTACCAGAAATCTTTTGTTTTTCCTCTCTCCCAAACATTTTTTAATCCCAGTGGAGCTTAAATAGCATTTGTTGTTGTAGTAAATGACACCATCATAAAAATGGCCTATTTTATGTTCAGTGAAGGAAGATGGTGATTTAAAGGGTTAGTACTTAGAGTGATTTGACTGTAAGATCATGAGAAAAAGGCTTTAATTCCACTTTTTTTGTACTAGAAGAAGAAAGGTTTTAGTGACTTTTTGTACTAGTTGTGAAGAGCTTTTTTCCTTCTTGTTTTAGAGGTGAAAAACTGGATGTGCAGACTGCAATGGCACTTTCACTGAGTGGAGAGGATCCTTCACGGCTGCCGTCACCTTTATCCAAACCACAAGAACCCAAAAAGTATAAACCTGAGGGAGAAAGCAGTACTGGAGAGCTGCTGAAATATGAAACAGATGCGCTATCTCATTTTCCCACCCTACTTGGTTCTCTAGAGGTTACAAGTATAGCTGATAAATCAAAGGACAACAAAAGACCTAATAAATCTCATCAGTATAATAAAGCTTTAAATAAAGCTTCTTTACACTCGGTAGAGGACTTTCCTACTTTAACAGCTTCTGCTCAAACGCTGGAACAATCTCACTCTATACCCCCTGGCTTTGCTGCAGTCGCTCGTCAGCCTCCATCATTAGCTGTACCACAGCAGACTTATCGTGCTAAACCTCCTCCGGGTTTTCAAGCATCCTTCACAAAAGCAGCTAATGAAAAGGTTAAAGAAAATGTGGCTCCCGTACCGGAATTACCTGCAGCTAAACCACAGGTTAAAATAAACAACAGTGCACAAGAGAGAAACCAAATGCTAATTGAGAAGATCAGGGGCTTACTGGAGTACGATAAATCCAAGTTTGATGAGTTTAAGGCGCTGTCCGGAAAGTTCCGCAAGGGTGCTTGTTCTGCAACAGAGTATTATATGCATTGTTATGATCTTTTTGGGACAAATTTCACACAGGTTTTTTCAGAGCTTGTTGATTTGTTACCTGACAAGGAGAAACAGAAAGAACTTTTGTCTGCTCACCAAGATGCCAAAGTCAATGCAAAACGTCTGGACAGCGGTAAAGCTAAAGCTGGCAAGGCAAACAAGAAGACCCCAGGGGTGTGGCAAAGTGAAGCCACAGCTGGGAATGCAGGAATGCAAAGTAATGGTATATCTGAGATGGATTTTCCATCATTACCTGCGGCACCTAAAAGGTCTTTTCAGCCTAGTTATAGACCAGCTAAAAGTGCCGCTGTGCTAAAACAAGCTTGGATCAGAGGGAAATAAGTTTTTATCATTATTATAAAACCACAAAGATACATTTTGTACATGTACATCTCCACTTTTTGTGTGATTTTAACACTATTTAATATGGTTTGTCATCTTTGTGTTTTGGTCATATAATACAGTTTCAGTTTTCAGTCAACTCTTTCTAAGACGGACACTGACGGGACCGGCCCCGACTGTCCGTCTTAGAGAGGTGTCCGGCTAAAAGAGAGTCAAGGTAACATGACACCAGTAATTCTGAGATAATAAGGCTGAACCTATTCAGAATAAATACATGCCTGTTTTAAGTCTATTTAAAGTTGTTTACTTAAGCAAAACCTAAAAACTGGAACCAGAATCATATTAGAAAAATAGGCTCGTTTACATTTCCGTTTCAAAGTATTTGTTACTAAAAAAGCACCTATCAATACATTGTCCGTTGACGGCCTCAAAGTGTCCGTTGTCCATCTTAGAGAGGTGTCCGTCTTATAGAGAGTTTAGTTACAGTAAAATGACTGAAAAACGGCAGGGACCAACAGCAGGTGTATGTTAATAGAGAGTTGACTGTATTGGTATTACTGATCCCCATACTGGGTGTTCACAAGGAGACTGCTTACCGTAATGATTTGAGTTAGTGCCCAGGGTGCTTATTAACTTTTGGTAGCTCAAGGGAGGGTGCTTGTTGGAGAGGACACTTATTAGGGAAGGGGCACTTATTACTCTTTTGACAAAAACATGCGAGTAATGAACAATAATGGTAATGGTTTTCTTAGTCAGAACAACAGTAACAATGGTTATAGTCATAAAATGATTTGTTATAATATTATTATACCTCATTATTAGAAAGGGGGCACTTATTAACAAAACAACACTCAAGGAGGGGGGTGCTTATTGGAAGGAGGGCGCTAAATCAAATCATTACGGTGTGTAGAATAAATACAGTCAACTCTCTCTAGAGAGGTGTCCGTTAAAAGAGAGTTGACTGCATATCAATTCAAGACCATTTCTTAGAGTTTGGGTTTTTTAGTGTTAAAGTGGGTGTGATCAATCTTAATAAAATTTCTGGCATTTTGGCGATAAATTGACTCATCAATGAGATTTACTGAAGAACTTTACATGCCAATTTCTAGTTTACAACCCATGTTGGTAAATGCACTGTACAAGTTGGCATGCAAGTAAAGTTAATACAAGTTGACATGCAAGTAAAGTTAATACAAGTTAGCATGCAAGTAAAGTTAATACAAGTTGACATGCAAGTAAAGTTAATACAAGTTGGCATGCAAGTAAAGTTAATACAAGTTGGCATGCAAGTAAAGTTAATACAAGTTAGCATGCAAGTAAAGTTAATACAAGTTGGCATGCAAGTAAAGTTAATACAAGTTAGCATGCAAGTAAAGTTAATACAAGTTAGCATGCAAGTAAAGTTAATACAAGTTAGCATGCAAGTAAAGTTAATACAAGTTAGCATGCAAGTAAAGTTAATACAAGTTGACATGCAAGTAAAGTTAATACAAGTTGACATGCAAGTAAAGTTAATACAAGTTAGCATGCAAGTAAAGTTAATACAAGTTAGCATGCAAGTAAAGTTAATACAAGTTGACATGCAAGTAAAGTTAATACAAGTTGACATGCAAGTAAAGTTAATACAAGTTAGCATGCAAGTAAAGTTAATACAAGTTAGCATGCAAGTAAAGTTAATACAAGTTAGCATGCAAGTAAAGTTAATACAAGTTAGCATGCAAGTAAAGTTAATACAAGTTGACATGCAAGTAAAGTTAATACAAGTTAGCATGCAAGTAAAGTTAATACAAGTTGGCAAATAGATTTGTGACATTTAAGGTGGCTTGAGTGGATTTTTCGGGGGCGATACCCCCCAAGTTTGAGCATTAACTACGATTCCATTAACAATGCTATAGCCTGCGAACAGGCTCCTGGCTCGGAGGGGCGCTATATATGACCCCGGCGTCAGACTGGAAGCCTGTCCGCAGGCTAATAATGCTATGGAAAATCAGTCACCACAACCAGGGGCGGATTAAGGGGCCCTGGGGCAAATTTACAACGTGGGGCCCCACATACCTAAAGGAGTTAAATTAACGGCACCCGGCATTGGGATATTCCTCAATCTCCTCCTTACTTGACAAGATCAGCGCTGACGATTGGGAGAGCGCAAAGTGCCGATCAGAAGAGGGTCTCAATGAGGTTAACCGTTAGCCGTAAGACGGCCCAAAATTTAGCCGTTAGGCGTAAAATTTGGTAAAAATTAACCGTTAGGCGTAAAAAGTCGAAAAAAAGTTAACCGTAACATTTTTATAGCCATGGTTTGTAAGTGTCGAAATCTCTGGTTAAGACGCACTGTTGTGATGCTATACATGTGTCTTGTCTCTACGACGGCTACGCGTTCTGCCCTGGAACCGAAAAAAAGAAGTTGGCCCAGGAGGCCGTTTCTCGAAAGACCCGGTAATTACCGGGCCCGGAAAGCTGTTTTATTTTCATCGTTTTTAGATGTTATTCAGTTTCTTCATCCAGTCGTCTACTCAGCGCCTGCTGCGACTGCTAATCCTTATGGCTGTTGTGAAAGGAATTATAAGTCAGTCTGTATAAGTCTGTATCGAGCTGCAGAGGAGAAGCCAATCGAAAGGTATAAAGCGCGAATCCAAGTGAAAGATGAGCACCATTCCAATGGTCCCTTCAAAAAAA
The DNA here is from genome assembly GCA_024195265.1 of Dendrophyllia cribrosa. NCBI lineage: Eukaryota > Metazoa > Cnidaria > Anthozoa > Scleractinia > Dendrophylliidae > Dendrophyllia > Dendrophyllia cribrosa. Next base: position 25,507,240 of record JAJLRJ010000009.1, read on the forward strand.
ATCTAATCGACTTTTTAGGGCTAAAAGAACGCGCTCAGAAGGTCGGTTTGGGGTCATTTGACCTCAAACTTTACGCCTCGTAAAAATCGGAGGCAAAACCGAAAACTACTCCATTTCCACCCAGCAGCAGCTGGATCTGGAATTACCGCTGCTGCTTGGTTCATTCTATATGACAGCTTTGGCATAACTTGCAAAGGTAGTACTTCTAAGCCAGTGACGCCAGAGCAGGTCAGTCGGAATGTGAAGAAGGTACACGAGTACATCGAATCTACTGTGAGGAACGTGAAAGAAACCAACCACCTCAAGGAAGATTCAGCAACGAATGGCCCTCAAGGAACTGTGTCTCAAAAGACACAAGTAGTTGACAAAGCGCGGAGGCCAGTGCATCCTCGGCCCCCGTTAATTCCTAACGTAAATATATTATTCACAATATCCCCCGTAGTAAAACAGATGTTCCGATTGGTATTGTTATGTTCAAATCGTAAAGAAGTCAAAGCGTAACATTTCACACAACTGTCTCTCACTATTCTCTCACATTCTCCCAGATTTTCGCAGATTTAAACAAAATGTTGCATTTTGTTTAATTTCTTCAGAAACATGTTGTCTTTGACTTATAAACGATGTGTCATATCTCTCCCCAATCAGAACATATTCCAAACTATTCAAACAAAGTTCACATAATTTCCGAAAACGTTCGAATTAAGGGGGCCTTCGGATCCCCACTGGCCTCCGCGCTTTGTCAACTACTGTGGGGTAAAAAACTGGAGGATAAATCTCTTCCAAAAATTCAGGAGGGAAAAATCTGGAAAAATCTGGAGGTGGTAATTCTCTCCCAAAATTTTATCGCCGACGACGGAAAAATTCATTTGTTTTTTGATTTTGAGTTTTTTACCCGGATGGAACTTTCATAGGATTTTATTTTCGGCGGCGGGAAAAAGTCTCTCCCGGAAAAGAAAATGTCTGATTCCGAAGATGAAGAAATAGATGACACTCCTGAAATTATTCAAGAAACATATACAACATGGCATTCTCACAAAAATTCCAGACTTGAACGTTTCAAAGTTGTCATCCGAAAAAATCAGGGAAAGAATCAAATTCCACTCAAAGATCTCGAGTTTTATCAAGAACAAATTCTCTCCCAAATTCCCCGTGACGAAATCACAAGAAAAAAAGTCAGGGAGTTTGTCAAAGCTTCCAAATGGAAAAAAGTCAATGGCAACGATCATGAAATTTTCAATCACATAACAAATCACGACGGGAATGACTATGAGCACCTGGAAAAATTTCTCATTGATGATTTTAAATATTTCTCACTGACATATGACGATCTTCATCCAAACAGAAAAAAGTTTCTCAATTTCAATCAAGTTCTTTTCACCCTTCTGAAAAAGAATGGTTTCAACCCAAATGAAGATGATTTCAAGCTTCTTGTTCTCCCATCAAGAAGGGTAGAACAAGAAAAAATAATCCAAACCATCTTCAAAAGATTAAATTGGAAAGAAAATGGAAGCCAGTGATCATGAAGATTGTCCCACTTGCTCAGAGGAAGAAGAAAGGAGCGACGATGAAACCCCAGCAACATCTGACGAGGAATTCATTGTCTCTGATTCGGAGATGGAAGAAGCTGAGCGAAGCGAAGAAGAGGAAGACTCAATTGAACTCATCTATGAGACAATGATAAATCTCCAAGAGGAAAACAAGATTCTCAAAAATGAACTCCAAAAGCAAAGTTGTCTCCTCTGGGAAATCCGCCGGGAATTGAAAGAAAGCGGTGTTTTGCAATCATGAATATGAATGACAAACATTCATATTCTAACGCGTCTTCTGGGTATCACTTATTTTTTGAGATAAGTTCTGAAATGCATCACATCTTCACATGTTTGTTTATATTTTTTGATTGTGAGAAGATTATCGCATGTTCTTTTGATTTCTTCCAAATAAGATGTCACTGGTGGTCTTTGGAGAATTGAGTTGAAATAATTCATCGTTGCTATTTCAATCTCTTTCACTTTTTCGCTTTTTGAGTGAGCTTACATGAAGTGTAATCTCACTCTATGTCATGGGAAGTGTCCGTAAGTCCGTGGTAGTCCATTCTTCGGGTTGTCTTCGGTATCACGGCGCCTGGTCTCGAACAGATATTGTTTATTTCCGTACGAACGCAGGTACGAACGATGAGAGCACGAACACGCGAATATGAGCGAGGTTGAACACGAAGTGCTGCGAACTGATCCCGGATCATCCCGGATAACGAACGACGTATTTTCGATATCAAAAACACGGAACGTGGAAGCAACCACGTTTTTTCGCCGTTGGAGAAAGAGAGGTAAGAGGCTCGAAATTTACGATGTTTTCGTGTTATATTGCACCAGTAATCAGGCACAGCATTCAAGCAATGTGTCTATTGTTTTCACGTAAAGAGTTTTTCAGATGTTTTGAAGGTGTAGACAAAATCTTCGCCAACAAAAGGTTCCCTAAATCACCGAGATGTAGTTTTAAAGACAGCTGTGATGGCCGCCGAGTGACTTGTGCAGTCCAGCATTGCGAATTGCTCCATGTACAACATCTGGCAATCCATAACCCTGTCTCAGGGTCATATAATTCCCTTCTGGGAACAAAATATTTCCTTCGGGAAACGATGAATTCTCTTCGAAGAACAAATAATGTCTTTAGAGACACAAATCTGGGTTAAGTGCAGTTACACTAAAACGTTGAAAAGTTATTGTTTGAAAATGTTGATGTTACTAAGTTTAAAATGTAAGTTAACTATACTTGTTACAGCTACCTACATTCCAAAAAAACTTGAGAATAAATGTTAATGTTTTACTGTTATTGTTGGCAATGCTGATACTGTATGCAAACAGCTACATGCTATAAGCACCAACCAGGGCTCAATTTCATAAAACTTTTACAGCTGTAATTTACAAGTGTAGTTATTGTTTCAGACCTCTGAAACAATAGCTACAAGCGTAAAAGTTTTATTAAATTGATCTTTAAATTTATATATTTTGATTAAAAGATAACATTGCCTGCCTTGAGTATAATGGTGTCAATCTTTACTGTCAGTATGGGGTTTTACCACTCCATACATGTGAAACCCGACCACGTTTGTTTGTCAGACACTGTTTCAAATAAACACCTTTTTCAAATAGGCACCCATCCTTGTGTAAATCCATGTGCGGTAGATCTAGAATTTTGTTCATGTTCACAGTTACAGTAATTCCTCTATTAAGTGGTCATTTTTCAAAAACCCAAAATATGTATTCACCAGTCCTTTACTGGAAATGGTTCTCAAGGTCCTGAGGGTTTCAGCTTAACAGAGGGACTGCTATATATGATTTACATTTTTTTTCAGAAATTTGCTAATATGATAACTTTGATGATGACAATGATGATAACTCTGTCCTTGTAGTGACATTACATAGCGTGACAAAAACGATACCAAATTAACAAACGATCTTCCAGTCCAACAAAACAAAAAATCATCCTCGACAAACCAAGATACTTTTCCAATACAGAAGCTCTTGAGACGTTAAGTTGCAAGCCACAATGGTGCTTGGTGGACATGTGTTTTTATCACATCTCTTGGACTTGGAACACTTGCACCAGTTATACAGTCAATGAACCATTTTTTAAGTTGTGCTTCCATACCTGTGACAGTACCACATTATATCGTTAAATAGTTTTTCTGAAAAATCAGAGGCAGACAGCCTATGGTGCATTTCTCATTTAGCTTAATATCTTTGACAGTAACATTTTCGACATCACAAATTCCGTCTCTAGATATTTCCGTGCAAATTTTCATCGTAAGCTCACTCATGTACGCATTGCGGACCTATTTTTCATAATTCTCAGAAAGTTGGTCTTCATTCCAGCTATTAATATGATAAAGCTCTCTAAGATCTAAATTTCTTAAAAAATAGTGTTCATTATGATCAAATCGGTGCTCAACATTCATTATTTTAGAAGAAAACATACAATAATTTTAATTTAAATGATTGATTTATTTTTAGCCAAGCTTTTCCACATCACTCAGCGGAACCCAAGAATTGAATTTATCGGGATATCCTTTCCATTTAACGAAAGCTTTCTTTTTCTTCTGGTCGCGGGGAATAACCTTTTCAATGCGAAAAATATTTTGGTTTGTCCTTTGGAGTTCCGCCTCGTAAAATGATCCAGTTATTTTTTCTCCCAACAGATCGACTAACCTATACGTTACAGGATTTGTGTTCAAAACCTCGTCGACGACAAATATCTCCTCTGTCCAGTTCGGGGTGAAACCTTTATCGAATATCTTTCGTTTGTATTTTGAAATTCGGACTTTGTCGCCGACTTTGAATTTTGCTGGGTTGTGTTTAGCATAAATTAGGTCTCCGTATAAATTAGCGAACACTTTTTTCTATTTTTCTGTTTGCTCGCCTCTGCGGGTGACATCTTAACGCTTGAATGATAAGTGTTATTATATTGATTCACTAACCTGTCCAGTTTGTCAAAGAAAATTGTATTATTGTTAGCAGAAAACATCCGGAAGAGTTTCTCCTTCATCGTCTTGTTCCAACGTTCAACCACAGATGACTTTTCTTCGTTCTCTGTAGTATACAATTTTATCCCATTCTTTTTCAGGAGATCCTTCATAGTTCCATTGAAAAATTCACTTCCTTTGTCTGTCCAAAGCATCTTCGGTTTTCGTGGGGGCTGCGCCTTCGCAAATATGGATCGGAAAGCATCGGCAACTGTTTGTCCTCGCTTGTCTTTCAGGGGGCAAATCCAACCGAACTGTGAGAAAACATCGATCACCATCAGGAGGTAATTGATTCCCTTGTTCCACTTTGAAAATTTTCTCATCTCGACCAGATCAGCTGCCCAAATGTTGTCAACGCCATACGCAATGACTTTTCGTTTTGGGAAGCGCCTTCTTATTGGCTGGTGAAGTTCATTTGCCAGATTTTGAGTCCAGCCTTCACTCAAAATCTTTTCCCGTTTTTTGGAAGACCGAGGCCCAGTTTTTGTTTTGCATTAATGATATTTCGTGTCAAAGCATGACCCCACTGTCTTTCTTTCCAGGGAATGGAATCCAAAGCGGCGACCATTTTCCTGTCTGCTTTATTTTTACATTGACGCGGGTTTGATTGTTTTGCGCAGACTGAATAATCCACATCGTGTTGCATAGCAACTGCATCTGTTTTTCCTGTGGGCTGCTGCAGAATTTCAAGAATCTTTCCCTTTTCATCAAATCTGACTTGCTTATGCAAAGGATTCCACGGGCCAGTAAAGTTATGCCCGGGAAGAGTGAAACCTTTCTTTGGCCTGGGTAATTTCCCAATCAGGCTGTGAACATCTAAAGCACCGCCATCCAAATCTGCTCGATCTGTTTTATATTTTCTATTTGGCCTAATTGCCGTACTCAGTTGATTCAGCATATCGGAAGAGGTTTTGGCAAGAAATGGTTTCATCTTATCCAAAGCAAAATCCAATGCTTTTTTCTGAGCCTTTTTATTTCGCAACAATTCACTTGCCCCAAATCGGCCCATTTCAACGGTTTTCTTTCCCAACCACGGAACTGCATGAGCGACACCAGTCAGTGCAAGTTCGCCAAAGCCCCCACCTTGTGAGGGCAGATTTAGTTTCCCGAACTTTTCACAAATCTGGTTTTCTTTATTCCACAGGAAGCGCAATGACAAAACCACATCTTTCTTCCATTTTTTGCGGTCATATATCCAGATGGCCCAACACATTCAGTTTGTTTCTTCTCCTTCACACAATATGACTTCATTTTCAATCGAAATATTCTTTTATGAATCTTTCATTTTGCATTGTATCAGTCCGACTGAGAGGTTTGAGAATATCATAGAAGTCTTTTCCCTGCGACCATTGATGGAGGAAATAAAGGCAATAATACCCACAAAGGACACTGTTGATGTTTTGATACTGACTGCTATTCCAGATTATCTGTTTGGCACTTTTGAATTCTTGGGGAAATCCCATTCCAAATGAGTCGAAATACCACGTGAATTTCTGTCCGGGGGCACAACAAACCCAATGAGTTCCTGCATTTTCAAGCGAATCAAGGTTAATAATGCAGGGGCTGTGTTTTTTGGGCATGAATTGATCTCTCGCAAAGATGCCTTTGGAATTGGGAATTTTCAGAAAAGCAATCCACTTCTTGAGATCCACATTGTCCAGGGGTTGATTTACGAACTTTGGTTTTACAATATTGCCCCGAGAATTGGGATGTTGTTGAATGGGCTTTTCGATCCTAACAGAAGTCCTTTGCCCTTTTTTGATTTTTTTTTGCCCATCCCAACAGGGTTTTGTCCCCAGGTTCCGATGAATGGAGGAGGTCGTGCCCAAGGGGTCCCCAATCTTGGAGCTCCCTTTCCTTTTGGACGTCCAACTCTGGGAGCTCCCTTTCCTTTTGGACGTCCAACTCTAGGAGCACCTTTCCCAAACAAATTTTTAACCATATCAAGTGCTAGTGGAATTCCAATGGATGCCAGCATAGTTCCTAAAAATCCACCAGATTGTTTTGCGGATGGTTTCATCACCAACTGCCCTCCTGATTGGAGGGCAACTAAAATGTCCTGTTTCTGCTTTGATGTCAACAAATGTTTATTGTCAATCAGCTTCTGGATTTTATCTTGGGGGATGAGAAATCCACCCACTTGACCTTTCCCGCTTATCTTTTTCACAACTTGACTCGCTCCTTCACTCACCAAACCAGTCAATGCTGACAGCCCAAGTGTTTTAGCCAGGGTGGGTGCCAGGGAACGAGCAAGAGGAACAATAGCAGAAAAAAGACTTCCACCTTGCTTCATCACCTTTCTGATTTGCGTTTTCGATATCTTTATCTCAACTCCCTTTCCCAAAGCTGCGGCTTTAGCAATTCGTTTCTTTTGATTGGCTGTCAGCATCAGTTCATCACTTCCGCTAGTTTGATTGCCACCCAATCTCAGGGTGATAGGGCTGTTTGTTCTGAATGCTCTTCCAAGCTTTTGTTTTTGCCCTTCAGATAAATTTACTTTATATGGGTGATATGTTGTCATTTTAATAACATATCATTTAATTAGGCTATAACCAATTCATTTCCAACTTTATTGATTTTAGCTGTTTCCTCATAGAGAACTACCGCATGCACATTGAAGTTTGCAGCCGCATTGGCATTCAAAGTATATCGAAATATCAGTTGTTTTGGGTCTCTTGTTACTTTTTCAGCTTGATAAGACAAGTTGAAATAAATGAGACTATAAAGAGATTGGAAATTAGCCAAATTCAATTGAGTTCCGCTATTATAATCATTTTTCCTCATTGCATAAGCCATGACATCATTAAATATTCTTACTTTCGATTCAGTGTCATAATCTGTTTCGGGATAAAACACCCCATTTCCATACTCTAATCGGCAGGTTGATAAGGATGAGTTATTATTTGCTGCATTCAGCTTGAAAGTGTCAAAGAGATACGGGTTATCTTCTGCAACATCATCATTGGGTGGAGCGGTTCTTTTCAGCCAAACAAAAATATGTTTAACATTATCAATACTAGCTGATATTTGAAAGAATCCTGATGATTGTGCAGGAGCTGATTCTCCATATGTCTCCCTTAAATACTTCCATTACGATTCTTTCAGGAATGAACTAACAAATTTGTCATAAAGAGAATCTTTTGGCGTTAATCTTGGCACCCAAAGCAAAAACCTATTAATGACAACTCTTCCAGCATCGGTGCCATTAGCCATATGAATTAATTCATCATCACTCTGGAGATTAATTTCAAATTGCAGCTGCATAGGAACCAGCAGCTTATCTTCAAGTTCTTCGAAAAAGGAAAAACGATTTAATGGGATAATAGTATTAATATCTTTAGCACCCCCACCGCCATCGTTTTGAACTGCCTGAGTTTGTAGCCGCCTCGCTTCAAATCCTGTGTTATCCGCAGCTGTTGTTGCGTTCACATCCAAATACCAGAAACTGTTCTTTGCTACTGATCTGCTGAAGTCATCAGAATATTCTAGCAAATTTTTAACAAAAGTAACTTTATGCAGATTATCAGGTTCGTAAACAATCTTCCCTGCAGATCGGAGCGTCATATGCTTAATCAGGGAATGTGCGCCATTTATTACTGTTATCCTATCAGCAGCAGCGTATCCAGCACCGTCTGCTAATTTCTGGAGTTGAAATTGCACTTCAAAATAAGCATTATGCCAGTCATAAAACTCTGATCTATCATTGATGGTGAATTTATAACCATTTTTTCCTTGTGGTTGCCCATTAGCTGGGGTTCTGATTACATCATCCAACTGGAATCTTACTAATTCATTTCTTTGTAAATATTCATTCGATCGAAAAGCCATTTTGATATACTATTTTAAAGTTTTATTCCTTGACCACTGATTAATCTATTCAATATATCATCAGTACTCTCCTGTTTTCTTGGCCGCGGTCTTACAGCCTGAGGTTTATTTTTGGGCGTCATCGCCGTGGAAGCCACGCCTCTCCTCATATTTGCTAGTTTTTTCATGATTAAATCACCAGATTTTTCAGCCGCTGCTTTACCTAGTTTTTCCCCAGCGTGAGAAATTCCTGCGTCCAATGCTTTTTTGGCGACTGGCTTCGCGAATTTCTTGAAAACAGCTGATGCCACTCCCTTCAAGGCTGGTGCCGCCATCTTTTTCAGCGGCTTAAAGATGGAATCAAAAATGATGCCTGTTCCTTTATGCTTATAAACAAACTTCCCTAATTTGGGATGATAATAACGAGAAAATTCATATGCTTTCATTTTAGATTCTTTTTTTTAATATTAATGAGAATGCTGTGTCGGCACCATTCAGGTTGACAATTCGCCTTCGGCCATCCGTGATATAGATTCGAATTGAGCTTATTGTGTTTTTATTCACAGGGCAGAAGGCTATTTTTCTGGGTTCACGCTCAAAACTATATGATGCCTGTAGAATTGACGTTGAAAAGGAATAAATGATGTCAGTCTCTTCTCCATCCACAAGTGAATCATTTGTCAAATCGCAATGAATGTTCAACATATCAGTATCTTGACTCAAATTTGGTACTCTTGGGCCTACATTAACTTTCTCCTTCAGAATCTTTTTTTCAAAACCTACAAGATCCCCGAAATTGGATTGGGTGAAATCCAGTTGATAATTTTCTTGAAGCGTTATTGTCACTCTGAAGGTTTCATTGCTGAAAGCTAGATTGATTGGAAAAACATCCTTTTTTTCAGCGGATTTCACCACTGTTGCTTTCTGAATGAAATCATTTAGCCCAGAATACTCCCAAACCCCAGCAGGGAAAGCAATATCGGAAAATGTTTTCCCACCATCAGAGGAAAACCTGATCAGTTGATTTCCATATTGAGGATTGATGTTATACCACGTAAAACTCATATTGATAATTCGTTTTAACCCAACAACATATTGTTCATTCGGATCTAGAATAATTGGATTATTAAATTTTGTTGTGAAATTTGCAGGTTTGTTTTGTCTGTTTTTAACGGCGTAAGATGATAAAACAATTTCTCTTTCCATTTTATGGTTTGAAATAGTTTTTGAATAGCTTCTCATGCTGGGATCGATTGATCACTGACTCTTTTAGGAGAAGATCGAGAATGCCCACTCCAGTGTTTCTGATTGCCAGATTTGTATTCCCAGCAAGAATGGAGCCAATGATAACCTCAAGTTTCTGGAGAAGTTCTGTGGGGTTGGAGAAAAAACGGATAGCTCCACCTTTTTTTCTTCTCAACCCAGAGCCTTTAAATGTTCCTATTTTCTCTCTGTAATGCTTTATGTAATCATTCAGAGCTTGGAACCTTTGATCTAGTCTTTGGTGTTCCAACTTCTTTTTCTCTGCCGTTATTTCCCTTTTTTGGTACTTTCTAGTCCAAGCCGTTTTATACCCTTTTAATTGATTTCTCCTCTTCTCTGCCTCGGATACAACGTACCCTTTAAGATAATTTTTTTTCTGTCTTGCTGATAAATCTGGGTCATCAAGCATAAAATCCACTGTATTATAAGTGTCGAGCTTCAGGTCAGCTAGTAATTCATCTGCTGCCTCTTTATTTACTGTCTTTTTAGCTGCTTCCTCTTGTCTTGCTTCTGCTTCATCCTCCGGCTCCAGAGTATAATCCGGGAATTCATCTTCTTCATATTCAGGTGGGTCATCTCCGAACTCTTCCCTCATTTCCTCAAAAAAGGTTGGAGGAGATGATGGAATTTGTTTAGTTGCTTGTGGCGCAACAACCTCATCATCCAACAAACCGCCAACATCCATCTCTTCAAATGGGTCGACTTCTGGAAGATAATCGATGCCTGGTTTTTCTTCAACGACTTTCTTTTTCCTCCGAACTGGCAAGACCGGCTGTTTCAAATTCGACGCAATCACATCATCCAGTTTTGCTGTTATGGGACGGAACATTTTTTCAAGTCCAATTTGACTTGTCTCTTCACCCAACTTTTTCTGGGTGATAACATTGTGAACAAAGTTGATTTTTTTGCCCAAAGCGGATTTGCTTTTGGCCATTTCTTTCCATTTCAATAGACTCATTTTATGTCCACAAATACAAATTTGGGATGTTCAACAAGATGTTCAACATGATGTTCATCCATAAAATGAAGATTCCAAATTATGATTGTCATGACCCAATCACAAATTTTCGACAGCTGCATCCTTTCATGCCTGATCAAGCTTTCAGAATGCTGATCTGTGGCCCTTCAGGATCGGGGAAAACAAATGTTCTCCTGGATATGATCCTCCGCCTGCTCTTCTACGATAAGATTTATCTCTATGCGGAAAATCTTGACCAAGCCAAATATCAACATCTGCTGAAAACATTTCGCCCAATCAGCAAAGAAGCTGGGTATGATATCATCGAGGCATCTCCGGATGAAATCATCCCAGTTTCTGAATTGTCAGGGGAGAATCAAAACTGGTTGTTTTCGATGATTTTGTTTGCGAAAAGAATCAAAAGCCATTGGTTGATTATTTTATCCAAGGGCGGCATAAGAATTGCTCTGTGATTTATCTTTCACAAAGTTATTTCCAAACACCAAAAGATATCCGTCTGAATTGCTCACATTTTTGCATCTTTGAATTCCCAAGCAATAAAGAAATTACCGCGATCTGCAGGGAGACACAAGTTAGTAAAGAAGATTATGTGAAGGCAACGCATGATCCGTTCTCTTTCCTCTATGTGGATAAACCGAGGAAATTCATTGCCAAAAACTTTGATGAAAGACTTTAAAATGAGCTATTCAAATGGATTGCTTTCTGAAACAACAAGCACTTCCCGAGGGGGTCGAGATGGAAGAGATGGGCTGCCAGGAGTTGGTTTTAAGCTGACACCCACAGGGGATTATGATATGTCAAACAGAAAACTGGTCAATGTCGCTGAAGGAACAGAAAACAGTGATGCAATCACAAAACATCAAGTTAACACGCTTGAAACAAGTGTGGAAACCAAACTGATTCAACTGAGGGCAGATTCTTTTCAGGTTGATGGATCCTCCCATATGACAGGAGACTTTGATCTTCGGGGGAATAAACTGGTTCTTCTCGGTGAAATTGACATGGATCGGAAACTAATCACAAATCTTGACACTGATGAATCCAATGATCTTTCTGCGGTGAATATGGTGACGCTGAAGAAGTTCCACCCAAATGCTCCAGCACATACGCATGAAGTAACGAAAGACATTGATATGAAACATCTTTTTAACGTGATCAACTCAAAGCAGCAGACTTATGACTTTTATCGAACGCATTATGATTATGTGCTGTCTTTCGAAGATATCAGGAGAGGGTTCCTGTCCAGAAAAGAAGAATTTCCGATGGAAGTTCAGTTGGACATGAATCACAACTCCATCACAAACTTCAAAGACCCCCAGTATGGAGGAGAAGCTGCAACAAAGACATATGTCGATCAACATAATGATTTGGTGAGGTCATCAATTAAGTTTGTGGCTGACACTGTTCTTTTCCAGGCTGGAGGAACAATGACAGGCCCAATCGATATGGGGAATAAAAAAATAACAAATCTGGGAACACCAACAAATGATGATGATGCAACGTCAAAATCTTGGGTTGATTTGGAGATCGCGGTTGGAAGAACACAAACAGAAAATGACTTGAAAAAATTCGTGAATGAAACAGCAATTTCCCCCGCTGGAAATGACAAAGATGCATTTCATTTTCTCATGAGTGATGCGGGGGAATCTTTCAATGGGCATGATTTGCAAGTTGTGGGCGTTGTGGATTTCCCATCTTCTCCGCATCATTTCAATAAGAAGGCGTTTCAATTAAACATTGGGAAAGATTCCTCAAATCTGTTTTCTGGGAGAATGGGATTTAATATGCGAAATCTGCCGGAAGGAGAATTCACTTTGGTTGTTGAGTTTTTTGCCGCTTCCATGACGGGTGTTTCAGTGGACGCTGTTTCCACGAGCTTGAATATCAATCAACAATCAACGAAAAAGTTTTCCAACTATTCTCGATCAATCATTCACATGCATAAATGGCACATTTCTCCCCCTGAATTTGTCTATCTGGATTTGAAATGGCAGGGAACAGCAGCATCTCCTTCTTTGGGAACAACTCATTTGATCGTTTATGGTATTTCTGGATCCCACGTGGATGTTCCAAGTTCTGTTTATGATTTCCCCTTCATCTTTGACTCGGGGAAGATGGTTATGCAGAGAGACTTGGATATGAATGGGCAAAAGTTGTTGAATTTCACGCCTAAATCCAGATCAGTCATTATGGCAAGATACGAAAACGGTAAACATGGTGATTATCTCTTCTTTGCAGATGACGACATAGACGACTCAGATCAATATCACTCATTTGGTTTGAACGTTAAAATCATCAAAGTCATTCTTTATGTTCATGAGAGTGTTGGAAACATAGACCTTAGCCAAATTCTAATGACTTTATTCTCCCAGATTCCAGGGGGTCGCACTTTCAATCAAATAGTACCTCCTGTCTTGAGCTCACATTCAAAGTTATTAGTGTTCTCTTTCGATGCAACTATTCCTCAAGAAGAGAGCTGAGTTTCCACCTGTGGCATAATGGTGTAATTAGAAAAGCAAAAGCAACAGTTCTCATTGAAATATGAGTTCTTCTCAAAAAATGAAAACAGATAAACAAAGTATCTTCAGTTTCAACCATATCGATCCCAAAATTGGGGAAGAAAAACTGGGAGAAATCAAACAACTCTTCCGATTCTATCACAAAAGATTTTGGTGTTTGAAAAGAGCTCATAAACATTTCAAAAAGATGAATTTGTTTGTGAATTTGACATCTTCCGCTCTTGTTGCGATTGGCACAATTGCTGGGGGAGAGACAATGAATCTTGTGATTTTGGGAGTGATTTCAGGTGCAGGATTAGTCGTCAAAACAGGGAATGAAATGAAGAAATATGGAAACAAAATTGAAATGACAAAGTTCGCGTTCACAACCTACGAGAAAACATTGACTGATCTGCGTTTTGCTTTGAGGAGTGGAAAATTTGATCGAAATGAATTCCTTCCTGCAATGGAGGCGGTTGATGGGATTGTGATTGATTTGGGATTGGATTTGGAAAAGTTTGAGAGAAAATATGAAAAACGATTTGAGTAATTTTTTCATTTCTGGGGGAAATGAAAAGATGACTCAGTCATTCTTAACGAATAAAACTCGCACCCAATTTTCTTCGTCCGACAAACGATTGGCTCGAACTTTAAACCTCCATTGCCCTTCTGGGAGAAAATGATTGAATTGCTCTTCATCAGGAAAATATTCATAACAACGACTGTAAAAGCACTGGGCAAAATCCTCATAGTTTTGCGCAACGTCGTAGTCACCTGTGTCTAGGTTGTATATTACTTGCTTATCATTTTCTCCAGCCAGTTTGTCCACACTGTCATCTTCCCATGGAGTGAACCCACTGAAGATGTGTAGTATATAGTTCCAAGTCTCAATGCGATTTTTCCTCCAACGTTTCTCTTCTGCAGCATCTTCTACATTCCCTTCTGCAATCACCCTAGCGATATTTGCATCTATTTCCTTCTCTCGTCTTTTGATATATTCTTTTTGTTCATTGGATGAGAGATTGTTCCAATCAACTTCCTCCTCTACAGGAGAAGGAATTTGATTTTGTGGTTGGGGGATAGGTGGTTGGGGGATAGGTGGTTGGGGAATAGGTGGTTGGGGAATAGGTGTTTTTGGTTTTCGTGGTTGGGGGATAGGTGTTTTTGGTTTTCGTGGTTGGGGGATAGGTGTTTTTGGTTTTCGTGGTTGGGGGATGGGTGTTTTTGGTTTTCGTGGTTGGGGGATGGGTGGTTTCTTTCGTGGTTGGGGAATGGGCGGACTTCGTGGTTGGGGGATGGGTGGTTTCTTTCGTGGTTGGGGAATGGGTTTGGGAGGAAGAGATGGTGGTGTTGGTTTCTCAACTTTTTCCACCTTAAATTTTTCTCCATCGCTTCTTCTAGTGAAACTGTTTCTCCCACTTTTCAAAGCATTGCGAATGGTCCCTGAGTCAATTCCCAGATCCTTTGTAGCCGCAACAACACTGGGGAAAATGATTGTTGTTGAAGATGAAATAATGCGAATGGGAATGGATTGAATCTTCTTTGGAGTTGGCGTTTCATCTTCCAACCAAGGATTGACCAACGGCCCTTTTTCAAAGGTTCTTGACAGGAAGAACTTCTTCCCATCTTTCTTGACAAAACAATCTTCAGCACGCCGTTTGAAAGCGGCATAGATTGCTTGGCGAGTCACTCCAATCCACCGAGCCATCTCAGCCATTGTTTCAAAACTTTTCAGGGATGGTCCTTTGGGAGAATCATGAACTGTCAATCGATCTTGAGTTTGATTCGCAACCCTGACTTCTCTACCTTGGAGGGTGAAAACATTCTTCCCTTCATTGATTGCCTTGTTGAGAAACTTTGGAGTGAACTTCATAAATCTTGCAAGAGCCGACTGTTTGGAAAATCTTTCACTGAGACGTTCTTGTGAAAACGCATCTATCAAAACCCACATTTTGATAGATGACAAAAAATAAAAAGAAAACCACAAGAATGTTCTCAAAGTTTTCTGGAAAAGATTTCCAAATGTTTTCTGGAGAAAGATTTCAAAATGATTTTCTGGAGAAGATTTTCATCCCAAAACCCACATTTGATAGATGACAAAAACCACAAGAATGTTCTCAAAGTTTTCTGGAGAAGATTTTTAAAATGTTTACAAGACCAAGATGTTTCATCCCAGAGTTTTTCTGTTAAAGTTGTTCAGGAGTTGAAATTTAAATCATTGGAAAGTTCTTTCCGGGTAAAGAATTTTAAAAATTAAAAAACAAAACAAGTGAACATGGTAGCCTACAAAATAAATAAATATCTGTGAGAAAACTGGAAAAATGGAAAACTGACAAAAATGTTTTTGTGCAATTCAAGTTGATTTCAGGGTAAAAATAGTTTTCTCCCAAACCTTCATGGGTGATAAATGGAAGCCACAATTGACGACATGACAGCCTTTTCTGGGTGACAAATGACAAACCCTTCATGACAACCTTCCTGAGTGATCAATGACAATCTTTCCTATGTTAAAATTCAGTGGAAAACAAAACCAACCTCTCCAGTGACAAATGACAAAATGATTTCACATCACAGATGTCAAATCAAACTTCATTTTCATCTTCATCCCTATCCTCATATTCATCAAAAACTGAGGCAGTTTGGACCATTTCCTCCACTAAAACTTCATCTACAATTGCTGTGATTGATCTGATGTTTCCGCAGAAAAGGTGCTTGATGGAAAAGACAACTTGCCCAAAAAGTGGAATACCAATGAGTTCTTTTTGTTTCAGGATGGGCTTTTTCTTCCCATCGATTAACTCCCAAAAACGGCAAGAGAAATCCGTTTTGGGAAGTTTGGAGGGATAAATCTTTGCGAAGATCTTTTCCTGCTCAGATTTATCCACTTTCAAGAGAGTGAAATCTCCGTCGCGGAATTTGGCAAAAGACGGGCCAAGTTTTTTCACTTCTTCCCGTTTTTTCACTGCAGCTGAATTGAGATGAGTTTCCAGTTCGCGGAAAAAGGAGATGTTTTCTTTGGAGAGATTGATTCCCAAAGAGAAAGAACTTCCTTCATGAGCAAAAATTTTGAACTTGGTTTGAAGTTTCAGTTGAAGTTTTTGGTCATTGTGGGAACATGGGAGCAGACAATAGGTGATCTTTCCAGTTGATCGCTTCACAGGATCTTTGAGAGTGATATCGGAGATGGAAATTTTTTCAGGATTCATTTTCTTGGTTGAGAGAAAAAAATGAGTTTTTTCATCTCCAAATCCATTTCTCCATGAACTGCCTGTCTTTTTCATTTTTGACTGGAAGAAAACCATTTGCCATGTCAACAGCTTTTTGAAAGTTTATTTCCATTTCAACCCCTTTCATCCATGCAATGTCTTCATCCGTCAACCCACATACTTTGTGAAATTTGGGATGAATCCAAGTTGCATGATTTTTCATTTCTTTGAGTGGGATTGAAGGTTCCTTCACTGAAAAGAAATCTTGTCCCTCGATTGTAAAAAGTTTTTCTTTAACTATCATTTTATTCATTTCTTATCCAATGGAGAAAAAATGGTGACTTTAAAAGAATTGAAATCATTTGTGAGATCATCTGAATTGCGGGGATGGTCTCGAATGAAGAAAGATGATTTGATTTTGTTCCTGATTAAACATCTATGGACTGGAGGTGGGAAAAACGATCAACCAAAAATGAACAAAGCAGCTCGTTTGAGAATTCGAAAACACAAACAAGTTAACCCCCTGGATGACGAAAATAAAAAAATTGATGTACCTATTTTAATTCCGGAAAAAAGAAAAGTTCCTCCCAAAAGAATTCCGTCAGTCATTCAAAAACAAACAGAAACGATTTCAGACTGGTTGAATTGGTTGGAAAATGTGGATGATGTGGAAATTAGGAGAAGATCGAATCCTGCAGTTGAAAGATTGAAAAGACAGATTTCTGAATTGTGGGAACAAAGATTGGTCGTGGAAGAAGGAAAATCCGCTTTGAGAGGATTTGCAAGACAATTGGTCATTCAAGGAGATGATTCCCCAACTCCACAAGATTTTCTCCGGAAAGTGAAGGGTGAAGTTGTTGAGTTGATAAAACAAAATCGGCAAACCAAGATAAAGTGTGTTTTGGTATCGCTGTTGGTGAAACCTGATTTGAGTGATAACACAATGATTGAAGAAACACCATTCTCCCATTCACGCATGAAAAGAAATTTGGAAGGAAATGATGCTGGTGAGTTGTTTGATGAAATGGGGAGAGAAATGGTGATGAACCTGGAAAACTTCAATCAAAGAGGATCAAATTGGGTGTTTGAAGGAGTGCTCAGATTAGAAATTCATTTGATTCGGTGGAAGCCATTGGGGGGATCTTCATGGATTTCTCTCCCAAAAGAAGTGGCAAACAAAAACGCTGTGGTGAACATGAAAAATGGAGATGAAATGTGTTTCAAATGGTGCGTGACAAGAGCAATGAACTGGGTGGTGCAGAATCCTGAAAGAATCACACGTTTGCTGAGAAAACAAGCTGAAAAACTTGATTGGAGTGGAATTGCATTTCCAACTTCATTGGAAAATATTGGGAAATTTGAAAGAAGAAATAACATTTCTGTGAATATATTTGGATGGGATGGAAAACTTTTCTCCCTGAGAGTGACGGATGAAGAAAAGGAAAAACATGTTGATCTGCTGCTGTTGAAAAAGGAGTTTAAAACTCATTTCTGCATTGTGAAAAACTTTTCTCGCTTGGCTGGATCGCAAGTTTCTAAAACAAAACGGAAAAGATTCTTCTGCAAAAGATGCATCAATTCATTTCCCAGTGAAGAAAGCCTGGGAAAACACAAAATCAATTGCGTTGAATTTGAAGCAACAAAGATTGTCATGTCTGAAGGAACATGTTCTTTCCGCAATTTCTCAAAGATGATTCATGTTCCAGTTGTGGGTTATGCTGATTTTGAATCGATTTTGAAACCCGTGAAAGATGAGGGAAAGATGAGGCAAACGCAGAAAATACAAGAGCATCTTCCCTGTGGATTTGCTTTTCATTTAGTTTCCCCATTTTCAGAAATGGAGCCTGTCTTGCAAAGAGCTGGAAGTGAAAAGGAATCAGCTGAACTTCCCAAAGAATTCGTTCGAAAACTCATTGAGGAAGTGAAAAAGGTTCAACTGAAATTGAAGTCCAAGTCAATGATTCCTCTCACCCAAGAAGAATGGAAGATTTACAATCATACAGCATTTTGTTGGTTATGCCGGGGTGAATTTGAAAAAGAGGGAGAAAAGATGAAAGTGCGAGATCACTGCCATTTCACAGGGAAATTCAGGGGAGCTGCTCATCGCTCTTGTAATCGAATGTTTCAAAGACCAAAATTCACCCCCGTGTTTTTCCACAACTTGGCAAACTATGACTCACATCTTTTCGTGCGGGCTTTGGGTTCATTGGATGAAATCTTGGATATTCAATGCATCCCCAATAATGAAGAGAAATATATCTCCTTCTCCCTGAAATTTGAATTGAAAAGAGAAAAGACTTGGGATGGAAAAGAAATTATTGTGAAACATGAAATCCGGTTTTTGGATTCATTTAAATTCATGGCTTCTGCCCTGGGGAATTTGGTTGGGAATCTTCCCAAATCAGATTGCCAACAAACTGCCAGGTTTTTCCAGGGAGAAAAGTTTGACTTGATGACAAGAAAAGGAGTTTATCCCTATGAATTCATGGATTCATTTGAAAAGTTTGAAGAAACACTTCCAGAGAAAGAAGCGTTTTTCTCCAGATTGAATGACGCGGCAATTGGGGATGACGATTTTGAACACGCAAAGAATGTCTGGAAGAAATGGCAGATAAAAAACATGGGAGAATTTCACGATCTCTATCTGAAAACAGATGTTTTGTTGTTGGCAGATGTTGTTGAAAGTTTCCGAAAACTTTGCGAAGAAAACTATGGACTGGATCCTGCCCAGTTTTTCACAACCCCTGGAATGGCGTGGAATGCAATGCTGAAAATGACAGGAGTGGAATTGCAACTGTTGAATGACGTGGATATGTTGTTGATGGTTGAAAGAGGAATGAGAGGTGGAAATTCAAATGCATTCAAAAGATATGCAAAAGCAAATAATAAATTCATGAAAGATTTTGATGAAACGTTGCCTGCTAAGTTTTTGGTTTATCTGGACGCAAATAACCTTTATGGATGGACAATGTCAAAGCCTCTTCCAGTTGGGAAGTTCAGATGGATGGAGGAAGATGAATTGCCAAATTGGAGGGAATTTGTTGATGGAGAAAATGTGGGTTGCATTCTGGAAGTTGATTTGGAATATCCAGATGAATTGCATGATGCTCACAATGATTTCCCCCTGGCTCCAGAAAGTTTGAAACTGGATGGTATATGGAAATTGACTCAAAATCTGAGAGACAAAGAAAAAATGGTTCTGCATGGGGAAAATCTGAAACTCTTTCTTTCCCTGGGAATGAAGTTGAAAAAAGTGAGAAGAGGAATTTCATTTCAGGAAGTTGCCTTCATGAAATCATACATTGACACAAACACAAAATTGAGAATGAATGCAAAAAATGCATTTGAAAAAGAGTTCTTCAAGTTGATGAATAATTCAGTGTTCGGAAAAACAATGGAAAATGTGCAAAAAGAGAGTTTCCATTGAATTGGTGAAAGAGCAGAAAAACTGATTAACAAGCCAAACTTTGCTGATGTGCAAATTTTCGATGAATTTTTGATTGCGGTGAAGATGAGAAAGACGCAGATTGTTATGAATAAACCAGTTTATGTAGGGATGTCCATTTTGGATTTATCGAAAACCCTGATGTATGACTTTCACTATGGGTATGCGAAGAAAAAGTGGAAAGATCTCCAAGTTCTTTACACAGATACAGATTCACTGGTTCTGGAGATTGGGACAGATGATTTCTATGCAGATATTGCAGATGATGTGAAAGAGCGTTTCGATACAAATGACTTTCCCAAAGATCATCCCGCTGTTTTGAATGGGTTGCCAATTGTGAAAGAAAACAAGAAAAAGATTGGGTTGATGAAAGATGAATGTGCTGGAAAAACCATGACAGAGTTTGTTGCATTGAGGCCAAAACTTTATGCTTTCCTGTTGGATGAAGGAAAAGAAGAAAAGAAAGCAAAAGGAGTAAAGAAATGTGTGATTAAAAATCAGTTGCGGTTTAACAACTTTATGAAAAGCTTGAAAGGAGAAGGAAAAACACTTAGAAAGCAAAATGTGATTCGCAGCAGAGAACATCATCTTTTCACAGAAAGAATGGAGAAGATTGCGTTGTCTGCCAATGATGACAAGTTGGTGATTTGGAGAAATGGAATTGATACATTAGCTTGGGGGCATTGGAGATTGGGTGCATAACTTCTCTCCCAGTTTTTTACCCCACAGTAGTTGACAAAGCGCGGAGGCCAGTGAAGATCCGAAGGCCCCCTTAATTCGAACGTTTTCGGAAATTATGTGAACTTTGTTTGAATAGTTTGGAATATGTTCTGATTGGGGAGAGATATGACACATCGTTTATAAGTCAAAGACAACATGTTTCTGAAGAAATTAAACAAAATGCAACATTTTGTTTAAATCTGCGAAAATCTGGGAGAATGTGAGAGAATAGTGAGAGACAGTTGTGTGAAATGTTACGCTTTGACTTCTCTACGATTTGAACATAACAATACCAATCGGAACATCTGTTTTACTACGGGGGAAAGTGTGAATAATATATTTACGTTAGGAATTAACGGGGGCCGAGGATGCACTGGCCTCCGCGTTTTGTCAACTACTGACACAAACTTCTGTTGAGCTTCTAATGAATGGTGTGGACAGCCTTATTGGAAACATCACAACTGTTAACGCACAGTACAAAGATAACATTGATTGAAAAACTTTACTTGCAACACAAGTAGAGAACCTTCACGCGGTATCTCATTTTAAGCATGAGACGTTTAGTGCCCGGGGGGGGAGGGGGGGGTACTCTGCAAATTTTTGGGCGGGGGTGTGCCGCTGGGACCCTTGCCCTAAACTAGACCATTTTGGCTGCATTTTGCAACCCTATTCTAGACTAAACACCGAAAAACCCTACCCTATCCTAGACCAAAGTTTTGAATGCTTTCTTTGTATTAGTTACCAGAGGTCAGTAAAAATGCCGTACTGCCTGCCGTACCGATTTTTAAATGCCATTTGCCAGTAAACCTTGTAGAGACTAAATTCTTCCCGCAACTGTTCAGTTTTGCGGAAAATGATACCCTATTCTAGACCACAATTCTCTGATTACTATACCCTATCCCAGACTAAACTGCCTGAAAACCATACCCTTCACAGCGGCACATACCTATATAGCTCTATAGCTCATATTTGGGAGTACCCCCTTCCCCAACCCCCGGGGTTTAGTGCCCTTCAATATGCGTACATGCCACAGACTTCGGCGACTATATCAAAGGAATCTTTTAAGCGAATAACCAAATGGAGCGCGAAATACTACACTCACCCATCTTCATACTACCCAGTGCCACAGACGGGGATGTCATTCCGGGATGTACAGTTCATGACTCCACTTCCTTCTGAGGCGCTTTCCAAAACGAATGAAGGGACAATGAAGGATTGGTTGGAGAATTGCCGTCCAGTGAGGGAAAGAACCGTGAGGAGCGAGACGACGAAAGATAAAGCAGGAGCTTTGCCCCCGGCAGTGTATGCAAAACAAAGACCTGATGCTGCTGCAAGGGTATGCTTTCCATCTGACCAGGTCGAACAAGCGTCCCCTGCCTCCACGGCCTCCCCTATGTCACGCTCTGAAGTGTCATTAAGTTTCATAAGCGATAACAACATTCCGCAAGTCACGCTCGCGTCTGCTGCTGATTTAAACCAGGTTGAGGAGTACGAAAGCGATTCGGATGACAGCGATAACGATATGGATGCGATATCTAAGCGCAGAAAGGTATAAGCCACGTCATAAATAGAAATTGAAGTATTTTACGCTCGTTTAACACTGAGACATTTATTAGGCACATAACCGTCATACAAGTTAATATACCTATGACGTTGTTTACTTGGAACAGAAAAAGTATAGTGTACAACTTTCTCAGTGTTGTTTAATACAGTATTTCAAAGAATATAAATATTAGTATAAATCTATATATAAATATTATAAATCTATATATAAATCTATATATAAATTAATAAATCTATATATAAATCTATATATAAATTAATAAATCTATATATAAAGTATAAATCTATATACAAATATTAGTAATATTAGATATTAGATATAATATTATAATAGTATGGTATATTCAATATCACAATTCTTATAATAATAAAAACAGGCTTCCCAAGCTCAAAATTCGTCTTTTTGATGTGTTTTTGAGAGCCCTTCGGGCGGGCGGCCGACTCTACATACGTGGTGTATGCGACAGCTTGTGTATATAGGGAAATGTATGGGAAAATCACGGATTCTCTAAAACTGGGTAAATAACTATCTATTTTGAAATAAAGTTTACCTACCTCAAATGTGTCGCTTACTTGTGTCTTGTACCGAATTTGAAGCCATTCCGACGCCATTTAGCGAAGTTATTCGAGGGCGTAGGCAGGACTTTTTCAGAGGTACGTACAATCACTGTTTTCAAACATTCCCCCTACCTCCTCCCAACCCTCAAGTCCCAAATACTTTTTTCTTTTTGACTTTTTCAGGTACGCACGTGCGTACGTGCGTTCAGGTAGCTACGCCCCTGCATTTCAACCCGAAATGAGGTAGGAGAAAAGGTCGAGAAAATGCTATTAAATATTAAGCAGTAAACTACAAGGGCCGGATAAAAGAAGAATTCCTAAGTTAAGAGGTTTTGTTTCTTTACAATAGCCTAATTGTTGCGGGATAACAGCCTCGAACGATAGGCTGTGGGGGAGGGGGGTCAATGGAATGCTCCAGAGACTATCAATCAGCGGCTTCCCATTCACCTCGATTTTAACGTCGTGTAAACAAAGACCTTTTGGTTAGTAGCGCACTGTGTAACTGCCATTTTTACAGCCTTCCATACCTACATTGTGGGCTCCCTGTGACTATACTAAAGAAAAAAATGGATAGACTATAAAACAATAAATATAGTCGAGTCCCGATAACTCGAACCTTCAAGGGAAATAGAAAAAGGTTCGAGTTATCGGGAGTTCGAGTTACCAGGTTGAGAACAAATGAACAGAAATAAGAAAAAAAAACGGTGTTTACTGTGTATTTATGTTCTTACAGCGTACATTTTAATCAAATTTTATTACTGCATGGAATGGAACAATATTTCTAAATATTATACAAATCAACATAATGTAGGTAAAACAAAACAAAGCAAAGCAGCAGGAAAAGACTGGGTACTGTAATGCGAACAACGTCGGGCTACTGCTACAGAGTTCATGCGATTTACTTTTTTGAGAAATAGTCAGTTAATTCGCCCTGACGCTTCAAAACTAATCTATTACTATAGAGGGTTTTCACTCACGTGACCTTCAGTCCCGTGGGACTCAAATGACAAAGGCCATGGCAGCCATGTTGGTGTTCCTAACAAAAGAAGTTAGTTAAATTCTTTTGTACGGGAACACCAATATGGCGGCTTTGACGTCAAGTGAAAACGCTCTATCGATTATACTTGAAATGTTTCTAACGTTGGATTTGAAAGAATCGATATCATCCTCTACAAACAAACTGAACGTCTATAACACGTTAATCGCGTGGCATAGTTCTTGTTTTGAGTTGGCGTTTCGAGGTTCAAGTTAGCGAGGGTTCGAGTTATTGGGAGTCGACTGTAATGACATAACATCGATCCTAACGGGATCCTAACGGGTCCTAACGGTAACGGGTTCATTTAACAGATATTTAATTAAACGGTGTTACAGTACCAGTAAACATCTGAAGTACCAAAATAGAGATTATACTATTGCTAAAGATGGCATTTCAAACACTATGGCGAACGGCATGCTTGTGTGCACTGCTTCGTGTAAGAACGCATGAAATGGACTCCAGACTTGCTGCTCGCTGATTGGGCATACAAATCTTTTTGGAACTGGTCCGGTTAGGGTTGGTTCCCAGGGGCCCCTTCTCCCTCTTTACCTTATCTCCTGCTGATTTGTTTTCGCCCATTCCTACTCTCCCTCGTCCAACTAACTGCCCCGGGGTCTCAGTCCGAGGATGATATTGGCAGGGGTGATCTTGCAATAGACTGCCATCCAATGCATAAACGTCAATTAATTCACATAAAGTGAAGTTTTCTATTAAATTTCTCACTTCAGTTTCGTGCTTGATATATATGTGATGAAAACTTACAATTTGTTAAAAATTACTCATAAAGGCGAAATTTGCTCAACCGGTTGCTAGAACTGCAAAAAGTTGCTCCAAACGCCAAAAGTTGTTCAAAAGTTGCCGAACACAATCGGAACATTCCGTGTGTTTTTATTAAGTTGTTGATTGATTGATTGATTTACCTGTTTATTTGTTTCTTAATTTGCCCATTTGTTTACTTGTTTATTTGTTATTTGTTTACTTTTAACGAACCGCCACAAGAATCTTCAGCACTGAAGGAGGTGGAGGAGGAGGAGGACAGGCCTAACCACTGGAGCGGAGAGTCATTAGGCACTGGAGAGTCATTACCCAATCAGATTCAAGGATTTAGGATTCCGGCCCGCTGAGATGCTTCAGAAAAAAATAATATGTAACATATATATATTTTTTTTAAGAACCACAGTAACCACAGTTGACTGCATCTAACCCACAACAGGCGTTATACCACCAGCCGATCAGCTAATTAACTACAAGATAATATTGAAATTTAGTTAAGATTAAGTGCTGAAAAAACTGTTACAAAGACAGTCAGACGTTTCGGGGATAACCCCTTCATTAGTGTTTGTGTTCTCACGAGACCTACAAGTTGTTTTAATACTATTTTTCAGGCCTTCAATTTGTCACATGGCCTGTTGGTCCAGTGGCATGATTCTCGCTAGTGTGTGAGAGGTCCCGGGTTCGATTCCCAGACAGGCCCCTCCCTAGTTTCTTGTCATCCCTATTTATTTCATGGTGCAGTTATTCATAAATCGCACTTTTTTGGCACTATTCTTAATTTGTAAAGAATTAAATTTACTTCATCTCCTCGAGAGAGACAAAATGTTATCGATCGTTCTGACTGTTCAAGCAAGATGCGATTCTTTCCTTCGTACTAACTGACCGAGCAAAAACCTACAAGATTTACTGTTTTTTTTTTAACATAACACTTCTACAACTGTAATTTGACTGAACATTACAGCAGTTTGTTGAGACATTCTATCTACTTGTTAAATATCTTAAGGTGGCGCCGTATCTCAGTTGGTTAGAGCGCCTGTCTTGTAAACAGGAGGTCATGGGTTCGAATCCCATCGGTGCCTGAAATGTTTTTCTTTTTTGTTTTTTAATAAACCTTTAGAAGGAAATAGGAAGTGGAAGAGACACTTTGTTAGAATAATGTCCTGCAAGGAGCTGCAAGAATACGATGGAACGCTTCCGTACCCATCGTGCACTGACGCGTCTCAGAAATATCGCCCTTTCGGTGGGGTGTTACTCAGTGCTTTTCAACCCTACATACCTCTGTTTCCAAAGAGACGCCCCAAAGTTCATACAACCTGTGATTTATTAATATATGTAACGTTGTCGCCTTTATTGCAAGAAAAAACTGTTCCGCCGAACTTTGATGATGCATTGATTGACCTTGCACGATCATTCAGTCGCTTCCTGACAAATTTTAAAGTCACTCTATATGCATGTGAATACACACACAGAAAAAGGTGGATGTTGAAGGAGTTCAGTGTGATGAAACCCTGCAGTTTATCACTATGAAATAAATAAAAGGATTTAAAAAGCTTGTAAGGGCTTGTCCGGGCCTGTCCAGGAGTCGAACCCGGGACCTCTCGCACCCTAAGCGAGAATCATGCCACTAGACCAACAGGCCATTGCTTGAGAGTACCACTAAAATGCCTTCTTTAATTAGCTGATTAGCTGGTGGTATAACCTGTTGTGGTTTGGATGATTATTAGCTATCTTTATCAATCTTGTTCTTTACCTCAACCAAAACAAAATACTATTTAGTCTATACCAGGCGTTCAGATAGTGGGGAGTGAAGGATAGGCGCCGCGCGAAGGAAAAATATTGCGAGTGCTGACGGAGGGGGGTAGTTTTCCCTCGTTTTACCCGCTCGTTCACGCGCAGGTTTTTGGCAGTTCCCCGGTCCCATAATCTTACCGCCAGGAACAGGCGAAATACTACGCAGTCTGATGTGCGCTCACGTGAGGTCAGTACTAAATATTCTTCGCTATTGATTTAATTTCTCTCCGACTGACTATTCAAAGCGTTCTGTGCGAGTCAAATGAGTGAAGGTCTGCTCGTGGTGTCTTTTTGAGCTAAAAACTGGAAAAAAAGAAACAAGGTTCTTCTTTCTTTGCCCCCGCACAGCTGTCAATCAAAATCTGCTTCTCTTAAGGTTCTGGGGAAAATTTGTTTATTTCAAGCTAACAGAACCCAAAGTCGTTACTCCCTTTCCTAATGTTGATTTATCCTGTCTGATTTCGATGTAATTTTTAAATCCTTTAGCAAATACAGTAGTTTCCACCTCAATCAATCAACGACTTTCTTTTTTTTGCAATGAATATGTATTTTAGTTTATAAGCGGGCTTATTTGTTTGGCTATACTGAGTCGGAAGCGAAAAACATTCACTTATCGACGTCGCAATGAAGTAACAGAGAAACCCATTACTATTATCAAACATCAATTGCATCTAAATTAATTCGACCAAGTCAGTCGTTGCGAAACAAATTACTAAATTAAAGAAAAGTAGTAATGAAAAAATGTTTAACAGAGCTGCCGAAATTTTACGCAAGAAATGACGCAATCCCTTGAACATGTCCCAAGTTAATATCCTTTTCGTCTAGGAATTATAACGATGAGGAAAATAAAACAGCCTTCCTCCCCGGCGGGGAATCGAACCCCGGTCTCCCGCGTGACAGGCGGGGATACTCACCACTATACTACCGAGGAATTCAGGTAAGAAGATAAAGCCTTTTTAAGTAGTCCAGCTTTATGAATTACGAGTAAAAACAGCAGTTGGACTGATTGCAGTCATGCGGCGTAATCTTCCAATCAATGAGTACAATTACGTTTCTACATCATGTATCCCTTATAAAAGTGTATTTCAGTTAAATGCACTATAATAAGGATTACATGAAGTACATACCTAAAATTGCCAGGAAACACCGCTGATAAATGTTTTGATTATTTGCGACCAAAGAGTTGACACTGCAGCAGGGGCAAAGACAATAGATTGTGTAATGACAGCAAAATTGTAACAACTGACAAATGGCCACGACAAAAAAAAAACATTTAAGGCACCAATGGGATGACCACCTGTTTACTAGACAGGCGCTCTAACCAACTGAGCTACGGCGCCTCTGGCTGCGGAAAACCGTCCCATATTTAACAAGTTCAATGTCTGAAACAAACTGCTGTAATGTCTTAAAACTGAGTGTTATATCAAAAAGCAAAAACAGCAAAAGTAGGTTTTTGCTTGTTCAGCTATACCCTGGTTACAAGAGGTTCTCTTGCGGCACGCTTTCATGAGAAGTTGGGGCCGATCGAAGGCCGACCCTTAAATTCTGACAGTATCTTTCAACCTCAACACATATGCTGCTGACTCACTGGACAAGTCACTAGTAGTCAGTCGGAGAGAAATTAAATCAATAGCGACCGTGAACCCACATGAAACTACGTAGTACTTAGCTTGTTTTACTGTTCCAGGCGGTAAGACTGTGGGACCGAGAAACAGCTGATAACCGGCGAGAACTGACGGTGATGGCAAAGTAAAATTTATGAATGGGGTTAGTTTCTAGAGAAACTGTGGTGCTGCGTCGGTGGGGGGATGAAACACGAGAATTTAGTTTTATCGATTGAGTCGATAAGGTAAATTGACCACCGTAAAAAGATTCAAATAGCTGACGTTTCGAGCGCTAGCCCTTCGTCGGAGCGAATCAAGGAATTGTGGGTAGTGTGTGGTTTTATATAGTAAGCGGTGGAGCTACGCTATTGGTGGAAATTTGGTGACGTGAAAAACAAATGTAGATTAGTTGAATGAAAAGCGTTCGTTGATTCCGTGGGGTTTGAGAGTGCCGATTTGAAAGATGAGAAAAAAACCTCATCTTTCAAATCGGCACTCTCAAACCCCACGGAATCAACGAACGCTTTTCATTCAACTAATCTACATTTGTTTTTCACGTCACCAAATTTCCACCAATAGCGTAGCTCCACCGCTTACTATATAAAACCACACACTACCCACAATTCCTTGATTCGCTCCGACGAAGGGCTAGCGCTCGAAACGTCAGCTATTTGAATCTTTTTACGGTGGTCAATTTACCTTATCGACTCAGTCGATAAAACTAAATTCTCGTGTAAAATTTATGAAGACCACAAAAAACACTAGAGGTACAATGGCAAGCAGTTACTGGGTTTTACCAAACTTGATCAAAATAATCTGAAAATGTTGTCTTATAACTAACTGTTAAACAAACGGTGCCAAAGGAAAGGAGCGTTCAAGAGCTTTAATTCGTTAACTGAACACGTTCACGCAGCAAGATGGCACCTGATTTGTAAAATTAGAGAAAAAAAGAAACAATGCTTAAAACATAAAAAAAAGCCTTTATTACTACGTACGGTAGGTACGCTAATAGAATCGGATCACTGATATTTTCCGAGTTTGGAAAGCAATGATTAGCATTGCTAGTTTGAAGATTTTCAGTACTATCAATAAACTGAAAAGAGTTGCTCGATCGTTCTTGCAAAGCACCAGCATAATTCTGCAGATTACGTTTAGACAGTTCACGCCTTATTTTGGACCGCACTGGGCCATTCGGCACATTGGCCACCAAGCGTATTCGCTCAGTTCGGTTTGTTTGCGACCACAACAGGTCGTTTGGCACATTGGTCACCGAGCACATTCGCTCAGTTCAGTTTGCTTGTCACAGATCAGAGCAAATCGGCTCATCTCGTGATTCGGTCTGTAGGTCGTTTTATGACGCTCCTTTCGCATGATTTGCAATCGAATAAAATTTGTCATTTTCGCCATATGAAAAAAAATATATGATCGCGACGTTAATTCGCTATTTTAGCGCGCGCTATAAAAGTGACCAAAGCCGGAGGAGGCACATGAACGAGCTCTTGAAGGGAAAGCACATGTTTGAGTCAGGTTTGCAATAGACAGCTGTGCTGTTGAACCTTACAAAAGCGAGGCAAAACGACCGACTGACAAACGTCGAGAATCAAACCGCGGTATCTGAGTCAGAAATAGGACCGATGCGAGCGTATGAAAAGAGTACGATAAAAAGATGTCTAACAGAGCTTTTGGAATTTTACAGAAGAAATGAAGCAATCATTGAACATTTCCCATGTTACTGTCCTTTTCGTCTAAGAATTATCACGATGAGGAAAAGAAAGGCAGCCTTCTCCCCGGCGGGGAATCGAACCCCGGTCTCCCGCGTGACAGGCGGGGATACTCACCACTATACTACCGAGGAATTCAGGTGAGAAAGTGCAGCTTTATTCAGGAGTCCAGCTTTATTTCATCGCGAGTAAAACAGTGTTTGAACTGATCACCCCCATGCAGCTTGAAGCTCGCACATGCATGGATCTTCAATTCGTGAGTAGAATTGCGTTTCTACCACATGTATCCCGTTTTAATTTTTAAAGTGTCAGTTTCAGTTAAATACACTATAACTAGTGTATCCAAAAGATAGTAATTGCTGCGGTAAATTTGTTGTAATAATGCTGTTTTATCGTCTCGCTCAGCTGGTATTACAGAGTTTTCTCTTTCGTTTTTGAGGGGAAGCAAAGCAAATATAACCGGGATGAATCGACGAAAACTGCAGCTGATAAGACTAATTTTGTTTTGAAATTCACGCATCAAGTTCTTGCAATGTCTGTTGAATATTGTTGAGCAAAGGACGAGTTCACCACGAGGAAGGTGTGAAAATTTAGGTTAATATGTTATGTTACTAGCTAGCCGTATCGTGTTCGCGTCTCCACGCGCTCAGCTCAGGTTTCGCGTCCCCACGCGCTCAGTTCAGTCCAGTCTCATCGACCGCTGTCGGAGTGATTCAGTTCAAAATAAATTTGTCTTTTATTCCGTACAATCTTCGAAAATCTTTGCTATCCAACGGTCCTATCACCATGCCTCACAGTCCTCGCTCAACTCGCGGTAGTCTTCGACACTTCAGTTCCGATTTCGACTAGGACATGTTGGACCAAAATATTACAAATCTCGCAGCCAACAGCTTGAAGCAGCAAGCGAGGCCATTGTTCGTGGCGCAGTGCATTCTGGCCCAAAATGTGTTCGTGGCGCAGTGAATTCTGGTAAAAACGATCAATTCGAGATTTTTCCTAGCTTATATTTTTTTCTCATATATTTCTCTTAAATCCTGATTATGTTGCTGCTCACGCGCTGCGCTCGTTCCGCAGCAATAAGGAATACATGAAGTACATATCTACAATTGCCACGAAACGCCGCTGATAAATGTTTGCATTATTTGCGACCAAAAAATGAATTGAAACTGCAGCAGCTCAAAGACAATTAATTGTGTAAAGACAGCTAAATTTGTTACAACTGACAAATGGCCACGACAGAAAAATATGTATATTTTAGGCACCGATGGGATTTGAACCCATGACCTCCTGTTTACTAGACAGGCGCTCTAACCAACTGAGCTACGGCGCCTCTGGCTGCAAAAAAACTTTAGATATTAAACGAGTTGAAGTAGTTTTAAAAGTTTTATACTTTTATAAGTTTCATATTTCAAAAATCAGCGAAAGTAATCACATTCTTTTTTTTTTTTGCAAGATTCATAATTTGTAAATAATTAAATATCTGAGAAATAGAACAAAGAGAAAAGTATTTTCACATTACAAGTTGACCGTATTTATTGCTGTGATTGATGTGACTGAATTCGCCGTCATTTAATTTATTGATCTCATCAGTTTCTCGAGAGACATAAAAGCTGTTGAAAATCTCATGGTTATTTACAACCAGAGGCGCCGTAGCTCAGTTGGTTAGAGCGCCTGTCTAGTAAACAGGAGGTCATGGGTTCAAATCCCATCGGTGCCTGACATGTTTTTCTTTTTTCTGCTGCATTTTCGACTCTTTTTTTGTCGTAAATAATCGACACGTTTGGCTTTTCGCGTCAATGCCACTCATTCAAGATCCTTGCATGAACGAGCTCTACACTGCGTTTGTGCTACCAGTTCAATTGAGTGCTTATGCATCTTACTTACTCGTAATGCAATAAAGCTGGACACCTGAATAAAGCTACATTTTCTCACCTAAAATCCTCGGTAGTATAGTGGTGAGTATCCCCGCCTGTCACGCGGGAGACCGGAATTCGATTCCTGGCCGGGGAGAAGGCTTTTTTTGGCGATAAGCTTAAACGAAATAAACAAGGGACCCAGGGATGCCATGGTTTGCTTCTCTTTTATTTATTAAAGGCCAGTTTGCACAATGCAATTTTTGACGCAAATGTAATAGCGGTGATATCTGTGCGATTTTAGTTCCGATTTGCTGTAATTTCCCCAACATCGCCGCCACGTTGCATTAGGTTTCAAACATGTTCGAAACCTCTGCGATATCACGGCGCAAATCGAATCGCAACCAAATCGCACGAAAATCGCTGCTAGTTTCCACACGCGATTTGAGGACAAAAATTGCACACAAAAAATTGCGTTTGTAAACGGGCCTTAACGTTTCACAGGACGAAATAACGATTTTAAGTGCAAGTAAAGGTTCATTAAAGAAGAGTGAAGTGCGAAGAGGCTCTAAAGCTAGTTTAGTAGTATAGTGGTGAGTATCCCCGCCTGTCACGCGGGAGACCGGGGTTCGATTCTCCGCCAGGAAGAGGGCTTTTTTTTTGGTACATGTATGAGGCTTACTATGAACACATTATCCAGGGACCCAGGGATGTCGTGGTTTACTGCTCTTTTGTTTATTAATGGCCCACTAAACATACTTTCCAATGCCATTTTTGAAGCAAATGTAAACTAGCGGCGACTTCCGTGCGATTTTAATTTTCATTTGCTGCCGATTTCCCCACAATCGCCGCCACATTGCATGATGTTTCAAACATGTTAATTCGAAACCTCTGCAATCTCGCGGCAACAACATTAAAATCGCCACTAGCATTGAAAAGTGCCACAAAAATGTTATTGACAAGTGCGACAAAAATTGCACAAAAAATCGCCTGTGTAACTTGGCCTTTATAAATTTCACTTTGCCATCACCGTTTCTTTTCTTCCAACCTTCCCTTACAAACATCAGACGCGTGAGCGCTTTATACTAATAAACCTTTAGAAGGAAATAGGAAGTGGAAGAGACACTTTGTTAGAATAATGTCCTGCAAGGAGCTGCAAGAATACGATGGAACGCTTCCGTACCCATCGTGCACTGACGCGTCTCAGAAATATCGCCCTTTCGGTGGGGTGTTACTCAGTGCTTTTCAACCCTCCATACCTCTGTTTCCAAAGAGACGCCCCAAAGTTCATACAACCTGTGATTTATTAATATATGTAACGTTGTCGCCTTTATTGCAAGAAAAAACTGTTCCGCCGAACTTTGATGATGCATTGATTGACCTTGCACGATCATTCAGTCGCTTCCTGACAAATTTTAAAGTCACTCTATATGCATGTGAATACACACACAGAAAAAGGTGGATGTTGAAGGAGTTCAGTGTGATGAAACCCTGCAGTTTATCACTATGAAATAAATAAAAGGATTTAAAAAGCTTGTCCGGGCCTGTCCGGGAGTCGAACCCGGGACCTCTCGCACCCTAAGCGAGAATCATGCCACTAGACCAACAGGCCATTGCTTGAAAGATACCACTAAAATGCCTTCTTTAATTAGCTGATTAGCTGGTGGTATAACCTGTTGTGGTTTGGATGATTATTAGCTATCTTTATCAATCTTGTTCTTTACCTCAACCAAAACAAAATACAGTCTGATGTGCGCTCACGGGAGGTCAGTACTAAATATTCTTCGCTATTGATTTAATTTCTTTCCGACTGACTATTCAAAGCGTTCTGTGCGAGTCAAATGAGTGAAGGTCTGCTCGTGGTGTCTTTTTGAGCTAAAAACTGGAAAAAAAGAAACAAGGTTCTTCTTTCTTTGCTCCCGCACAGCTGTCAATCAAAATCTGCTTCTCTTAAGGTTCTGGGGAAAATTTGTTTATTTCAAGCTAACAGAACCCAAAGTCGATACTTCCTTTCCTAATGTTGATTTATCCTGTCTGATTTCGATGTAATTTTTAAATCCTTTAGCAAATACAGTAGTTTCCACCTCAATCAATCAACGACTTTCTTTTTTTTACAATGAATGTGTATTTTAGTTTATAAGCGGGCTTATTTGTTTGGCTATAGGTGGTTTTCACGTTGCGTCACGGCGGCCATGTTGGTGCACACCTACAAAACAATTTTAATGAACTTCTTTTGTTATGTGCACCAACATGGCCGCCATGGCCTTCGTAATTTGAGTCCCACAGGACTGAAGGTCACGTGAGTGAAAACCATCAAAACTGAGTCGGAAGCGAAAAACATTCACTTATCGACGTCGCAATGAAGTAACAGAGAAACCCATTACTATTGTCAAACATCAATTGCATCTAAATTAATTCGACAAAGTCAGCCGTTGCGAAACAAATTACTAAATTAAAGAAAAGTAGTAATGAAAAAATGTTTAACACAGTTGCCGAAATTTTACGCAAGAAATGACGCAATCCCTTGAACATGTCCCAAGTTAATATCCTTTTCGTCTAGGAATTATTACGATGAGGAAAATAAAACAGCCTTCCTCCCCGGCGGGGAATCGAACCCCGGTCTCCGGCGTGAGACAGGCGGGGATACTCACCACTATACTACCGAGGAATTCAGGTAAGAAGTCAAAGCCTTTTTAAGTAGTCCAAGCCTTTTTAAGTAGTCCAGCTTTATGAATTACGAGTAAAAACAGCAGTTGGACTGATTGCAGTCATGCGGCGTAATCTTCCAATCAATGAGTACAATTACGTTTCTACATCATGTATCCCTTATAAAAGTGTATTTCAGTTAAATGCACTATAATAAGGATTACATGAAGTACATACCAAGAATTGCCAGGAAACGCCGCTGATAAATGTTTTAATTATTTGCGACCAAAGAGAGGACACTGGAGCAGGGGCAAAGACAATAGATTGTGTAATGACAGCAAAATTGTAACAACTGACAAATGGCCATGACAAAAAAAAAAGCATTTTAGGTACTGATCGGATGACCTCCTGTTTACTAGACAGGCGCTCTAACCAACTGAGCTACGGCGCCTCTGGCTGCGGAAAACCGTCCCATATTTAACAAGTTCAATGTCTGAACAAACTGCGGTAATGTTTCAAAAGTGTTATCAAAAAACAAAAACAGCAAAAGTAGGTTTTTGCTCGGTCAGCTATACCCTGGTTACAAGAGGTTCTCTTGCGGCACGCTTTCATGAGAAGTTGGGGCCGAGCGAAGGCCGACCATTAAATTCTGACAGTATCTTTCAACCTCAACAGGTATGCTGCTGACTCACTGGACAAGTCACTAGTAGTCAGTCGGAGAGAAATTAAATCAATAGCGAAGAATATTTAGCACTGACCGGCCGTGAACGTACATCAAACTACGTAGTATTTAGCCTGTTTTACTGTTTCAGGCGGTAAGACTGTGGGACCGAGGAACAGCTGAAAACCGGCGAGAACTGACGGTGATGGCAAAGTAAAATTTATGAAGACCACAAACAAAACTAGAGGTACAATGGCAAGCAGTTACTGGGTTTTACCAAACTTGATCAAAATAATCCGAAAATGTTGTCTTATAACTAACTGTTAAACAAACGGTGCCAAAGGAAAGGAGCGTTCAAGAGCTTTAATTCGTTAATAATACGTTCCCGCAGCAAGATGGCACCTGATTTGTAAAATTAGAGTTAAAAAAAACAATACTTAAAACATAAAACAAAGCCTTTATTACTACGTATACAAGGTACGCTAATAGAATCGGATCACTGATATTTTCCGAGTTTGGAAAGCAATGATTAGCATTGCTAGTTTGAAGATTTTCAGTACTATCAATAAACTGAAAAGAGTTGCTCGATCGTTCTTGCAAAGCACCAGCATAATTCTGCAGATTACGTTTAGACAGTTCACGCCTTATTTTGGACCGCACTGGGCCGTTCGGCAAGTTGGCCACCAAGCGTATTCGCTCAGTTCGGTTTGTTTGCGATCATAACAGGTCGTTTGGCACATTGGCCACCGAGCGCATTTGCTCAGTTCGTTTTTTCTCCGACCACAATGGGTCGTTTGACACAC
Source organism: Dendrophyllia cribrosa (assembly GCA_024195265.1). Lineage (NCBI taxonomy): Eukaryota > Metazoa > Cnidaria > Anthozoa > Scleractinia > Dendrophylliidae > Dendrophyllia > Dendrophyllia cribrosa. The sequence continues at coordinate 25,542,687 of JAJLRJ010000009.1, forward strand.
TGGCCACCGAGCACATTCGCTCAGTTCAGTTTGCTTGTCACAGATGAGAGCAAATCGGCTTATCTCGTAATTCGGTCTGTAGGTCGTTTTATGACGCTCCTTTCGCATGATTTGCAATCGAATAAAATTTGTCATTTTCGCCATATGACAAAAAAAAATATGATCGCGACGTTAATTCGCTATTTTAGCGCGCGCTATAAAAGTGACCAAGGCCGGAGGAGGCACATGAACGAGCTCTTGAAGGGAAAGCACATGTTTGAGTCAGGTTTGCAATAGACAGCTGTGCTGTTGAACCTTACAAAAGCGAGGCAAAACGACCGACTGACCAACGTCGAGAATCAAACCGCGGCATCTGAGTCAGAAATAGGACTGGTGCGAGCGTATGAAAAGAGTGTAGTATTCTTTATTGCACACACGAGTTCTACTTATGTATTCTCGTTAGACTCTCTCTCTCAGTCCGGTTCCATGTGCTCGGTTTATATACAAGCTATACACATCACGTGACTATACATCCAAATATGGTAGGACATTACATCCCTCCCCATCTTGGTAGAAACAACATTAACTACAAACCCAAAATAAACTAAACTGAAAACAAAACAACATGTATAATGGCCAATGTTCAGTGTTCAATACTGTTCGATGTTCAATGTCCAGTGTTCTTGTGCATTCAATGTCCAGGGTTCTTACGTACAAATATAGTCCTTAAATCGTGCAGGTTTACGCCGTTCCCTTCTTGGGTATCTCGTTTCAACTGTAGCACTCGATGAATGAGGTGATAAAGGGGTTTCCAGCACAGCGCTAGTAGGTTGTGGTGATGAATGGATAACCGCATCCGATGTTCGATGATCAGTTTTATCACAAGGGATGACTGCGTCTGGTGTTTGGTCAACCGTATCACAAGGCACTTGTAGGTCGACTGATGGTCGTCTCGCAACGACAGTTGAATCACCATGTTCCTCAACCAGTGTCATTTCCTTCGGTGAAGGTGTGCAACTTTTGAAGTCCTTTGTATTTCTAGTGACCATTCTTCCATCCGTGACCCTTTCAGCTGTGACCATACTTCCCTTCTTCTGAAACACCGTATAGGGGGTAACCTCGAATGGTGTACTGAGCTTGTTTCTTTTCTCTTGACGCAACAACACCGTGTCACCCTTTTGGATTGGGGACATTTTAGCATTAGCCTTCTTGTCTGCATACGCCTTTGTCTTCCGCTTCGCCTCGGCTTCTCTCAAACGCATATCAAGATCTTCCTCAACGCTGAAGCTGAATCTAGGAACCTTGCCACGCATTTCTCTACCGCCAAAGAGTTGAGAATATGGGCTCCTACCAGTCACCGTGTGATCCGTTGACCGGTACACCCGTAGAAATGAAGGCAGTGACATCTTCCAGTTGCTTCCTTCCGCTGTCGTGGCAGTGATGAACTTCTGTAGGGTCTTCACAAATCTCTCTACCTCTCCATTTGCCCTGGGGTGCAGTGGTGTAATCTTCCGATGTCTAAATCCCTGTGCTTTTGCATATTCAGCAAACTCTCTTCCTTGAAAGGGTGGACCGTTGTCTGTCTTGCACTCTTCCGGTATTCCAAACATAGAGAATATTTTGTCAAGTCTTGGAAGTACAGCAGCAGCTGAAGTGGTGCTCACTATTTCTACTACCGGATAACGTGAATAATCATCAACCACTATCAGACAATATTCTCCGGAGGGGTAGGGTCCACTGAAATCAACAGAAACCTTCTGCCAGGGCCTTTCTGGTAACTCAGTCATCTGAAGAGGTTCTGTGTGCTTCTGCTGAGTTGCTGCTTGGCAGGGCAAACAGCTACGGACAACATCTTCTATCATACGGTCCATCGTAGGGAACCAAACGGATGAACGGAGCAACTGCTTCGTCTTTACTATTCCCTGGTGACCTTCATGACTGATGTTGATCACCTTGCGCTGCAGAGCCTTAGGCACGACGATTCTTGACCCTCTGAGGAGGATTCCATTTGCAACAGACAGCTCTGAACGAACGAATTTGTATGGCTTCAAATCATCTCGATTGTATCTCGACTCTCCTTGGCCATTCTGCACTATGTCTATCACTACTGTCAGAGTAGGGTCATTCCTTGTAGCCTCTCTAACTTCCTCCACCAACAATGCTTCTGGTACATGTTTTCTGATGATGGAATTCACGACTTTCTCTGTCTGCTTTTGCTCTTGATAATCAGCAGCATTCTCTGGTACACGTAATGGGTGTCTGGACATATAATCTGCAGGGTTTCCTTTTCCTGGCCTGTACTCAACTACGAAGTCGAACTCTTGCAGGTACATACTCCATCTCTCTATTCTGATTGGTGGTTTACTGCTTGAGCTGTTAAAGATGGCTTCTAAAGGCTTGTGGTCAGTCACAACCTTAAATCGTGCTCCAGCCAAGTACATGCGTAGCCGCTCACACGCCCAGCGAATACCCAATGCTTCTCGTTCTGTTTGGCTGTATCTCTGTTCGACAGGACTAAGTGATCTGCTGATGTATGTGGCAGGCTTAAACCCATCCCCCTTCTTCTGGGTCAGCATAGCACCAATGCCCACTGGACTTGCATCCACAATCACCTCCGTTTCTGCGTCCTGCGAATAGTAAGCCAAAGTAGCATTCTCGAGCAATGAATTCTTAAGCCTTGTAAACGCTTGTTGCTCACTCTCTGTCCAGCACCATTTTACATCTGCTCGTGTTAACTCTCTGAGTGGAGCAGCCAATGTTGAGAAATTCTTGATAAATCTTGCTGAATAATTAGCCATTCCCAAGAATGATCGTACTTCTTCTGCATTGGTTGGCCTTTCAGCTTCTTTCAGCGCTTGAACCTTTGCAGGGTCTGGTGACACTCCCTGAGCCGACAAAACATAACCGAAGAACTCGATTTCCGGTTGGTCAAACAAACATTTTGCACGGTTCAGAGTTAAGCCATTCGCCTTCAACTTCTCGAGAGTGTCTCTGAGAGCCTGGTCATGAAGCTCTGAAGTTTTCCCATACACAATGATGTCATCTGTGATGTTCCTCGCCCCTTGTACACCGGCAATCGTCTTCCCTTTCACGACAATGAAAGCAGCAGGAACCACTTTGTTATTGGTCTCAATCATAGCGTTGCATTTCCCGGCAACGGGTATCGGAGCTTCGCTGGCATATCCATAAAGCTTGACTTTGGACTTCTCTAACCGGAGTTTTCTCTCAGACTTTTCTTGAATCCTTTGAAACCTCTCCTCGTCAATTACATTAGCACTCGCTCCGGAGTCGATTGCCATTTGAACCTTCACGCCATTTAAAAGAAATTTTACGGTGGTTTTCTTTCCAACATCGGTACGCATCCATCCAACCGAAATTTTCTTCACGTATTCATCATCTGAATCGTCTTCGTCAGTTGAGTCATCGATTTGATTAATTTTCTTCTCAGAATTTCTGTCGCTTCGACAGGCGCGTGCGAAGTGATTCTTCTTCCCACATTTGTTACACGTCTTTCCAAAAGCCGGACATTTCTGAGGACCGTGTTCTAATCCACACCTCCCACAGGACCGCTTGTCGCTATTTTTCCAACCTTGCGATTTCCCTTGAGCTTTCCCATGCGCTCTGAAGCGAGAACGATTTGCATTCTTGGCAGAATATTTTCCCGCTTTAACTTTGTTGACGTTAACATCGCCGCCATGTTCGCCGACTTCTTGTGTTTCCTTCGCACCCATCTCTAGCTCGTTTGCTTTAGTTTCTTCTTCTGCTTGTGCCTCCTCGAGGAACTTTTCTAAACTGTAGCGATCCCTGACGGATTTCTTTGCAAGCTTCCGGTTTCGTACGGTTTCTTGAAGATGACGCTTTATTTCTAAATCTGTATTGTGGAACTCGCACTTTGTAGCTTCTGGTCGAAGACGAGCGTAATACTGCATAATTGTCTCGTGGTCATTCTGACGCATCTTGCGAAACCTCGCCACTAAGACGTCTGTGTTCTTCTTCGGCAGGAAGAACGCATCTAACTTAGCCATGGTTTTAACGAAAGCGTCTCCTTCCATTACAGGATCTGGCAAGCTGTCGACTAAATCTCGAACTCTTTCCCCACCGTAGATGCGAAGAGCTTTTACTTTCTTGTCGGCGTCCGTTACGCCGAACCAGTCGAAGTTATCTTGCAACAGGGCTGTCCATTTCTGCCATCGGATGCCTTTTGACGCTAAATCGCCTTCTTCGAATTCATCAATCTTGATTTTGGCCATCCTCGTCGCCAATTGTAGTATTCTTTATTGCACACACGAGTTCTACTTATGTATTCTCGTTAGACTCTCTCTCTCAGTCCGGTTCCATGTGCTCGGTTTATATACAAGCTATACACATCACGTGACTATACATCCAAATATGGTAGGACATTACAAAGAGTACGATAAAAAGATGTCTAACAGAGCTTCCGGAATTTTACAGAAGAAATGAAGCAATCATTGAACATTTCCCATGTTACTGTCCTTTTCGTCTAAGAATTATCACGATGAGGAAAAGAAAGGCAGCCTTCTCCCTGGCGGGGAATCGAACCCCGGTCTCCCGCGTGACAGGCGGGGTAGCCTGTTCCAGGCTCCGAGATAGTGGGGAACGCGCGAAGTAAAAAAAGGGAAAAATCGAGGCGACCGCCTTCTCCCCAGTTCCCCAGCGACTTTTCCCTTTTTTTTACTTCGCGCGTTCTCCACTATCTCGGAGCCTGGAACAGGCTACAGGCGGGGATACTCACCACTATACTACCGAGGAATTCAGGTGAGAATTCAGGAGTCCAGCTTTATTTCATCGCGAGTAAAACAGTGTTTGAACTGATCACCCCCATGCAGATTGAAGCTCGCACATGCACGGATCTTCAATGAGTAGAATTGCGTTTCTACTATATGTATCCCGTTTAAATTTTTAAAGTGTCAGTTTCAGTTAAATACACCATAATAAGGGATACATGAAGCACATATCTACAATTGCCACGAAACGCCGCTGATAAATGTTTGCATTATTTGCGACCAAAAAATGAACTGAAACTGCAGCAGCTCAAAGACAATTAATTGAGTAAAGACAGCTAAATTTGTTACAACTGACAAATGGCCACGACAGAAAAATATGTATATTTTAGGCACCTATGGGATTTGAACCCATGACCTCCTGTTTACTAGACAGGCGCTCTAACCAACTGAGTTACGGCGCCTCTGGTTGTAAATAACCATGAGATTTTCAACAACTTTTATGTCTCTCGAGAAACTGATGCGATCAATAAATTAAATGACGGCGAACTCAGTCACATCAATGAATACGGTCAACTTCAGTTGCAATGTGAAAATACTTTTCTCTTTGTTCTATTTCTCAGATATCATTAATTATTTACAAATTAAGCAAAAAAAAAAAAAAAGAATGTGATTACTTTCGCTGATTTTTGAAATATGAAACTTATAAAAGTATTAAACTTTTAAAACAACTTGTAATATCTAAAGTTTTTTTGCAGCCAGAGGCGCCGTAGCTCAGTTGGTTAGAGCGCCTGTCTAGTAAACAGGAGGTCATGGGTTCAAATCCCATCGGTGCCTGACATTTTTCCCACAAATAGTCGATAAATTTATCGGCGGCTTCGCGTCAATCGTACCATGATGCATGCATGGGTGAAATAAATGTGCGCTGCATGAGTGCTGTCAGTTCTACCATACTGTTTTACTGGGAGGGTTTCACGGTTCGGCGCATGTGCAAGCTATGACGTAACCCATTGTTTAGACCAATTGGAAGCGAGTGATAACTCTAGCGGGAAATTTGCCCGTGAAAATGTCGCGGTCATTCAGCTGATTGAATGGATGATTTATAAATACCCTTGAGCGCCATGAAAGCCACCAGAGCGTAGAGTAAATCCTTCGGGTCGAAGGTTTTATTCAGTGTTGACCAGGAGCCTATTACTCCTGGTGTTGACTTTGTCGGTGTAATCCTTTGAAAATTTCTGTGAATTTTGGTCATCATTCGCTTTGATTGTACTAATTATAGTATGTGATTACTGAAGAAAATTAAATGTGAGTGGGTTTTTAACAGATAAAATTGGTAAGAAAGCGAATAAAGCATTTTAATCTGTGTAGATGTGCCGAACCGTGAAACTATCCCTTCAATGTTAACAATAAGGCCTGGTCGCACTACAGTCAAAAACAAAAATCCGCCCGTGCAAAAATCGAGGAAAACAAAAGAAACCGCTCCGATGGGACACGCTTTTTGTGGAATGATTTTGTTTTTATATCATTTTGCACGGACTAATTTTTGTTTTTGACTCTAGTTCGACCAGGCTCTAAAGCTAGTTTAGTAGTATAGTGGTGAGTATCCCCGCCTGTCACGTGGGAGACCGGGGTACTCGATTCCCCGCCGGGCAGAAGGCTTTTTTTTAGTATGAACCTTACTATGAACACATTATCGAGGGACCCAGGGATGTCGTGGTTTACTGCTTTTTTATTTATTAATGGCCCACTAAACATACTTTCCAATGCCATTTTTGAAGCAAATGTAAACTAGCGGCGACTTTTGTGCGATTTTAATTCCCATTTGCTGCGATTTCCCCACAATCGCCGCCACATTGCATGAGGTTTCAAACATGTTAATTCGAAACCTCTGCAATCTCGCAGCAACAAATTCCGCCCAAATCCCATTAAAATCGCCACTAGCATTGAAAAGTGCCACAAAAATGTTATTGACAAGTGCGACAAAAATTGCACAAAAAATCGCCTGTGTAACTTGGCCTTTATAAATTTCACTTTGCCATCACCGTTTCTTTTCTTCCAACCTTCCCTTACAAACATCAGACGCGTGAGCGCTTTATACTAATAAACCTTTAGAAGGAAATAAGAAGTGGAAGAGACACTTTGTTAGAATAATGTCCTGCAAGGAGCTGCAAGAATACGATGGAACGCTTCCGTACCCATCGTGCACAGACGCGTCTCAGAAATATCGCCCTTTTGGGTGGGGTGTTACTCAGTGCTTTTAAAGCCTCCATACCTCTGTTTCCAAAGAGACACCCAAAGTTCATACAATCTGTGATTTATTAATATATGTAACGTTGTCGCCTTTATTGCAAGAAAAAACTGTTCCGCCGAACTTTGATGATACATTGATTGACCTTGCACGATCATTTAGTCGCTTCCGGAAAAATTTTAAAGTCACTCTATTCGCATGTGAATACACACACAGAAAAAGGTGAATGTTGAAGGAGTTCAGTGTGATGAAACCCTGCAGTTTATCACTGAAATAAATAAAAGGATTTAAAAAGCTTGTAAGGGCTTGTCCGGGCCTGTCCGGGAGTCGAACCCGGGACCTCTCGCACCCTAAGCGAGAATCATGCCACTAGACCAACAGGCCATTGCTTGAGAGATACCACTAAAATGCCTTCTTTAATTAGCTGATTAGCTGGTGGTATAACCTGTTGTGGTTTGGATGATTATTAGCTATCTTTATCAATCTTGTTCTTTACCTCAACCAAAACAAAATACTATTTAGTCTATACCAGGCGTTCAGATAGTGGGAGTGAAGGATAGGCGCCGCGCGAAGGAAAAATATTGCGAGTGCTGACGGAGGGGGTAGTTTTCCCTCGTTTTACCCGCTCGTTCACGCGCAGGTTTTTGGCAGTTCCCCGGTCCCACAATCTTACCGCCAGGAACAGGCGAAATACTACGCAGTCTGATGTGCGCTCACGTGAGGTCAGTACTAAATATTCTTAGCTATTGATTTAATTTCTCTCCGACTGACTATTCAAAGCGTTCTGTGCGAGTCAAATGAGTGAAGGTCTGCTCGTGGTGTCTTTTTGAGCTAAAAACTGGAAAAAAAGAAACAAGGTTCTTCTTTCTTTGTCCCCGCACAGCTGTCAATCAAAATCTGCTTCTCTTAAGGTTCTGGGGAAAATTTGTTTATTTCAAGCTAACAGAACCCAAAGTCGTTACTTCCTTTCCTAATGTTGATTTATCCTGTCTGATTTCGATGTAATTTTTAAATCCTTTAGCAAATACAGTAGTTTCCACCTCAATCAATCAACGACTTTCTTTTTTTTTACAATGAATATGTATTTTAGTTTATAAGCGGGCTTATTTGTTTGGCTATACTGAGTCGGAAGCGAAACACATTCACTTATCGACGTCGCAATGAAGTAACAGAGAAACCCATTACTATTATCAAACATCAATTGCATCTAAATTAATTCGACCAAGTCAGCCGTTGCGAAACAAATTACTAAATTAAAGAAAAGTAGTAATGAAAAAAATGTCTAACAGAGCTGCCGAAATTTTACGCAAGAAATGACGCAATCCCTTGAACATGTCCCAAGTTAATATCCTTTTCGTCTAGGAATTATTACGATGAGGAAAATAAAACAGCCTTCCTCCCCGGCGGGGAATCGAACCCCGGTCTCGCGCGTGACAGGCGGGGATACTCACCACTATACTACCGAGGAAATCAGACGAGAAGACGAAGCCTTTTTAAGTAGCCCAGCTTTATGAATTACGAGTAAAAACAGCAGTTGGACTGATTGCAGTCATGCGGCGTAATCTTCCAGTCAATGAGTACAATTACGTTTCTACATCATGTATCCCTTATAAAAATGTATTTCAGTTAAATACACTATAACTAGCAGTAATCACAGATTATGAAGACGCATTCGAAGGAATTTCCGGCGGAAATGAGCCCCCGAAAAAAAAAACATTAGGGGCGGCCATTTAGAAGACCGTCTGCCAAAAAATCTCAAATTTTACTGCACCTAAACCACAGGACAACCAACACGAAATTAGGATTGCGTTCTTTGAACGCGATAAGGATTACATGAAGTACATACCTAGAATTGCCAGGAAACGCCGCTGATAAATGTTTTGATTATTTGCGACCAAAGAGTTGACACTGCAGCAGTGGCAAAGACAATAGATTGTGTAATGACAGCAAAATTGTAACAACTGAAAAATGGCCACGACAATAAAAAAAGCATTTTAGGTACTGGAAAGGAGCGTTCAATAGCTTTAATTCGTTAACTGAACACGTTCACGCAGCAAGATGGCACCTAATTTGTAAAATTAGAGTAAAAAAAAACAATACATAAAACAAAGCCTTTATTACTACGTATACTAGGTACGCTAATAGAATCGGATCACTGATATTTTCCGAGTTTGGAAAGCAATGATTAGCATTGCTAGTTTGAAGATTTTCAGTACTATCAATAAACTGAAAAGAGTTGCTCGATCGTTCTTGCAAAGCACCAGCATAATTCTGCAGATTACGTTTAGACAGTTCACGCCTTATTTTGGACCGGACTGGGCCATTCGGCACATTGGCCACCAAGCGTATTCGCTCAGTTCGGTTTGTTTGCGACCACAACAGGTCGTTTGGCACATTGGCCAACGAGCGCATTCGCTCAGTTCGTTTTTTCTCCGACCACAATGGGTCGTTTGACACACTGGCCACCGAGCACATTCGCTCAGTTCCGTTTGCTTGTCACAGATCAGAGCAAATCGGCTCATCTCGTGATTCGGTCTGTAGGTCGTTTTATGACGCTCCTTTCGCATGATTTGCAATCGAATAAAATTGTCATTTTCGCCATATGAAAAAAAAAAATATGATCGCGACGTTAATTCGCTATTTTAGCGCGCGCTATAAAAGTGACCAAATCCGGAGGAGGCACATGAACGAGCTCGTGAAGGGAAAGCATTTGAGTCAGGTTTGCAATAGACAGCTGTGCTGTTGAACCTTACAAAAGCGCCGAGGCAAAACGACCGACTGACAAACGTCGAGAATCAAACCGCGGTATCTGAGTCAGAAATAGGACCGCTTTGAGCGTATGAAAAGAGTACGATAAAAATATGTCTGTTTACTAGACAGGCGCTCTAATCAACTGAGCTACGGCGCCTCTGGCTGCTAAAAACCTTTAGATATTAAACGAGTTCAAGTTGTTTTAAAAGTTTTATACTTTTATAAGTTTCATATTTCAAAAATCAGCGAAAGTGATCACATTGTTTTTTTTTCCAAGATACTTAATTTGTAAATAATTAAATATCTGAGAAATAGAACAAAGAGAAAAGTATTTTCACATTGCAAGTTGACCGTATTCATTGCTGTGATTGATGTGACTGAGTTCGCCGTCATTTAATTTATTGATCTCATCAGTTTCTCGAGAGACATAAAGGTTGTTGAAAATCTCATGATTATTTACAACCAGAGGCGCCGTAGCTCAGTTGGTTAGAGCGCCTGTCTAGTAAACAGGAGGTCATGGGTTCAAATCCCATCGGTGCCTGACATGTTTTTCTTTTTTTTGCTGCATTTTGGACTCTTTTTTTTTTGTCGTAAATAATCGACAAGTTTGGCTTTTCGCGTCAATTCCACTCATTCAAGATCCTTGCATGAACGAGCTCTACACTGCGTTTGTGCTACCAGTTCAATTGAGTGCTTATGCATCTTACTTACTCGTAATGCAATAAAGCTGGACACCTGAATAAAGCTACATTTTTTTACCTAAAATCCTCGGTAGTATAGTGGTGAGTATCCCCGCCTGTCACGCGGGAGACCGGAATTCGATTCCCCGCCGGGGAGAAGGCTTTTTTGGTGATAAGCTTAGACGAAATAAACAAGGGATGCCATGGTTTGCTTCTCTTTTATTTATTAAAGGTCAGTTTACACAATGCAATTTTTGACGCAAATGTAAACTAGCGGTGATATCTGTGCGATTTTAATTCCAATTTGCTGTAATTTCCCCAACATCGCCGCCACGTTGCATTAGGTTTCAAACATGTTCGAAACCTCTGCGATATCACGGCGCAAATCGAATCGCAACCAAATCGCACGAAAATCGCTGCTGGTTTCCACACGCGATTTGAGGACAAAAATTGCACACAAAAAATCGCGTCTGTAAACGGGCCTTAACGTTTCCGACTTCAACTTCGAGAACGGACGTTGGTTTGGTATTTCCTCGCTCCACTTCTCTTGTGGCTTGCTTGCTCGCTTTTCGGAATTCCTGGCCACGCAGGCTAGTTCGTTTCATCTTGTTTACAACAGAGAATCACATTGTTTCTTTGAATCATAACAGTGGGGCGTCAAAAGTGTTCAATTTTTAGCTCGGATTTTACACTTTGCCTTTTACTGACGACTGATCTTTACCTAAGGGAATATTTTATCATAACTCATAGAGCTAAACGTTTTGGTTTATTAAGTTCGTATTTATAATTTATTATTCACTGATTATTGTTGCAGCACTTTTACACCATGTAAATATTATCGTGGCTGCTGGACGTGCGCCTGTTTAAAAGAACAGTGCACCGTACAAACAGAGCTTGGTATGCCTGTGGTTAAACGTCAGCATGCGCGCGCGATTTCTTGCGCGCGGATTTGTTTTCGCCGAAGTCAACACTTTTTTATCCAGTGTCGTTATATTAAGTCAGAGATTATCGAGAAATCGGGCAAAAATTCTCAGCTGGAAAGTGATTTCAGGCGATTTTTTGTTTAAAGTAAACTTTTTATTTTGTTTGTTTCAGTTCCGCAAAGAAACTTGACGAATGAATTAGAATCGCGTAGTTCGATAATAAAATAACGAACTCCTTTGTTTACTTACTTCATTATGACGTCGATAATTGAACATGTGTTTGCTTCCGATTCTGTTTAGTTGAACAACTCACTCCACGTCCTGTTATATTTACTGAACAAAAAAAGCATTTATCAGATTTAAGAAGAACTATCGCCAATGGAGGTAAGCATTTCAAAAACTTTTTGGCGTCCAGTTACGAGATTTTAAAAAGATAAATTATAAATTCGTGCTCGTTTGGTCTTTTAACTAATTAAAATTGCAAATAAAACAAACAAAATCAACTTTTTTAGTTAACTCCTCGCCAGAGCGTAAAAATAGTTACCGGTATATATCATACAATATTGTCAACTGTGATTACCGGTATATATCATACAATATTGTCAACTGTGGTTACCGGTATATATCATACAATATTGTCAACTGTGGTTACCGGTATATATCATACAATATTGTCAACTGTGGTTACCGGTATATATCATACAATATTGTCAACTGTGGTTACCGGTATATATCATACAATATTGTCAACTGTGGGTGTTTGCCTTTTTGAACAAAAATCAGTGATGGAAGTGAAAAAGATGAGAATGAACAAAACTTGTTTTTAGCTGAGAGAGATGGCCCATCTAGTGTCAGAACGCAGTCGATGAACAGTTTAAAAATATTCCTTCCCGAGAACTAAATCGATGGAAAAGAAAAAGCTGAGAATCGAAGAAAACTTGTTCAGTTTTAGGTGAGAGAGATTGCCCCTCTAGTGACAGGACTAATTCCCGAGAACTAATTCACTATTATAACATGTTATATTCGGATTTATTTAGCAAAAAGTATGCACCTGGTTTTTAGAACTAAAAATAAAGACCATCGAGTCAGAAGGGCTAAGAATTAATAAGCCTTCTTTCTTTCTTTCTTTCTTTCTTTCTTTCTTTCTTTCTTTCTTTCTTTCTTTCTTTCTTTCTTTCTTTCTTTCTTTCTTTCTTTCTTTCTTTCTTTCTTTCTTTCTTTCTTTCTTTCTTTCTGTTTTTCAGTTTTTAGCTGAGAAAGACGCCACCAGCAGTCCTTCACAAGATTCTGTTTTATTAAGAAAATGGTGCTCGGAGCACAGGAAGAGCTACAAAATGAGCTCAGTGAATTCTCGTTTCAGTCAGCTTCACACAGGGAGGTAATGATCTATTCAGTAACTAGCGGTTTTTAGGGCTGAAATATTCTGAATCGTGTCAAATAAATAACCGAAATTATTTTTTACGACATCTCTCGTATATATCTAGCCGGATTTGAATCACAGTTAGGGTAACTTGAAAATCGCTTGTTCCCATGACAGCCAATAACAGTCTTGTTAACACACTAGGAGTGATGTTTGCTACACAAGACCGATAATGCATCATATTTTTTTCGCTCCATGGCCCTGCGACATTCATCTGTGTGCTCTGGAAAAATCACACCCTAAAAACTAACGAGCAAAGTAACACACTCTCGCACACTTGAAAATTAACCACCCGGCCAACCCCCAATCTCCGCATAAACCTGTCAAACCAGCTGGCTGTATGTATGCGGAGTCGTAAGTGTGATCCAATATCACAGTTTATCCATTCTGCATCCAATAATAAGTTAGTATAAGCAAACTACTCCCACTACTAAGTTATATTTAGCAACAACAATTTACAACCATGACAGCCATTTTAATTTGGGGGTGTCCTCCCGGCAAGATTAGATAATTTATAATGGCTGTTCCGAAAATGCGGAGTGCGGAGTGCGGAGTGCGGAGTGCGGAGTGCGGAGTGCGGAGTGCGGAGTGCGGAGTGCGGAGTGCGGAGTGCGGAGTGCGGAGTGCGGAGTGCGGAGTGCGGAGTGCGGAGTGAAAAAAATAATACTAAATGGAATGAAAAAAAAATCACTAAATTTAAGTGGAATGCTGCTTATAATTTTAACCTAAATAAAAAAGGAGCGATTTTCTTCATATTTTATTTTTAGGGTAACATTCGATAACAGTTACAGACAAATTTTAAATTTAAAAGAAAAGTGTAATAAAGAGTGACACGCCTACATGACTCCCACGCGCATGTTTTAGCCTTTAAGAAGGTCAGCTCGTGCGAGTATATCTTTTAGAGAACGTTCCCTTTGTATGATATGAGAGGCGGTTCTTCGTATATTTCGTTTAGTAATGGCTGCTGTTTTATAAGATGCCAGTGCTTCATGGGGATCTGTTTTAAGTTAGGCACCGATGGATGATATTTCGTTACAAAAGGCAGGATTTTCTTGTCTTCTTTTTGTTTTTGTTGGAGCGCTTCATTTCTGTCTTCAAAAGTCACTTCTAAGAGGACTCTTTGAACAATTCTCTGGGTAACCTCTTTCAAGTAGATGTGTTTTGAAGTTATTTATGTTCTCTTGAAATAATGTTTTTGAAGAGTTAGTTCTGAGAAGTCTAAGAGCTTCTCCTTTGATGAAGCCTTTTTTGACTCCAGATGGGTGGCATGTAGAATAATGGGTGTACTGAAAAGTTTCAGTTGCTTTGAAATGGGTGCGTGCATCGAGCACCGATTCAGCTATGAATCTCTCGCCTTTGTAAACGTTAGTGTCCAAGAAGTATACTTCTGTTTCGGATATCTCAGCCGTAAATTTTATGCTTGTATGATGTTTGTTTGCATGTTCAATGAACCATAGTATTTCTTCTTTGGTTGTGTCACAAAGGGAAAAAATGTCATAAAAAAAACCTTTCCAAACGAGCGGTTTTAAGTAATGCTCCACATAAGAACTATAGTAAACTTCATTGTTCTGCGGCATTGGCTCTTTCCCACATAGAATCTCTTTGATTTCAAGAATAGAGGAGGGGCTGATGGTTCATAATTATATTTCATTATAAAAATATAGAAAATCCATTTGCGTCAAATATATTTTAGGAAATGTTCGTGCTTAACCAATCAGAATAGCAGAAGACAATAGCTACTAATTTTGCTTCTTTGATGAAGTTCCCCATATACAATGTCTTTTAAAAATTGCATGCTGTGCAATTGGGTCTCAAAATACTTGAAACCTTAAAAAAATTAGACTTGATGCACCTTGAACCTTAACTTTTTAGCGGTTTTTGAGTCTAGGCCAATGAGATCACTAGTTGTAACAATGAAAAAAGTTGACATTCCATCGTGCATTGCCGTTCCGCACTATCCTTCTTATGCGGATCATTACTTAAAGCACTAATTGACTTATCATTTCTGTTTCTACGTTTGCCATGAAAATGTTTGCAAAAGCGACTGCCATTTTGGTGCCCATGGCAGTTCCGTGAGTTATTGAAGGTAGTTTTTTCCATTAAAATGGAATGAGTTCTCTGTTAAAGGCCATCTCCATAAAATGTTTCGTTTCCCATCGTCCGACCGACCCATCTTTTTTGGAAAAGTAAAAAAAATTCTGATACGCTGTATGACAAGCAAAATTTTACTTTTTAAATATGTGATCAAGACTTTATTATATTTTGAATAGAAATCTTTTATGTTTCATTTATTAGCCTGTATATTAAATCGGAAATGTTTGTGGACGTCATTTCATTTCGTCCTAGCCACATTGCTTCAGTTTTAGCATGCGCGCAGTATTTATTTCCAGCCCAGAGAGAGAGTTAAAATCATTTAGAAATTTAAGTAGTTCGGAAACGGATTCTTGGTCGCGGACAAAAACAGTGGTGTCATCAGCATATTGTGATACTTTTGTTTCTTGGTTATCTACTTGGATGCCTTTTATAGATCTATTGTTTTTTAAGGCTCTCGCTAGAAGTTCAATCCCTAAGACAAATAAGAGACCCGATAAAGGGCAACCTTGTCGAACACCTCGTTGCAAAGAGAAAAAATTTGAAGCATGCCCATTATTTAAAACACAACTAGAAACGTTATTGTAGAATATGTTAAACCAGTTTATAATGTCAGGTCCGAAATTAAAAGATTTGAGAGCGGCGTTAAGGTATGGCCATTCAATCGAATCAAATGCTTTTTTAAAATCAAGAAATATTGCAATGCCTTTTTTGTTTGTCTGATTGGTGTATTGTATTATGTCTTGAATAAGCCGAATGTTTTCACCAATGTAACGGCCTTTCACATAACCGGTTTGGTGAGGATTTATAATGCTAGGGAGCACTTTTTCAAGTCTTTTTGCTATAGCTTTAGTAAGGATTTTGTAATCGACATTAAGGAGTGATTTTGGCCTTAGATTTTCTAAAATAGTTGTGTCTTTAGACATTTTTGGAATAAGCGAGATGATACCTCTCCTCTGGCTAATAGATAGCATCCCTGATTGAAAGGCAAAGTTGAAACTATCTGTCATTTCTTTACTGATTTCTGACCAAAAAAAGCGATAGAATTCAACAGGAAAACCATCGGTACCAGGTGCCACTGAAGTTACCATGGAATCATCGACTGATCATGAGCCAAGCTCAACTTCGGACAACCCTGTAAAGACGGATGCCACCCCATTAAGGTTTGTCACCTGTACAGACAGCCCTGCTATGACGGATGCCACCTATACAGACAGTTCTGTTGTAACAAATGTTACACCTGATATGTTAAAACAGCCAGTAAAATGCTTGGTACCTTTAAAGGAGGACAGGTCCGCTATCAAGAGCTCAAGTGACATTCCGACAATAGTCGAAGATTCTGTCATTTCAGGGGCGTAGCCAGGACTTTTTCAGAGGTACGCACAATCACTGTTTTTAAACACTCCCCCTACCTCCTCCCCCACCCTCTAGTCCCAAATCTTTCTTTTTTTGACTTTTTCAGGTAGCTACGCCCCTGGCGACCGCAGTTCGAGCTCTTTGAACGCCATGGCCGGGAGCTAACCGCAACAGACTCTTTCCAAAGAAACCGCGTAGCAGTTCGCCAGGATTGTGACAACGTCGACAGCTCTAGCCGGACAGTTTAAAAGTCGACAGCTTTCTTGTCGTCATTGATAAATTAACAAGTGCATGTCGGATCGTATTAACGCATACAGTGAGGTATGCCGGCTGTTAGGGTTCCTCGCGAGGATAGATGATCTTGATCAAAGTCAACTCAGCAAAGCTGCTGAACTGTTGGTCCGTACATATAAGGGTGACATTGAGGAATCCCTTGCGGCGATGAACTTATTCAGTTTTTATCTCTGTTGTGTACTTCTCCAATAAAGGAAGCGTGTTACGCAAACGCACATGCCAGCAAAGAACTTAACATGCTTCACCTTCTTGTGAAAGAAGACTTAGCATCAACATTTCCAAACGTTGAGATCGCACTGCGAATACATCTCTCTTTAATGGTGTGCAATTGCAGTGGAGAGCGCTCATTTTCGCAGCTTAAGCGCATAAAAAAATGAGTTGCGATCAACAACAACCCAGGAGAGGATGAACTACCTCTCCCTCCTGTACATAGAAAGCGAAATTCTTCGGAACGACTTTTCCTCTATCATTGAGGAGTTTTCGCTAAGAAAGTCTCGAAAAATCGACTTTTAAATCCTCGAAGAACTTTAAATTAGACTAAGTAAGTAAGTAAGTAAGTAAGTAAGTAAGTAAGTAAGTAAGTAAGAAAGAAAGAAAGAAAGAAAGAAAGAAAGAAAGAAAGAAAGTAAGTAAGTAAGAAAGAAAGAAAGAAAGAAAGAAAGAAAGAAAGAAAGAAAGAAAGAAAGAAAGAAAGAAAGAAAGAAAGAAAGAAAGAAAGAAAGAAAGAAAGTAAGTAAGTATATAGATTTCTGTTTTATTTCAGGATCTTCTAATTGCCGTTGTTTCCTTTTTTTCCCTTAATTCTTTTTTGTTAAGTGGGGGCCCCTCATAGGTTGGGGCCCAGGTGCACGTGCCCCATGTGCCCCTAGGCTAAAGATGAAAATTTGATTTATCAACGGTGGTCAGGTCCGAGTGTTTTATCTTCTTTTTCAGCCTGAACCTAATCGTGAGTCCGTGAAACCAACAAACACATTTCAGAATCCCCAACCATTACTTTCATTTTAAATTTGCTCTGATAATGAGACCAATCAAATAAAAATTGACAAAGTTGTCATTTTTTTTTTTTTGGGGGGGGGGGGGGGGGGGGGGGGGGGGGGTTGGGGTTTAATAGGGCATCTAACAAAATAATGGCAAATATTGAATAATATAAAATTGGCAAAAATTAAACAGAAACAAATGCAAGAAAATCTGTGGTTCAGTTTTTTTTTCTGCTTTGCTGATGTTATAATTTTCAAAGCAACGACAACTGTTTTGATTTTAAAAAACATGTTTCGACAATCCTTTGTCATCTTCAGTTTGAAATTTTAATTTTAAGTTACAAAGTTGAATTTATACTAAAGCCTGGTTTCCATATATAAATCGCAACGATCGCAACGTCCGGGGGGGGGGGGGGGGACTCCATATAAAAATGACGGGGGTGCTCGTCGTACCCTTTAGGGGTCAAAATTATTTGTAGATTGGTACCGCTTAGGTTACTAAAATCTAAAATGACCGCCATTAGAATTATCGCGGTACCTTTTAGGGTATGAACTGAAAAAAATACGACAGAATATGACATGTGTTGTTTTAGAATTGGTATCTCTTAGGGGTAAAAATTATTTTGAGCCACGCCCATCAAACGAGATTCTGGTACCTTTTAGGGTGTTTTTCGAAAATTTCTGACGAGCAACCCCGTCATTTTTATATGGGAGACCCCCCCCCCCCCCCCCCCCCGGTCGCAACGATCGCAGAAAAAAGTGTTGTGCGACCCTTGCGATAATATGGAAACCAAAACGTTGCGATCCTTGCGATTGCTTTCTATCTCTGCGATCGCAATCGCAGCGATCGCAACGTCTATATATGATCGCAAAAATCGCAGCGACCGTCGAATGTTGCGATTATATGGGAGAAAACACCTTCAACAAATGAATGTGACATTCTCACCTATTCAATCTTTATAATCACGCATCGTCGCACATTCTTTCATTTATTTGTCAAAGGTGTTTCCTCTCATTAGCATTTTCATTTACTTAGTATAAATTCAGTTTTCAAACTGAAGATGACAAAGGATTGTCGAAACATGTTTTTTAAAATCAAAACAGTTGTGGTTGCTTTGAAAATTATTACTTGCTTGCTATTATCTAGACCCTTTTTGTTTTAATCTTTCTCAATACCAAAATATTTTACAGGTAACTTGTCTTTTCTTTGTCTTCTCGGTTCAAGCCATTACTAATATGGAAATTTAGAACATTTATTCTTTACTGCAGTGAAACCTCCATGTGTGACCACGCTTGCAAATTACCAAAAGTTTTCCAGTCAAATCACTTTAGTCGAAACCTTTCGTAAGCGACCACTTTCAACGCTGGTAATTTGAATTTGTCTATTGTTTGACCTCTGGTAAGTGACCACTCACCCATATTTTGATGTCACTGCAGACACAACTTGAGTAATGTGTAACAGTACAACTCTAGCAAAGCAAACATTTTGTTCCTTACATCAACTTCTAAAAACTTTTGCGCTGATAGATGCTTTCTACATTAAAATTACAACAGGTTTGTATGATTCAAAGACAAGAGCCCCTGCGGTCTTACCTCTTGACCTGTCACATTCAGTGTAGCCTACGTGTAGCCGTACTCATGGTACGGCTACACGTAGGCTACATTCAGTGATGATTGACAAATGAGCTTTGGTCTTCTCTGGTCTCTCTGGGAAGCTCCCTTCAATACAGGTTCCTCTGTACTATGCTTGGTAAAGTAACCATTTGAATGGCTCGTGTAGTTGTGAAGGTTTAATAAAGCTGGCAAGTGTAAGTTCGGAATCTTGATCAACCTCTGAAAACTACTGGGGTTCTCCTAACCTACCTCTCCCCATCCCCAGTTTTTTGTTTGTCAATCTATTCTACCATCAAAGGACTGGTTACAAGTTTGCTCAGGCTCTGATGAAAAGTTAAATCTTTCACTCTCAATGCCAAATCTTAACCTGTGAAAGCCGTTTTGCAGTACATGTACTGTGGTAGTTTATTTTTTTAAAGTGCAAATTTCAGAAAAATGTGTCCTGTGCTTAGAAGGTAAAAGGATAACGGTTCTGAGATAATTACTAGCAGTAATCACAGCTTATGGAGACACGTTCGAAGGAATTTCCGGCGGAAATGAGCCCCTGAAAAAACCAATAGGGGCGGCCATTTGGAAGACCGTCTACCAAAAAATCTCAAATTTGTCTGCAACACGAAATTAGGATTGCGTTCTTCGAACGCGATAAAGCAAACAACAAATGCAGAATATTCAGACATTGTGGGAGTTTTTATTATTTTTGTTCTTTCAAGACATTACACACAGTGAGCTGTTCTTTAACAACTTATGCCCATTCTGCACCACCACTGTTGCCGTCCTGCATGGTAACAGATGTACCCCAGTCACTGCTAGGTTCAGCTCCCCACTCTTTTATAGGTGCAGCAGGCTCAGCAGCCCAGTCCTTGCTAGGGACATCCGCCCAGTCTTTTGAAGGACCACCTTCATGGGCAACATCATTGCCCCATTCCTTAGTGGCGCCCCATTCCTCACCACCCGCAGCAGGTGCCGCAGCTGGGGTTGTGACTTGGTCACCCCACTGGAAATGAATTGCAAGAGAAAATAAGACTTAATAAACACACTTTTTTTACCTACGTTATGTAGCTTTTACACCTATGCCTATCAGTGTTGAGCATCAGGGCAGGGGGAAGAGATGAGGGCATATAAATTTTATTATCTGCTGATTATCCGAGTGACATAAAATTTTCAAAAAAAGTGGGCTATTTTCCCCATTTGAAAGGGGGCATTTATAACATTCTAGATACATTGTATGGGCATGATCACAAAATAACAATTTATAGAGGGGCAAGAATTAGATGAGTAGGGCATATTCAATAAAGGCTGGGTTCCCAGCTATTTTAATTTTTCTGGCTACTTTGAAAGCAAAACAAAACATTGACAACACCAGAATCAGGGATGGGAATTAGCACATGCCCATTTGCATTAAATCTTCTTGGGTGAGTACCAATTGTACTTTTTGTTGATGCTCTTCCGAAAGTCACTTGCCCAAATAGCGAGTGCTATCAAAATTTACAATCCTGAACGAGCCAATTTTCCTGATACTTCTGTATTTCCGCCTACTCCAAAAATTAGTGACAGCCCTGTATGAGGCATTCTTTGGCTTATTTACTGTGGTCACAAGTTGCACCTTCAAGCTTTTGTTACTAACCGAGTCTCCAGTCTCCACTCCAGCACTTCCACCTCCCCACTCACTAAAGCCTGCTGCTGGTTGTGGTTGCTGCTGCTGCTGCTGCTGTTGCTGCTGTTCCTCAGCTGCCTGTTCAATATCTGCCTGTATTTTCTCAGCCTGATAAGGAAGTAGAAGTATAACAGAGTTGATAGCCTGTATCCAATCTAACAGACTGGATGAGCCTCTAATTAAAACCCTTCCAGCCCCAATAGTGACCAGCATCAAATTTCTCCTTGTAATATCAATGCATAATCAATATTCTTTTAAACATATTTTATGTAAACATGTTAATATTATTGACAATTTTTCATTTGATAAGGGGGTAACAGTAGTCACCAACAAAAAAGATGATTATATATATTTTTAAAATTTTAAATTTCTTATCTGATGATACATTGTAATTTTACTTGTATATAGTCTTTTCTAATTTGTATATAGTTCAGTCTGATTTTGTAATTCTTAACTTTTAGTATAGTAGGTCCACATCAGCCCTTTGGCTGCCTTTTATCTAACCTACTTATCAAATGAAGTATGTTTGTAAGGGCAGGGAGCATAACTGCCTTATATTGAATTCTATGCTTTTTTTTTTTGCCCTTAGATTTGTCTATTTTTGTCTCATATTAATAATATTGCAAAACAATGCTCTGTATTTCTTTGTGCTGGTTTTCGAGAAATAAGGCATGCAAAAACCTCAGTGTTTTCTCGCGGCTTCTTTTCCCTTTCTTTGATTTCGCCAACTTTTAAGCAGGGCTCGAAATTACGCCTGTATCGGGGGCACTTGCGACTAAAGATTTCGCTTTTGCGACTAAAATTTGTCTGTTAGTTGCGATTTTGCGACTGTTTTACGGCCCAGTCTTGTGTCTTACTTGTAACTGGTAGTTGTAATTTTATCAGAAAAAAAACTGCGAAATTCACCTTCACCTTGAATGTTGCATGACTTAATCATCGATTTCATGCTCCATTAACGCGGTTTCCAAGAAGTGTATCACGGGCGCACTTTTTCAGACTTTCTCGGAAATTTCTCGTTTCTTATTTCTGTTTCCGGTAGTAGCAGTTAGTTATTTTTTTGTGACTAAAATTTTTGAACTTGCAACTAAATTTTAGGAATTACTCGCAAATTGTGATTGAAAATTTTTTTTAATTTCGAGCCCTGCTAAGTCCGATATCTTAGCAAAAAAGTGGAAGATAACTTGTAATACAATAAAAAAAAACCATTATTATGAATCCCAATCTAAGGTTCTAGAGTTGTCTCTCTCATTGAAACAAAACAATACCTCTTCTGGATCCCTGTAAAAGTACAGATCAGGCATGATCTCCCATGGATGCTGCCGGCTGATGCTGCCACGCATGCGGAGAACCTCCCTTGCCAGCAGCCACCACATCAGACCCACAGAGTGTGCACCCTTATTGTTGCAAGGAATTGCTACATCCACATGGTACAGTGGTGAATCAGTGTTGCAGAATGCAATAACTGGGATGTTTACATAGGATGCTTCAGTCACAGGCTGTGAAGAAAATAAATTAATCACTTTCACTGTCAAATTCATTTACTGTGCCTTACGTGATTAATTTAGCCAGAGCTTCATAACTAGTTTCTAAAAGTACTGTATACCCTCCACCCACTTGTAATCGCTCTGTGGTAGTAGCCACCTCGAAAGCTTGGCTCCTGTGGCTGCTACACACTTTTTCCTTTGTTATGTTTAATTCAATGTATAGTTAGCTCTGTTCTTACTCAATTACAATACAACAATAAGGAAAAAAAAACGAAGTAAGTGTGAATAATAAACTTGAACTTGTAACCGTTTTAAATGGCTTGGCCACCCGTTTTTCATCCGTTCAGTTGCCGTGCGTTTTGTCGTATCGTTTTCGCTTGAGAGGTCACATATGTCAGAAAGTTTTAACTTTTGAGCCTCTGAACGAAATCCTGTGGTGTTACCATTCAAATGAAACCTTTTCATCAGGTCGTTTGCGTGGTACTATTTGTTTTTCAATATTAAATACAAAATAGAAATTGGGGATTTTTCTTGAATTTTGACATTTGGCATGTAAGGGTTAAAAGTGGGCATCAAGTGCTAAAACTTTACACATAATACAAAAGAAACTGCTCACTCAACAAATTGCAACAGCAGAAACAGAAGTGTTGTATAACTGGCCTTCTAAAGACATTCAATTCTAAGCTTTTACCTGGCTGTCAGTACGCGAGTCACAAACAACAAGCAGTCGCGGTTCCCTGAAGGCTGCCTGGATCTGATTAGTGAAAGTACCGGGTGTGAAACGCCCAGCTACAGCACTAGCCCCAGTGTGGCTTGCAAACTTCAGAATAGCACGCTATCAAAAATTAATACAAACCCAAAATCAGCAATAATTTGTTAACCATAAAATTGTTACATTCAAGGTGAAACTTTCATGGGGAGGGGACTTCTGCTCAGATTGTCAAAACTTCAGTCACTGCGCAAAAAACAGTCAATAATGCTGGACAAACTACAGAGAATTAAGGGTTCAAACCACTAACAAACAAGTAAACCACAGTAACATTCAGAAGTAAACAAACTGGTTTAATTTACCTGTCCATAAGGCCTAGCAGAAATGACACAAACATCAGCAGGATTTTCAATGCTGACAATAATACGAGCTGCAAGAAGCAGTTTCTCCCACGTCTTTTTTAAATTGATGATGTGAACACCTAGTATAAAAATATGAAACTTCAAAATCCAGAAAATTATCAGTTGTATGAGTGTTTAAGCCATCATTGAGTACTATGAAAATGTCATCATACTACATCAATTAACGCAGCGTTTCTTTTAACCCATTCACTCCTGGAGAATTTTCATAAAACGGCAATTTAAAGTCATTAATGCCATTTTTTTTTTTGCTGTGAGGGCAAATTGCTAGCAAACTGTCCAAAACGTTGGTTGTAACATGAAAATTAAGCTTTCTTTTCGTTCAGGATCAAATAAATCGACTTTTGGTTTCAGGCATGTACACAAAGCAAAATTTTGAGATTTTTGAATGAGAAAAAAAAAACAGCAGAAGCTTGACTTTTCTTTGTTCTACTCCCCGTTCTTTTTTTGTTCTTATTCCATTTTCCCCCCTACTGTAGTTGCTGGCCTTACACTAGACTTTATTTTTGAAGTAAAAGTTTCCCAGAAAATGCCAAAGAAGGTAAATTTTTTAACAATAAGTGGCAAGTGGTAGGAAGACCAGATTCTCCTTCGATTTTGCCAGTCATATCTGATAGGTTTTTTTGCATGTAAATCTGGCCCAATTCACGAGAGCTCTCTTATTTGGGTACTTTATGAAAGATGTCTTCCTTCTGCTTGATTTAGGTACAAAAGACATCTTTTATCATAAAAATGGATGACGTCGAAAATGGTAGAAGGATCGTGGTTTCATCATGGCCGGTTTTGGCCGGTGTAGGAGTGAATGGGTTAACCAATGGAAATTCAGATCCTGCAATCAAAAATTTGATTTTTTGTTCCATTTAGCAACAAACCAATCTCAGATTGCAATCTGAATGATCCATGTCCACGGGTGGATTGTTTGGATTGGTATCTGAATCTGGTTTCAGATCATGACTTCCATTTGGAGCACTAGTTTTTCATATCAATAGAACGTGATTGTTCAGAACCAGCACACAAACAAACAGGGGAATGATGAAAATAATTGATCAATCTTTTTTATTTTTGTTCCAGATATCATGTCAATAAAAGGAGTGCTGCCTATGTAGTAAAGGGTTTCATTTCAAAGTCGCTAATTGAGCAAAATTAATACAGTTTTCTTACCATCAGCTTTTCGTTTGTAAACATAACTTTCCATTTGAAAGTCTACATTGCTCGCACCCAGATGAACTCCGGCAGCAAGTAGCTTTACAACATCTTCTTCCTTCAACTGTAGAGCGTCAATGCCCCCAGACATTATGCTTGGATGTGCCAAAAAAAGTAACGACGGAACAACCTGGCATGCAAAGGAACGGAATAAATGTTAGTTACGGCATTCCTGTTACTGGATGACAAAAATGAATATGTCTAATGGGTGGCACCTGTGTTGCTTATTATTCTAAGGTTATCTCATGCTTTTAGAAGGAGACAGTAATCCCATAATCTCAATAAATTACATTCTAAAAACACTTGGAAGTTGCAGCTTAATACAGGCTTCATGTAACAAAATTTCTTAATTTTGGCGCCCACATCCACTAAAAAGAGGGGCTCGCTGAATACAGGTTTGTTTTACAGTACGGTAAATATGGGAAGAAAATTTTAGAACCCAAGCTGGTGACCGCTTAATAGAGGGTGCCTGCTCAATACGAGTCTGCTTCATAAAGGTTTCACATTTGTTTATGTTTACTCTAAAGCATGTTTTGGTGCTGATGTGAACCTAGAAATTGGAGAAGTAGCCTCATAGAGCAGACACTTTTTTACCTGCTTACAATAAAAAAAGAGCATCTGCGCTCCCAAGGGAACTTACAATTTCATGACATCAAACATATTGTTTTGCGTATGCACGTGACTGACAGAATGGAATCCTATTACATGTTAGGCTGCGACATCAATATCCCGTCAACAAAATTTCAATCTCACAATATCCATATGCCAAAACAACACGGTTTAATAGTGCAAAACTACCGTGACTTTTCTTTTGTGCCATTTCAGCTCAATACAATATAAAACAATAGGCAAAGCTTGAAAGAACTATTTTTTCAAATCAAGTAAGTGCACCAAACCCTCACATTTTTCTTAAACATACCGAGATTCTGAAATCCTCACAAACATGACTTACACACAATTCATGGGCTGGTGGCTACCAAGACATGAGAGCCAAGTTGCGATTGGTTGAAAAATACTGACGTCATTGAAATCGCTTCCCCAGTTTAGGGAGCTGCAGGCATTCTTTTCTTGGGTGGTGAAACAAGACAGAATTCTCTGCGAATCCCTAGCCAGTGGAGCATTATACTGCTGAATCTGCCCACCCCAGTTACTGGAGAAAATGACCAACGTAAAATGAGCAGACGTTTGCCCAGGGAGGGAGGTGAGGGGAGATAATTGAATAAATTATACATTATAGTGAATGTCAGAAGATAACTTTTCTCGTTGCAGGCTTTAGATGGCTCTTATAACAACCTACATTTTTATCTTAACTTAGAATAACTACTTTTTGATGAAATGTTACTACATTTTGGAGAGTAAATTCTTGTAAGCTATAAAAATAAGCTTACAACACTCGTGTTTATTCGCTGAAGTCCACACACACAAACTTAAAAATTGGATACAACTTAACTTCTATTGGGAGATAAATTACCACGAATACATAGTCGAATCACTTAAATATACGTATGGAAGGTTTTAAGCAAAGATTAACGCTGTAATGCAGAAATATGTAGAAAGAATAACAGATATTCCTTACTCTTGCAAAAGCCAACGAGGGCTGGAAGAAAAGAGAACGAACGACGAAAACCACGTGGTACTTGTATTATCATTATAGGGGTGCACCAGTGGATTTCGAAGGGCTTCATTCAAAAAATGGTGAGGAGTCGGTGAGGAGGGGTAAGAAATTTTTTTTGGTTGCAGTGATTTGCCAGAAATAAATAAATAGGAAATTGTATATTACTGTGAAACACTGTTGAAAGTGGACTAGAAAGAAGGGTTACGGTTAAAATACAAAACAGATTACATAAACAGACGTTTCACGGAAGCTGTGTCTTCGAAAGGCACCTACCCTCCCCTCGCTAAATTATTTTTTGTGTCATAAAAATTCAAAATGGAGGACGAAGGTGACCAGATTTGAGCATCGCAAACCGAACTTTTTTTAGCTGTCTTCCACTTACAAATTCGAGAATTTTATGGTGTTGAAGATAAAAAGGAAGAAAATACTATGCAACGCGCTTTGAATCTGGCAAGGATAGCCAGACGAATTTTCAATGATCCCCTTGTTGTTGTTGCAAGCAGGCATGGAACACAACGCTGGAAATACTTAAATTACTTACCTCAACGAAGGCAAATTTGCTCCACAGAACGTTTACGTGATCAGTCCAAGGTGGAAAATAAGACTGTGAAGGATGAAGGCGATAGACTTGCTAAAATAAGAGCGGAAGACGCAGCAAGAAATAAAATTATTCACATGAAGGTTAAACCCAGTGAAGTGAAAGCTGTCAAGGCGGCTTTATCCAAACATGTTACTTCGTTTGAAAGAGCTGCTTCGATTGAAAAATCGAAAGAGAGCTTTTTTGGTGCGATCGACAACTTTCTTGCGAAAGATCGCACCAGGAGGGGGCATATGGAGTTTCTAAACACCGCTATGGCCTACATGGAAGAGTTTGGTCTTGAAAAAGATGTTGAAGCATATAACAGACTGCTGGATGTGTTCCCCAGAGGAAGGTATGTCAACAGGACGCTCTTTGATGCCATCTGGGCAAAGAAACATCCCCAGGCTGAACTTGCATTAGAAATCTTGACGGAAATGGAGGATCATTGGCTTCTTCCCAACGAGAACACTTATGACATTTTATATGAAATCTTTGGCCATGCCAGTCAACCATTACAAAAATGTCGCAGGATGATTTATTGGTATCACAAGCTGGAGGAAATGTTCCCTAATCCTTACCCAAAGGTGCTGCCTGAAAATGAAGCAGAGCTTAGCAAGCTTGCACTTACCAGAATGACTAAAGATGAACAAATTATTATGATCTACAAGGTAATTTTAGTTAAGGTGGCCGAACACAGTTTGGCGGGCAGTCAGCAGCAATTCGCACGATGGCATGGGTTTTTAGAAAGAATATGAGACAGCTCCGTTTTGCAAACAATGTACATAAATGACAATTTCTCAAAATTCCCTCATTAAAATTTGATGAAATTTGTCAGAATTCTTATTTTTATTGCATTTCAAATAATGAGAACTTTAAAACAGAAGTCTAACAAAGGAATTCTGTGACACAATCAATACTGACTGGGAAGCTATGTTCTTGAATATTTAAAAAACCGTTTGTTGAAATTTGGTCAAGCAAATTTTAAACGGGAAGATTTATTTCTTGTAAGCTGTGTGCAAGTTCATGAGAAAATATAATGACTGGATTTTATGTAAACCTTAAAAAAGTGAAATTTTAGGGTTGTTTTCAATCATCCACATTGCTATGGCAACAGTCGAAAGCACAAATTTTGAGCCATTAAATATTAAAATCTTCCATCACCATATTTTCCTTTTGCCAAGTTTCAGCTTCTAAGCTGCAACCTTTCTCACATAACTCCCTAACAAATGACATATACTCACAACCTGTCAAAACTGTGTTTGGCCACCTTAAACCTAGTATATGGCCTAGCTTGCCATGAGTTTTTCACAGCTCAGTGGTTAGAGCATCTGACCATTGAGCGGAAGGTCATAGTTCAATTCTTTGTCCCACGCTCGTGACATGATGAATATTACATCTTTCTCATTTCATTACCGAGCTTAACATTTATCATCTTTATTTATCACCTTTCATGAAGCTTTTTACATTGCTGATCCTAGCAGTACATAGGATACGTGTCATATATTAAACTGGTATATGGGCTACCTCGCCACAAGTCTCTTGTCGCTCAGTAGTCAGAGCATCCGACCGGCATGCTGAAGGTCTTAGATTCAATTCCTGTTGGGGACAAGATAATTTGAATTCTTTCACTTTAAGTAGGGCTCAAGACTAATGGTAGACAACTGGCCAAGCATTAGTAAATCCTTAGTTTCAGCTGATAGGTTTTGCATTTGCATTAGCCACTATTGCTGGACAAGTGAAAAACATATTAAAAATCTTAGCATCACTTGGAAATCAAGTTGAATGCTGTCCACCAATTCTGCTTTTATCTTTTATATTTTTGCATGAAACAAAACTGTGACTCAACTGTTTTAATGTTTCATTTGGTAGGATGGTGTGAAGATTGATTTTGACTTTAGTTAAAAAAATTTTACACATCACACTAGCGAATAGACTAGTTGGCTCAAAAGTCCATCTCAAGTCCTGAAAAATTGCCCTATATAAAAGAAACAGCACTTAATCTCAAATTTGTTTTATCTTGGTTTTCAGGACAATACTGATGACAAGGAAAGGGAGTTTTTAGTTGGTGCTCAGACAAAAGACCAGAAGAAAATTTTGAAAAACTACAAGTCGGACAAACCTCTCTATGTTGAAGGTCCTTTTTTCATCTGGGTGCGAAGACTCCAGAGATATTTCTTCACCTTAAGAACTGATGCAGAGCTTGATGAGGAAAATGGGGAAGGTAAAGTAACATATACAGAAGGTCTAACTCTTTTATTTTCAGCTTATTGGTCTGAGTTTGCGAGCATTTCTTTAATATTGTTATTCTTGCAGTTTAAAATCATGCATTTTTTGGTTTCTTAAATTAATGGCTGCATTTTAACTAAGTCAAGAAAACAGGCATTTTTGTTCAAGTGGTTAATATTTATTTTTTATTAACAACACCGGCAAAACGTCCATTAAGGGGACAGTACTCCTTGTCCCGCCCAAGGGTGTCCCCTTAATGCAAGTTCCACTGTAATCATCTTGATGCAGGTTTTATTGTGGTACAAAGTAAGGGTGTAACGGTTTATATACCTTTCGATTTGATTTTGATTATCACCTTTCAATTTTGAATATTTCAATTCAATTATGCAAATGTTTCTTAATAATTGTTATCACACAGGCCCTTAATAAAAAACACCAACTTTAAAGGCTTCTGAATTCTGATTTCTTAAAATGAGAACTCATTTATAAAAAACGACCACTAAAAATTTGAACACCAAGTGTCATTTTATTTGTATATAAAGCTTTGAAGACACCTTTCTAGGGCACCCTGGAGTAGGTAAGCAAAAATTGAACAAAAATAGAAATGTGGAACCAAAGAATCGTGAATGGAACCGAATGGTCATAATCGCGATTAATCAAGAATTCAATTAATCGTTACACCACTAGTGCAAAGTAGCCATATGGTTTACCTCATCTCCTCATAAAGACCAAACAAGAAGTAGTCAAAACATGGCAGTCCACATCAAACAATGATGAACAACAACCACATTTTTCACTGTATCAGTGTAAAGTGACTGAACACTCTGTATTTTGACTTGTTACACAAGCCATTTGTTACAAGATCATAAAAACGTTTTTCTTTAATGCAACATTATTAGCTGTAATAAATTAAGTATAAAAATCATACCATGTCAAGAAACTTTTCCCATGTCTCCAATTGTGAATTCTTTGCCTTCCAGAAAACATATCCAGACTAAAATTTACATTATACAACTAAACCCATTTATTTTGGTACTCCAAGAAGCTATAAGTCAGTCTGTTAAGTCATTCATCCATGCATTCATTCATCCATCTTCATTCATTCATTCATTCATTCATTCATTTGTTGATTGATTCATTTATTTATTCATACTCATGCACACATTCATCCATTCAGTCAGTCAGTCATTAATTTATTCATACATCATGAATGTGACCAGCTTGCTTTTAAAAATAACAATACAATGAGAAACCATTGCCCGACCAACCAGGCAAGCAATAGTTTTTCATTTGTACATCACTGATATTTTTTCTTATTCCATTCTTTCAGGAAATATTGTTGCCATTTGCATGAGCCATGCTGATGCCAGTGAAGATGTTCTCAGGTCGTGGATCACCAATCTACAGAGTGAAAATCCTGAGCTAGCAAATATCAGTGTTATCTTTAACCTCAGCCAAGCTCCACAATAGGGAACTTTAGATCGGACTATGACTACTAGATTGAGTACAAGTATGACTTTTCAAACCTAGTTTGCATACTCTAGATAACTATTTATTACATCAATTTTATACCTAGAGTCTCCCTATCTTCTTGTCAGTAACAGTAAGGAACAAGAGTTCTGGGATGTGACAGCTTGAAATTTGACAACTCAAGTAGTTTAATGCCTTGGTCAAAGGCTTTAACCAGGAAAAAAGTTTATTTGTGATAACTTTAACAAAGGGAATGGAACTGGATCAAAATTTAGCATGTGGAAAGGACTTTTCATCCTTAACATTTTTAAGTATAACAAGCTTTCCTATAAATCACATGGCATTTCACGTGGTCATTTTTCTTAAAATAGCAAATATTTAACGAATTGGTGATGGGTCGAAGAGAAAATAAAATAAAAATGCTTTTCTGATGCAGATTAAATATTTCCAGCCCTTCATGTTTGGAATGATTGTCCATTGTTCTCTAAAAAACCTTGTGAGGACAAAGGTCATTTTTAAGTCCAAAATTTAACCTCTAAATAACTATAACTGTAATTTTAAAACACGAGGACAATCATTCCAAATGTAGAAGGTTAAACATGTTAAACCTCCATCCGAAAAGGTAATTTATTTAACTATACAAAGAAAATTCACTGGCATATCGCCGATTTGCTTGCTCGCGTGACCAAACTTATGCATGAAGGCAGAAGAAGGCGTCAAGATTTACATTCAGGGAAAATTTCAACCTGGTCTAGGCAATCTGGCCGAAGATATTAAGTGTCAACCATATTTTTTGGAACAGACTTTAAACCCAGGCCTTAAACTGCATGAGAAGTTGTACTCGTACTCAATGTCGTAGTTATACTCAAATCTAAAGCTCCCTAATGACTTACCAAATGCGTCCATGGTGTTAAATTCTTTTGACAAAGAATTTTGTGTCTATGGCTTCAAGTAGTTTTTCTGACTAAATACACTACAGAGACAAAGGTCAAAGGGCCGATATTTTTTGCCAGTACTTATTTTGTAAGTTATTCTGACAATGATTGTTCATTATGGGGAAAAAAATGTAATGGAAATTTTTATGAGTTAAAATAAGTTAAAAAGCAGCAAAAGCCTTTTTTAGCAAGTTCCTTTAGGAAGCAGTGTCATTTCAAAAACCAAAACGTTTTGAGATAAATTATCACAAGATGTGCCAAAACTTTTGATCGAGTGTCTCTAGTTATAGACAGACTGGGTCTGAACTTGAAAAACGTTAGCCTAAAAAAGTGAAATAAGTGAGCCTGACTTTTTTCAACTTCTCACATTTTCAATAATTGGTTGATTTTTTTTCTCTTGGTGTTTTAGTATTAATTTGTAATAAGTAAAGGTACTCCCCCACGCTCCCCCCACGCTCCCCCCACCCTTAGTCTCTAGCCAACCTCGTCCCCAGGACCTTCTCCATGTTCAAAATGGCGTGCAGAGAAACGCCTTAACGAGGCTGCCAAAATACTCCTGTTTGTCATGTAAAAACTGATGAAATGTCTTTATTTCATTTGAAACGACGATTTTAGATTGCCAGAAAACAAACACGGCTGTCAATCACTGAAAATAACCTCAGAAAACGCCATTTCATAGCGCGTTTGTCACATGACAAAATACTCCACGATTATTGGAGTATATTGGCAGCCTTGTCCGGGGGCTTCTGCACCCACCCCGCCATTTTGAAAACAGAGAAGGCCCTGGGGACGAGGTTGGTCTCTAACA
This sequence comes from Dendrophyllia cribrosa, assembly GCA_024195265.1. Taxonomy (NCBI): domain Eukaryota; kingdom Metazoa; phylum Cnidaria; class Anthozoa; order Scleractinia; family Dendrophylliidae; genus Dendrophyllia; species Dendrophyllia cribrosa. Next base: position 25,574,865 of record JAJLRJ010000009.1, read on the forward strand.
TTTCCACCCCTCCCCCCCCCCCCCCCCCCCCCCCCCTACAATGAAGTTGGGATCCGCCATTGGTCCGTCGGTAGCTCTTCACTCAAGAAAAAGTTTATAAAGTAAATAGAGCATTGCCATTGGCTATTGTCTATTGTCATTCGCACACGTTTTCCCGCAGTTGGCGGCGGCTTCATGCATTTGGTTCGAGCTCTGATTGGTCCATCGGCTTGTCTGCGTCTCTTGTGATTGGCCAGAGCTTTCGGTGTTCCCAACTGATCTGCTTGCATCGGGTTCACGGATGTTGTCTTGGTCTAATATTCTATTCACTCCACCACCGACGCAGTACCACAGTTTCTTTATAAACTAATCCCTTTACTCCTTTGACTAGTGATTACATTAATTCGAATCTGCAACCGACACACGAAATTGTGTTATAATTAGCCCTTGCCAAACTGGAACGCTAGTTTTAAAATGACAACTTGAGTTGACTTGCGCACACGCAAGTTTGGTCGGCCTAGTCTCGCGCAGTCAAACTCGTCATTGCGTGACTTCACTTGCGTTTGCGACAGGCTTTTCTTCTAGAAGGTAAAAAAAATTCTGGTACACACTTGCGGACTTCGCGTAAAGGCGTTTGTTCGGGAATTTAATGCTCTTCTCGTATTTCAATTGTGTTCTTTGTTTTCAGATGTCACGCCTCCTAACACATGATAAGATGGCCTAGCCTGCGCGCAGACGTATCCGATTTCCTTGCTCCCCGCGAAAAACGAAGAAAGGAAATCGGATACGTTTGCGTACAAGCTACAGATGGCCAAAAGACGAAAAGCAAGCAATGAAAGTTGGAATGTCAATTAGTTCTTTTGTTCGGATTATTACCTAATTTTATTTTGCTGATAAACCGGAACTAATATTTTTCAGACAGCCCAGATCCCAGAAGTAGATGTTATGGAACTCTGGAGATCCGCTTTATTGGCCTTGGAGCCCTGCGAGGGTCAATTTTTCTCATGTCCACGTGTTACACGAACGTTAGCAATAATAGCCACCAGTCTTGTTCTTTTTATCAGATGAAGTATACGGGGACGGATATGCAAACTTTCACTCGTTCCATTATCTGTGTATTATTGACGTGTTAAAAGATGATTGCTGTAATTGAACAAGTGGCGCGACTCTGAGAAGAAACAGTCAAACGTTTATTCAATTCCCGAGTGTAATTACGTCATCCAGTTGTCTAGACAGTCTCGTTTCACACAATGTATATTTATGTCACGTTAAGATGTTTTGGTCGTTTCAAATCACAGGCAGCCCAACCGTGGTGTGTGAGTCACATCAAATTACAGATTCGAAGCCGGTACACAGTAATGAAATATAGGTAAATAATACGATTTGTCACGGAATTGAGAAGCGATAGAAAAATCGAAAATATTACACAATAAAGACTTCTTACCTTTACTTTATTGTCCCTTGATGTGTCCTGACCGGTTTAAATGCATATTTACCACTTTTGTCACTCGCCCCACTTAGTGGATAGTGGGGCGAGTGACAAAAGTGGTAAATGTGCATTTAAACCGGTCAGGACACATCAAGGGACAATAAAGTAAAGGTAAGAAGTCTTTATTGTGTAATATTTTCGATTTTTCTATCGCTTCTCAATTCCGTGACAAATCGTATTATTTACCTATATTTCATTACTGTGTACCGGCTTCGAATCTGTAATTTGATGTGACTCACACACCACGGTTGGGCTGCCTGTGTTCAAATCTGTTTTGTACTCTTTAATTCTTTGCCTTCAAACTCAGTATGGAAAATTAATCTTTATAACTCGGGGTTCTTTGACAGCTTTTGTTAAATTTTGTTGTGTGAAAACACTCGGCTGTAAGACGCACCCCAAGTTGAGAACAGATTTAGGGTGAACAAGCAGATTTTCTTGGAACAAACGCTGTGCCTTATAACCAAATAGTTGTCGTAATAATTACGACTAATCATTAGCCATTGTGCTGTGGTGTTGGTATTGTTAATTGAGCACTTGATGAATGGCCGGAAAAGAAACAGTGCGTTTTGTTTCTCCGAGACCCTCGGTGTTGAGGGTTTGAGGATGTCAGGCGCAATTTTTTTCGTTTCCCTCCCCTCGTGTTTTGCGCTGCGCGCTCGCGTCCCAAAACCCGCTTGAGCACTCCCCGGCTATAGCGCCTGGTGCAGACTGGGGGAAACAAAACTCACTTTTTCCCGTGGGGCCAGTCATTAAGTGTTGTGTTATACCTCCCAAATCAAAATTAGAAAGATAATAGGGCTGAGATGAGAAAAAATGTGTGCTTGACGCAGCTGGCACACAAATTTGCCCCGGTTTCAAGGTGCACGACCAGATCATATGCGAGTCGAAAGTTCAAGTTGTTGTTTCCCAAGGGAGTTTGTGAGTTTTGTTTGCTCCAGGGAGTTTGACTGTTTTGACCCATGGCACGTGACACGTTCTTGTCAAAAAGGCGTTTGAGTTGGGAGGTATAACAATGTCTTGAATCTTGCGCAACACAAAGAAACTGCTAGGATTGGTTCAGTCAAATCTACATCTACATCTACATAAATTTAAAGTCCTACAAAGGGGGATACCCATCACTGCAAGACGTTAAAAAATAAATAAATAACAATAAAATAACTAACTAGATAATTAATCATGGTCAAATATATAAAAGAATTATTCTTCCATTATAATGGCTTCACATTCAGCAAAGTAAACAACGTTTTATTTCCTTAAATATGTATAACCAAAACTGTTAAGTACGCTTGGTAACCTTTCAACAGAAAAGTTACTGCATGACACACCTTTTTACCATATAAATCTGTGTTTCAGTTACTACAGAACAAAATACAGTGAACTCACTATGCACACCCTCGCGACCAGCTCTTGCTGTCCGCAGGGGTATCCGCCTTGAGAGAGTTCACTACACAACTGTCTAAGTTGTTGTTATTTTTATCAGCGGATGTCACAAATAAAGCGCAATATTTGTTTCCTAATAATAAAAAATATATTTAAGATATTAAAGCATAATGAAAAAAATTTTTGTCCTGAGTAAATAATTTAAAAATATGATTATCCTGTGTATATAAATTTTAACAACCCATTCTTTTAGATACATAAAAGGTTCGCGTTCTGATGGCAGGGCCCGTCGCATCAGAACTATCGACCAAAGACAAGTGCAAAATAAAAAGATGCCAAGCAAATACGACTCCATTTGTAGTTTACTCGTGTATTAGTTTTACATAAAAAGTCTTCTTTCGGTTAAAAATCGACGAGACTGTCATACATTTTAATGACTCATTAACTAGTGTATGCTAACGAAAGTATAAAGAAAAGTGACCAGCTTCATTAAAACATAAAACTTGTTTTATTTAAAAACTAGTAAAAAATATCAATATCTCTGTACATGCAACAATTTCAAGAGGCTGAAAAACAGTTTTCACTTACAAACAAATAGGAATGATGCGTCGTGTTTCAGAGAGTTGGAGAGTCTTCGTTATAACGCCCTTTGGAGTTTAAACCTATACTAAAACAAAGCTCTAAGGTATGAAGTCCTTCCCCTGAGGCGTGAGGTATCCATAAAAAATGTAAGAAGTCCTTCCCGTGAGGTACCCATAAGAATGGTTTGTCAAGAGAAGCTGACGTAAATTAACACTCAGTTATGTTTATCTAAAATGTGAGAAGTCTTTCCCATCGGTTATATACAGTTAAACTCAGTTATATACTGTGAGGTGCCAATAAACTCGGTTATATCATTCTAAAATGTAAGAAGTCTTTCCCGTGAGGTACCCTTGACCGCATAAGAAGCAGGTTCAAAATCCTGAAGCTTCATGCGCACAAACAAACCACTGTGTGCTATCTCCACACCTGTAAGGCTGCGAAGGCGGATGTAATGGATTCCTAATAAATAAATAAAATGCGAATATAAATAAATGGGGCATGTTTGTGGTGGAAACCCACTTCGTCCGGATCGAATTGGAATTTGTAAATTCAACCCACATGTGGCGATAAAAATAAATAAATAAATCGACTTTGTTTAACGAGGGTGATACTTAACAGTCTTGTGACTGACAAACCTGTGTCCCTCGGATTTCACATCGAATTGTAATTTGGAAATGTTGGTTTTTGAAAAAGGAGGAAAAACTGGAAGACCCGGAGAAAAAAAACCCATCAAAACAAGGACAGAACCAACAACAAACTCAAGCCACCTATGGGAATCTAACCCGAGCCACATTGGTGGGAGGCGATGATAATAGATGGTAATTAATGGGTACGAAGAGTTATGAAAATTCTCATCAAGTCTAAAGTTTAAAATAAGTGTTAAAAGTAATTAGCGTTTGCTTTGGTTTTAGGTTTTGTGATAAGTTAAAAGACTCTCGTCAGTTTAGAGTAGTTTTCAATTGAGTGTCGAAAGTAATTACACAATTGCTTTGGTTTTGCATTGCTACGCTTTGTGATTGGCTAAAAAATCTCGCGCCACTTTCTCGACCAATCAGAAGTAAAACCAAAACCAATCGTGACTTGCCTGCACACGTTTTTCCGCGCTTGGCGCCGGCTGCATATATTCGCTTCGAGTTCTGATTGGTCCATTGGATTGTCTGCGTCTGTTCCGATTGGTCAGAGTTATTACTTTGGTTTGTCTTACGACACTCAATGGAAAACTGCTCTATCAACCAGTCTGGCCCCGGTTGTTTAAAAGGTGGGGTAGCGCTATCCACCGGATAAATCACTATCCAGTAGATAAGTATTAACAAAATCCTTTGTGTTATCCGCTGGATAGTGATTTATCCGTTAGATAGCGCTATCCACCTTTTGAACAACCAGGGCCAGAAGTAAAACCAAAACCAATCGTGACTTGCCTGCACGTGTTTTCCCGCGCTAAGCGCCGGCTACATGTTTTTGCTTTGAGTTCTGATTGGTTCATTCGATTGTCTGCGTCTGTTGTTGTGATTGGTCAGAGTAATTACTGTACTATGCTACAATTCTATTGGTAAGAAATGTTACTTACCTGATCTTAGGCTATCCAAAGAAATCACGTCTTGAAAAAGTAGCCTAAGTATCCGAACTTTATTTCTGTTTAACAAGTGAACTTTGAAGTAAACAAGGCACTGAAAAACAAGAAAGACATATTGAACTAAATAAACAAACTGACAGACAAAATGTTTCACGTGGGTCGTTCCTCCATGCGGCCTAACATTTCTAAATGTTATTAAAGTTGGTTAGATCAACTTTTATTTTTATTTATTTATTTTTTATTTTTTATTATTATTATTTTTTTAGGGGGGGGGGGGGGGGGTGCAATAACTACATGAAATATGTAACTACAGGAAATATAGCAAAGGCAGCCCTTGAATTGAACCCTCAGGGCAATAGAGAGGGCGCCCTGTTCAAACATGGAGGCGTTCACGTTTGGTAGAATTTAAGGACGTTCGCGCGAAAATCTTCTAACATTGATTTTTTTATAAAACTTTTGCTACAGCTAGGTTATGGGTTACTCGTGTCAGAAATGAGGGGGTCACCGACTTCGTTTCTGAGATAAGCTATCTGAAAGGCAACCCTAATTTTGAAAAATTGGTCTTCCTTACGGGATGTGATCCGAATGTCTGTTAGTCTAAAAATATTGCAAATGAATCTCTAAAATGCAACTTTCTTTCCCAAATTTTATGCTAGTAGGTCTGTTCAGCTAATTTATTCAACTGGTGACGTTTCTTGAAGTAAATTTCATCTTTAAACAACAGCATTTGCAAACTCTGACAGCCACAAGTTGGCAGGATTCGATGGCGCGCGGGTAGAAAAATGGAAAAAATTTAAACTTCCTACATTGATTTTTTGTTCATTTTTTCACAATCTGTCGAGAATTGGCAAAGAAAATTATCTATGAAAAAAAAATTATTAGGGGTCACCGACCATCCAAGCGAGTTAAATCTAAGCAAAGTTAACGCAACCGCTATCAGCCCTTTATGTCCTAGATTTTCTTCTCTTGCGCGCGCGCTCGTGCATGACGAAGCATGGCGTTGCGACATGAATTGCGTGCGCAGTAAGGATGCGCATAAACAATTAGCGCGAACGTCCTTAAGGCTAAAGGTTTAACATGGACTTCTGTGAAGAGAGCTGCACAGAACAGAACTAGATGGAAAAACTTGGTTTTGGATTTATGAATTGAGAAGCTGAAAGATGAAAGAAGAAGAAGAAGAAGAACTACAGGTTATGTGATCATGAATAACAATCCTTGGATGCGAACAAACAAAATGTTTGCTCCCAGAGTGGGCACTTAATATTACACACTTATCACTCAATCCACAACAGACTTACAAGTTCTGGCATTATGATTTTAAAGAGCTGCTTGGCATTATGAAACTGCGGATTTAACTTGTCCACAGTGGGCTGTTGAAAAAAAACAAACAAAAAACCTTGAGCTCCGCTCTTCTGTTAATTCCCGTAAAGTTAAAAAACCAACAAGGGTTTTGACTTCTGTTATAGTAGTTTTCTACTTTTCAATACATTACTCCCGAGTGCCTGAAAATTACCAAACAATTCATCAAGCATTACTGAGAGACTGCAATAAAGGTGCCCCCCCCCCCCTATATCTGCCACTGTAACCTGTTTACTAACCTCAGTGCTCAGTATAGCGCAGTCTTCTGGGACCCCAACTGTCTCCACATCGACACGTATTGGAAGATGAGAGTCTTCATCACCATGTAAATACTGTCCTGACAAAACCTAAAATAGCGCAGTTTTCAATTGAGTGTCGTAAAACCAAAACCAAAGTAATCACTCCGGTCCATCACAATAGACGCAGAGAAGCCAATGGACCAATCAAATCTCACACAAAATACAGGTAGCCAGAGCCAAGCACGAGAAAACGCATGCAAGCAAGTCACGATTGGTTTTGGTTTTAGAGCAGTTTTCTAAGTGTCGTAAAACCAAAAGCAAAGTAATTACTCTGACCAATCACAGCAGTCGTAAACAATCCAATGAACCAATTAGAGCTCGAAGCAATTACATATCGGTAGTTCATAAAAAAACGCTCATTAAATAACACTATGAATTATGTTGTTTAGTATAAAGGAGGAAAAACTTTACCTTAGGCATAAAGGGGGAGTGAAATTGTACAGATAGATGACGTCGCTGAAAGGGAGAAGAATGGGAAAAAAAAACAACCTCGATGCCCAAATGAGAAAGAGTACAAAATCACTGGGCACAACCACTTTAAAAGGATGGGAAAACACCATAGAGAATCAGTGATAGGGCTTGGAGAAAGCGCAGTGTTCTAGCAGTGAAAGCAAATAACTCAGACAAGTTTGTACCTCCGTTTTAAATGATTGAAACTAGTTATTTATAGATGATGAAGTGATCTCCAGCAGGTATAAAACCTATTTTTAACACATGCAATCACAGTTTTATAAAAAAAATTCTGTACCGTACCTCTATTGTGAAGTAACACGATTTTCCATCCTTGGGACTTTCCTTAATCATTGGGTGATAATGCGACTTTTCTGTAAAGAAACAACGGTAAAAGTCAAGTCGCACACCAGCCACAACAGCCCCACACGGCTGCAGCTTAACCCGGTTTCTGTAGCATGAAGCAACTAGGAATATTGCTACTCCCCTCTGGATGGGATGTTAGTCCATCGCAGGGTTTCCCCCAGTATTTTTTCGCCAGTACCCATTTATACACTTGGGTGAAGAGAGATAGAGGGGAGTCAAATTTTTAGTCTAAGGAAACAACACGACGGTTGAAGTCCAATGTGTTAACCAACCAACACACTACCGCGCCTCCACAAGAAACGGACCAATGGTGACAAAGGAAAACAAATCAGTTTGACAGTAGTATATGCCCTGCCTGGACAAACAAATCTAAGGACTCTCAAAACAAACAGGATTGAGAAATTATCGCGTTTTTACAAAAATATCTAAATCTAGACAGCTGTCAGTGCTGTTCTCAGCCTAATTCCTCAACTGAAAAAAAGTTTCCATGCGCAAGAGTACATTTCCACAGTTAGAAGCATAAGGAAGGAATATATTCCAAACTAGTGTTGTTAAACCGAGGAACGTTTTGCAACAGTTTTTAGGTTCATTTTATTTAGTTGAAGACGCACCTACAATGTAGTTGTAAATTACACCGAGTGCCGCAGAATTTACCAATTTAGCATTTGTCGGTTTTATTTGCTTGTAACTCCAACTCTAGCTCCTACTGACTAATTTACAGAAAGTTTCTCTGCTTTTTGAGAGACTTTATGAAAATTCAGGTACATCCTGGCTACCGTGAGAATATTAGCTGTTTTTACGGTTCAACGATTGGTTGATAACCAGAAACCTTCAGAAAGTATCGCCAATTTTAGATTTTCGTAAAAACGCAATAATTTCTCATTCCAGATTGTTTTGATGTATTCCATTTGTCTTTGTAGCGGTGTTACTGTTGTTTTTACCTCTATTTCTCAAAGACTCTGGCTTTAAAATATAACCACAGCCGCCATTTTTCCGGAACTTTCCTTGACTCAGATGCATGCCACAATCTGCAACAAAACATGCAATCAGATAGTTACTGATTTTATATTTATTATCAGATAGATTACTGGACCTGCTAGAGATCACTTCATCGTCTATAACGAACTAGTTTAAATCATTTAAGACGGACGTACAAAAATGTCTGAATTATTCGCTTTCACTGCTAGAACACTGCGCTTTCTCCAAGCCCTATCACTGATTCTTTAGGGAGTTTTCACATCCTTTTTAAGCGGTTGTGCCCAGTAATTTTGTATTCTTTAATTATGGAACTGGCTCATTTGAGCATCGAGGTTATTTTTTCTCCATTTTCCTCCCTTTTCAGCGATGTCATCTATCTGTATAATTTCACTCTCTCTTTACGTTTTCCTCCTATATACCAAACAACATAAGTCATAATGTTTGTTTCATGAGCGTTTTTTAATCTACTACTACTTTAAGTTACCATGGTTCAATCAGTTGAAAAATAAGTGGGGTTACAGAAAACCGAACTGAATCAACCATATCTAGAGGCTAGTAGTTGCTTACGTCACTAAGATTCCCATCACCGCTTCGCATTCTCTTTGTCCTTTAGGCAGGATACTAAATGCACCTTGTAGGGCGCTTTTCAATTGAATGTTGAAAGTAATTTCGCAACTGCTTTGGTTTTGCAATGCTACGGTTTGTAATTGGGTAGAAAATCTCGCGCCACCTTATCAACCAATCAGAAGTAAAACCAATTCAATCGTCGCTTTCTCACTCGCGTTTTCTCGCAATTGGCACCGGCTCCCTGTATTTGCTTCGAGCCCTGATTGGTTCATTGTAATTGTCTGCGTTTTCTGTGATTGGCCAGAGTAATAAATTTGGTTTTAGTTTAACGACACTTAATTGAAAACCGCTTTATAACAAAACCGAATTTACAGACCACCTATATATGATCCCAAGAGTATCGAGGGGGCGCTCTTTCCAGAGCGGTATTTGTTTTTCCAAAGCAGATACTGAAAACAAAATGTATGCCCAGGTCACTGTTAAATGAAAGAGTGAAAAACAGTGATTCTCAAACTCATTAATAATTCGTCAAGTTTAAACAACAAAGAAACCAAGTATGACAACGGTTTGGAAACCCGATCTTAATTAGCATTAATTTGGCGATTTTATTCCTTCCTTTTTTCTGTATTTCATGATCATTTTACGAAGCTATACCAAACACTCGAAAGAGTGTTTCATCAGATATCCAAACACCTCGAAGTTGGTTAAACAAACTCGATGGTTGTGCCTCGTTTTTTCAACCCACTTTTCGATGTTTTGATATCTTCAGGAAACACTCTTCCTTGTGTTTGATATATGACATCAAAAACCACTTTATCGAAATGACACCTGGCTTTTGAAAGTTGATGGCCACCATCTGAATTCCAGCATTCCACATGGTCTGAGGATTATAGTTTGACGAGTCCACTCTGGATCCTTTGGGGTACGTTCTCACAATGTGTTTCTCAGCCAGAGAAAGAATGTCTATTGAAGAAAAAAGTAAAGCTCTTAGTCCAAGTAATAATCACCATTTTGAACTTCTGTCTACTGGGGACTGGAAAATTTAGAGTTCGACAAGTAAACCGCATTCCTTTCATTTTTGACTCTTGGAAGCAGAATGTAAAGAACACAGTTTATTTCATGCTAAAAGTACCCTGCTCCAGGCGTTAAGATTGTGGGGCCTTGTCACGTAATACAATCAACTATCTTTTCCCATGTATATATTTCGTTTATTCGCTGTTTTCGTTGCAATTAGCAAGTTTATACCATATGTTATTAAACCTCATTGTTATAAGATAATCCTCGTTACGTAACTTACGCTATAAAATATTTGCTTTACAATGACCTTTGTTTTAAAATTAGTCTGTATTCAGTATTAGGAAAACGACTGTATGGAGTATTGTCATTGTAATTTGTGTAAGGCTTTTAGTATATAAGTAACGTGTAAACTATTTTTTATATTCGGAAAAAGAAAGTCGAAAGAGCAGAAAGTTCTGTCGAGTCGGACTGAAAATAGAAGTTGAGAGAGGAGAAAATACGCGGTTCACTGCTAAGAATCGTTGGCAGGGGCTTCCTTTATCGTTCCAAGAAAAAACTCATTTTTCCAGGGGGAGTTAACGTGGAGAGGGCGTAGAACTAACGTAGAGCGAGTTCCAAGTTGTCGAGTCGTAGAGTAAGCAAGTTGGAGATAACAAGTTGAAGATAAGCAAAAACAAGCAAGGACATTTGGACGGCAAGTTAGAAGGGATTAAAGAGCAAGGTTTTTTTAAGGAACAATTTACAAACTATTTAATTATTTATTACCGTTTATACTAAAGGAATTTTATTATTTCACTTTATTAGAATTCGTTAATTAAGTTAGACTTTAAAAAGTAGGATTAAGATTAAAGTAGGAATTTGTAATTATAGTAAATAACTAATTTAATTCTAGTGATTAAACTTAAAGGTTTTTACGTTACTTTCGTGTTGTGTGTTCGTGGGAAGGACTGTGTATGCTGTTGGTCGTGTTATTCCTTTTTTTCTTTTCTGTGGGCACCAAGGGGACCCAGCGTGGTGGCGCGGATCGTCACAGGCCTGGGGAGCAGTTTAAAACCGGCCGCGCGCGAAAGAGCGGGAAAAACGAGGGGAGAATGGGGAGAGGGGATGAGTCAATCCTCCTCCGTCAGCACTCGCGATATCTTTCCTTCCGTGTGCCGCCTATCCTTCGCTTCCAACTATCTGAACGCCTGGTACAGGCTATGCCGAAAGCAACTCTAACTAACACCTCGCGACAAACGGCCATATCTCTATAACGGCCATTTTTAATATCCCGACTGATAACGCGAGCTTAGTAATTATGCGTGCACTCACACGAAAATGTAGTTGTTTTTTTTTTTTCGAGATTTTATGATGCTAGCAAAGCAAAATCGCGTGAGCTAAAATTGCAAGACAAAACCATTAGGCTTTATTTTGTACTGAACTCATGATTGTGTTTTGGTAGAATTCTTAGGAAGCCTCCTTAATTCACTCAAATACTCTTTTCGAAAACATCCCCATTATGGCCAGCCACCTCTTAACGGCCGCATAATTCTGTTCGAAGATGGCCGTTGTAGAAAGGTTCAACTTCACTGTCTTCAAGATTCTAAAGATTAAATATTGCATTGTTTGTACCTCTTGGATGACCTGTAATGAAATCTTGTGCAGTACCGTCATTAAATGAGTACATCTCACAGCAGTCACCAGAAATCTCATTCTTTTTGTATGGCACTGCACGGCAATACACAATTAGTCTGCCCATGGAATCTTCCAAAGGAACCTGTCAATCACAAGCCAGTTACTGTATGTGAAGCTCAGAATACAGCACAAATGTGTCAAACACGAAGACGAGTGGAATTCATATGGCGACCATCAACTTTCAAAAGTCATGTGCCATTTCGGTTAAAGTGGTTTTTCATGTAATATATCAAACACTCGGAAGAGTGTTTCGTCTGGATATCCAAACACAGAGAAGTGGGTTGAAAAAACAAGGTGCAGCCGAGATTTTGTAACCAACTTTGAGGTGTCTGGATACTTGATGAAACGCTCTTCCGAGTGTTTGTTATAGCTTCTCAAACCATTCTTGGAGAAATTTAAAGGAAACGTTCACCAACTTTTACAGTAATTTGTATCAGATTTCCAAACCTCCTTTATGGTAGTGATTTACTTTGTTTTCTATTCATGAATTATTAAATGAGCTTGAGAACTATAGTCACTAAATAGGGCACTATGACCACATTGGTAGCAGGTATTACCCTAGATGTACCCAAAAAATAGTGAGCTCAAGTACATGTATAAGCAGCCATGGACAGCTGTTTCGGCATTGGTAGGCCTCATCAGCATGGCACAGCTAATACTTGGGCTCAGGAATCCCACATGAAGATAGCAAACAATGTACGGTCGAACCTCTTCTTAATTACGAGCACCTCCACAATAGAACAGTTTTCAACTGAGTGTTAAAAGTGATTTTGGGATTGGTCTGGTTTTGCATTGTTACGCCCTGTGATTGGCTAAAAAATCTCGCACCACTTTCTCTGCCAATCAGAGGTAAAACCGATTTGGTTTTCACTTCTGATTGGATGAGAAAGTGGACAAGACTTTAAGTTTTAAGCCAATTACAAAGCGTAGTAATGCAAAACCAAAGCAATCGTGAAGTTACTTTCGATAATCAACTAAAAACCGCTATAATGTGATCACTGCTCCATACAACCTCAACCTCTAAAATAAGGACATCACCTCTGTAATACGGACATCACCTCTGTAATACGGACATCACCTCTGTAATACGGACATCACCTCTGTAATACGGACATCACCTCTGTAATACAGACATCACCTCTGTAATATGGACATCACCTCTGTAATACGGACATCACCTCTGTAATACGGACATCACCTCTGTAATACGGACATCACCTCTGTAATACCGACATCACCTCTGTAATACCGACATCACCTTTGTAATACGGACATCACCTCTGTAATACGGACATCACCTCTGTAATACGGACATCACCTCTGTAATACCGACATCACCTCTGTAATACAGACATCACCTTTGCAATACGGACATCACCTCTGTAATACGGACATCACCCCTGTAATACGGACATCACCTCTGTAATACGGACATCACCTCTGTAATACAGACATCACCCCTGTAATACGGACATCACCTCTGTAATACGGACATCACCTCTGTAATACGGACATCACCTCTGTAATATGGACATCACCTCTGTAATACGGACATCACCTCTGTAATACGGACATCACCCCTGTAATACGGACATCACCTCTGTAATACGGACATCACCTCTGTAATACAGACATCACCCCTGTAATACGGACATCACCTCTGTAATACGGACATCACCTCTGTAATACGGACATCACCTCTGTAATACGGACATCACCTCTGTAATACGGACATCACCTTTGTAATACGGACATCACCTCTGTAATACGGACATCACCTCTGTAATACGGACATCACCTCTGTAATACAGACATGACCTCTGTAATACAGACATGACCTCTGTAATACAGACATCACCTCTGCAATACGGACATCACCTCTGTAATACGGACATCACCCCTGTAATACGGACATCACCTCTGTAATACGAACATCACCTCTGTAATACGGACATCACCTCTGTAATACGGACATCACCTCTGTAATATGGACATCACCCCTGTAATATGGACATCACCTCTGTAATACGGACATCACCTCTGTAATACGGACATCACCTCTGTAATACGGACATCACCTCTGTAATACGGACATCACCTCTGTAATACGGACATCACCTCTGTAATACGGACATCACCTCTGTAATACGGACATCACCTCTGTAATACGGACATCACCTCTGTAATACGGACATCACCTCTGTAATACCGACATCACCTCTGTAATACGGACATCACCTCTGTAATACGGACATCACCTCTGTAATATGGACATCACCTTTGTAATACGGACATCACCTCTGTAATACGGACATCACCTCTGTAATACGGACATCACCTCTGTAATACAGACATCACCTCTGTAATACAGACATCACCTCTGTAATATGGACATCACCTTTGTAATACAGACATCATCTCTGTAATACGGACATCACCTCTGTAATACGGACATCACCCCTGTAATACGGACATCACCTCTGTAATACCGACATCACCTCTGTAATATGGACATCACCTCTGTAATACGGACATCACCTCTGTAATACGGACATCACCTCTGTAATACGGACATCACCTCTGTAATACAGACATCACCCCTGTAATACGGACATCACCTCTGTAATACGGACATCACCTCTGTAATACGGACATCACCTCTGTAATACGGACATCACCTCTGTAATATGGACATCACCTTTGTAATACGGACATCACCTCTGTAATACGGACATCACCTCTGTAATACCGACATCACCTCTGTAATACGGACATCACCTCTGTAATATGGACATCACCTTTGTAATACGGACATCACCTCTGTAATACGGACATCACCCCTGTAATACGGACATCACCTCTGTAATACGGACATCACCTCTGTAATACAGACATCACCCCTGTAATACGGACATCACCTCTGTAATACGGACATCACCTCTGTAATACGGACATCACCTCTGTAATATGGACATCACCTTTGTAATACGGACATCACCTCTGTAATACGGACATCACCTCTGTAATACGGACATCACCTCTGTAATACAGACATCACCTCTGTAATACAGACATCACCTCTGTAATATGGACATCAGCTTTGTAATACAGACATCACCTCTGTAATACGGACATCACCCCTGTAATACGGACATCACCTCTGTAATACCGACATCACCTCTGTAATACAGACATCACCTTTGCAATACGGACATCACCTCTGTAATACGGACATCACCCCTGTAATACGGACATCACCTCTGTAATACCGACATCACCTCTGTAATATGGACATCACCTTTGTAATACGGACATCACCTCTGTAATACGGACATCACCTCTGTAATACCGACATCACCTCTGTAATACGGACATCACCTCTGTAATATGGACATCACCTTTGTAATACGGACATCACCTCTGTAATACGGACATCACCTCTGTAATACCGACATCACCTCTGTAATACGGACATCACCTCTGTAATACCGACATCACCTCTGTAATACGGACATCACCTCTGTAATATGGACATCACCTTTGTAATACGGACATCACCTCTGTAATACGGACATCACCCCTGTAATACGGACATCACCTCTGTAATACAGACATCACCCCTGTAATACAGACATCACCTCTGTAATACGGACATCCCCTCTGTAATACGGACATCACCCCTGTAATACAGACATCACCTCTGTAATATGGACATCACCTCTGTAATACGGACATCACCCCTGTAATACGGACATCACCTCTGTAATATGGACATCACCTCTGTAATATGGACATCACCCCTGTAATACGGA
Source organism: Dendrophyllia cribrosa (assembly GCA_024195265.1). Taxonomy (NCBI): domain Eukaryota; kingdom Metazoa; phylum Cnidaria; class Anthozoa; order Scleractinia; family Dendrophylliidae; genus Dendrophyllia; species Dendrophyllia cribrosa. The sequence continues at coordinate 25,590,390 of JAJLRJ010000009.1, forward strand.
CACTCAACTCTGTCCCTTTGGTGTCGGTATTAAAGACGTTCAACTTTATATAATTTGACAAAAATATACGAATTATATGGAAAAAAAACTGGAAGCTGGAGGGCAACAATATTGCTGATAATTACTTACTATATTGTACTGATCTTCACCCGTTGAGCCCTGTTAGAAGAAAAGAAAGGAAAGGGGGAATCAATGTGAGCATTTCTTAAGGACCCAGTATTGTCCATTATGCTTCACGTGCCTCTGAATGATAGAAACATCTCTCCTGTGCAAACCAAAACAATAACAGAGGAGCGTGAAGCATAATGGACAATAATGAGTTTTTAATATAAAAATTTTGTACTTATAATAATTTAATAATAATTTATTAATTTATACAGTGACAAAACCACCACTTACCCTATGGTGCTTTACAATGCATATTATACAAAATAAAAACAAAAATATGTAAAAGCTAAGACCCTCGACTGCAGTGTACATAACAGATAAAAAACAAAATAAAAATAAAACTCTCTATAATAGGTTTGTTTAACAAGTCTTAAGACGAGATTTACAAATGCTAAAGTAGAACTTAGTCTAATTTCTAAGTAACGGAATCTCATTTCATAACTTTGAGGCACCGCAACAAAAAAACTTCCCACCAAAAACAAACCAATGCTTGTCTCCCTTTACCTCAGTAGCAATCGTTGCATTTGTCAAGGATCGTAACCTTGAATGGCCGAGTGAGTTGGATGATTCTGATCTCGACAAAACTGCTTCAGACTGTGGACAGAAAGAAAGGCTAAGTCACACAGTACGCCCATACAAGCCACAGGAAGCCCGCACAGCTGGAGCTTAACCAGCTGGGGCACTAACCATTTGTCAGAACTGGCCGGCCATACTGGTCGGTTTGTAACTAGAATGCGGCTTTTTGAAGACTTGTTCGTACAGGTCCATCAAAAGGGTGCATATTGTTTCCAAATTGACCAGTCTGGCTGACCAGTTCTGACAAATGATGGTATTATATTTACAAATTGAGTGGTCCAGCTGACCAGTTCTGATAATGGTAAGTGCCTCTGGTTTCTGTAGCACGAAGCAACTAGGAATATTGTTACTCCCTCCCCTGGATGGGATGCTAGTCCATCGCAGGGTTACCCCCAGCATTTTGTCACCGGTATCCATGTATATGTTGTTGTTCAAAGTATAAAAATATAAACAGTATAAAAATTGATTTTTATTTTCCTTTGTCTCAGATTCATTTTCATAACAAAAGACAAAGGAAAACAACAATCAAACTGGTTTCAAAATTTTTAAACCAAAGAAAAATTTGAACAACAACATATAAACCTGGGTGGAGAGAGACAATGTGGAGCAAAGTTTCTTGCCTAAGGTGGCAGAGACCAGGTTTTGAGTCACCAACATTCAGGTTGAAAGTCCAGTGCGCTAACCATTAGAACATCGAGCCTCCACTGAAGAAAATATTTCGATTAATTACCATAGAATTCCCAAAATAACGAAAATTACGACTGCCCGAATGTAACAGGTGATTTCTTTGCATGTCAAAACTGGGTTTAACCCACACCTGAAAGTTGTGGTCGCTTTATAAAGAGGCAGTTACTTGGAATTCTATAATATAAGTGCAATACATGGCTGCAAAATTTTCTCAGATAGTTGCAGCAAAAATTTGCTACCTGCACCATACCTGAAATGAAGGCATGTGGAAAGATTAAACGAAGATCCAAATATAAACGCTTGTAACAAATAAAGAAGAAATCTGTCGGTTAATAAATGTAGTCTTAGAAGTACATCTCCTATTTACTATCATCATACAGTGTATGTAGAGCTGTTTTCACCTGAGTGTCGTAAAACGAACACCAAAGTATAACTCATTACTCTGGCCAATCACAACAGACATAGACAATCCATTGATCCAATCAGAGCTTGTAGCAAATACATGAAACTGGCACCAAGCGTGGGAAAACCTATGCGAATAAGTCACAAAAAATTGGTTTGGGTTTTTTACTTCTGATTGGTTGAAAAAGTGGTGCGAGATTTGTTAGCCAATCAGAAGTCGTAGCAATGCAAAACCAAAGCAATCGCAAAATTACTTTCCACACTCAACTGAAAACCGCTCTAACGCTATGGTTTAATCTGGAATAAGTAAATGCAAATACGTTAAACCAAAAGTTCAAATGTATACAAATTTCAACCGATTATTAAGCCCACCTGACTGGTAGCAAGCACACCTTTACTTGTCTTTTTCGCCCTTAGAGAGATATTCTGTATGAAATAAAACCAAGTCAGATATTATACTGGGGTCAATCCAATAAAACTTTTACAAGCGTAATTCAAAAGTGTAGCCATTGTTTCAGAGGTTGAAAACAATAGCTACACTTGTAAATTACACTTGTAAAAGTTTTAATAAATTGACCCCTGGATGTGTGTTGTGTATAACCTCAGGCCAGCCTTCCCTTGTTCTTCCCTAGTGCTTGGCCAGAATTGCAGTGTTCTGTATAATTTAACCTTGTGTATCACAACAAATGTTTAGTGACTAAGCAATAATTTTGTTTATTGATCACCTGATAGTCGCCAAAGCAAGTATGACAAGAAACAATCCAGAACTTAAAATCTCTATCAACAACCAGAGCATACCTACTAGTAACGAACAAAAATTAACCCTACTCGGAGTTGAAGTGGATAATCAGCTGAAATTTAATGACCAAGTTACTAAGATCTGCAAAAAAGTCAGTAAGCAGCTAGGTGTTATGAGCCGAATGAAAAAGCTCTTACCAACAAACACGCCTTTATTTCACCGCACTTTTTGTATTGCTCAGAAGTATGGTGACATTGTGGGGGGCATTGTGGGAAAAGAAATCAAGATAAGCTTGAAAAGCTTAACGAAAGTACGCTTAGATTAATATTACAATAAATCCTCTGAATATGACAAGCTATTCTTGGTTTTCATATGACGACATAAAAATTAAAAATCTGAAGTATACGTCCTACAAAGCGGTTCTAACATGGTATGTGGATACCAGTGTTGAAGTTTTTGCCGCTTTGCTAACAACGTAACAAATGGTGAGTTCAAACTTGCTTGCACGTTTGGCAATTTAATTGCTTTCTTTCCCTTTTTTAGCCTTATTCTTTCTCCTGTTAAACGTATATTGTCCCTTTCAGCAAAATCTGTCAAAGTTCTTTTCTTTAGGTCCGCAGAAATCTGCATATATTCAATGAAGTGATGGAATTTTAAAACCTTTTGCCGCCATGAATGAATTTCTTCGAGGTCTTCAACGTCTTCAACGTCGCAAACTGGCCTGCAGGCGCCTGGTTAATCCAAGTTTTTAACACAAATAATCGCTTCCTCTTTGGCGTAAAATGCTGTAATTCACCTGTAGAATTTCTTTCTTACGTATCATCCGATTTGCTACCTTTTTCATAGAAAAATCTCCTGCGAAACATGCGAGCGCTCCGTTTGTAAATTTTCTTCAAAATCCCGCCAAGCCAACTGAGAAAAGCAACGAGAACGACGCGCTCAACCAATCACGAGTGAGAAATTTTTATGCTCGACCAATCAGGATCAAGTGATCATGCTCTCTTGATTACCAAAAGTGCCCTCGTGATTAAGGAAAAATGCCCTCTGTCTCAGCCAATCAGCATTCAGTAATTTTGCCCGCTATGTTAACATGGTAAATTAGCAGTCTATTAGACACTAAGACTTTAACCAGTTTACAAACCTTGGCAAAGAGGGTCATTGAACTGTTATCACTCGACCTAATTGAATATTAAGCTTATTTATTTTGTTGGGAATTTCTTCACAAATTTGATAAAGGACTTTTTTACCATGTTATCACTGATATTTTGTGTTGCAAGTACTTACAGAAATGATGGGAGTGACATTTACTCCAGGCCAGATAGTAGTTGAGATCTTATGCTGTGGAGGTAGAAAAAGAGAGAGATAACAATCTTATGATCAAATAGTTTTCATTGCAATGAAAGTGCAATAGTTAAGTTAAACATAGAGAGAGCAGGTTTCAGTTGCATGAGTGCTGTAAAGTCAGATCCAAAGTAATTACTCTGACCAATCAAAACAGATGCAGGCAATCCATTTAGCCGATCGCAACTCAAGGCAAATACATGTCGCCGGCAAAGCGCTGGAAAATGTATGCGAGGAAGTCACGATAATTTTGGTTTTGGTCTTACCTCTGATTGGTTGAGAAAGTGGCGCGAGATTTTTCAGCCAATCACAAAGCATAGCAATGTGAAACCAAAGCAATCACAAAATTACTTTCAACACTCAATTGAAAAACACTCGATTAAGGTTACCGTGTACCTTCAGATCGAAAATTTATTGAAATTTTTTTTTGGCGTCAAAAAAAGTTTACAGAATGAACTTTCATCCAAAAGAAAAACATAATCGAAAATTAGTGAAAATTGACGGAGAAATGACGGTATAACGTTTGTGGGCGGAGTTTGTTTTTGAAACGATATATTTTTCTAAGCGCTGTTTTCTCAAAGTTAATTTTTCGCTTGTAGGGGACACTTTAAAGAGCTACAACTCAAAGGGAATTTGTACGATTTTCCTCAAATTTGGACAGAAGCTAGGCTAACATATAATCAACAAAAACGTGTCGGCGAATTTCTTATTTCCGAAAACGTTTTCGTCAAGAGCCATTTCCGTGCGATCACTCCAATTTTTTTCTCCCTTTTTCGAAAATATTCTGTAACTTTTCACTGCAATTGAATATGGGAAATCGCCGACACGTTTTTTTAGCGCTTCGTGTCCGGAAACCCGAGAACAAATCAAATTAGCAAAATACAATAATAATCAATAATCTTAAGACGCTAGAGCTGTTATACTGGAGACACCCCCGAAGGTACACGGTAACCTTAAAATGAGATTTATAATAAGTAAAGATGAACATGCCAAAACAAAAAAATTATCTTTTACCTTTTTCTTGACTTTAATTTTGCCTTTAAGCAAAATTTTGCGCCTCAAATCCATCGGAGAGGGAAGTGTGTTTACACCTAGTTCATCACAAAGGTTAGTTGTGGCCAACATCTCACCAAGTTCTGTTTCAAAAATGTCCGCCATTATTGCCTGCAATTTCAAAGGACATGCTACAAAATTGTTGCAAACATTTTATGCAAACATTCAGGCTGGATGCTGATCCGAAAATCACAATGACCAACTGTTATTAGAAGTTCTTGGTGCTGGGATGATGTCCTGGAAAAGTGGACGATTAACTGCTTGAGAAACAGTTCATTGCTTGTTTTGTTTTTCTGTGGAAAAAGCGTTAAAAAGTACTAAATAACTTCTTATAATACTAAACATTGACCTACCTGTTGCTGCTCGTTGCAGTGGTTCTCCAGGGACAGAATCAAGGGAAACTCTGAAGCTTCAAAAGCATATTCCTAAAGAAATCATTAGACAAGCACATTTAATATAAGGTTGCTGTCCTGAAAGTCAACTCTTACAACTTTGTCAGAGTTTAATTGCAAGCATGATCATCCCTCTCGGGAAAACACCCAGGACTTTGACATATAAATTTAGCCGATGTAGGGGTCAAATGCATCACTGGCCAACATGGTCTCAAAAAGTGGCAACTCCCCTCCTTTTTAGTTCGAATCCACTAATTAAAAGCAAAGTAGAACAATAGGGGTGACTTTGGAAGAAGTAGTTGTTTATGTAAGACAAAATGCATTTTTTGCTATTTTTTGCTATGAAAATCTTACTCTGATGACTTGAACCACATGTCTGAATCTGATTTTGGAAGTTAATGTGAGTCCATGAGTAATAACAGGTTCATCTGAAAACAAAAAAAATTGAAGATTTATCAGCAGCCCAATCTAAGTTTCACATTTCAAAAATAATCATAAGATGGTGATATAACTTAAAATGGTTAGTCCATAATGCCACTGATAAAGTCAACATTGCACCAAATACGTTGCTTTATGTTTGGTCAAGTTTAATGTTGTTGATTGCAAATAGCTTAAGGTTCTAACCTTTCAGCACTAACTGTTACATAGGACCGATTGCAATAGTTATGCAGACAGGTCTATTTCCGATCAATAATGGTGATGTGATCTACATCCGAAGAAATAATAATAATAATAATAATAATAATAATAATAATAATAATAATAATAATAATCCTGTTGGACATTAATAACAAAAAGTGTAATAATACACTTCAAACATGATAGAAATAGCATCAACCTCCGAAAAAAATCCGAGTTCCAGATGGGATTTGAACCTACGGACCTCTGTGATCTAGCCGGATGCTCTACCACTGGGCTACTAGGACTCTGTGGTGAGCAACGGTGAAATATGGGCTTTTGAGTGGAACCACATCGCACGGTCACGCAGCCAAATGATGGCTGGTACATATGACTCATAACTGCATCACACAGTCACATTAAGCCCTTGCTCACCACAGAGTCCCAGTAGCTCAGTGGTAGAGCATCCGGCTTGATCACGGAGGGTCGTGGGTTCAAATCCCATCTGGAACTCGGATTTTTTTCCGAGTTTGATACTATTTTTATCATGTTTGAATTCTTAATTACTTAATAATACACTTTTTATTACTAGTAGTAATCATAGATTATAGTGCGTCTCCATATCCCGTGGCACCTCGTCTTGACCTAGTACCTCAGTTTCATGAATTAATTTAGCCACTGTTTAAAAGGGCTATGTCGCGAGATATGTCACGCAGGCAAAAACGTGGGGCCGACATCAAACAAATCATTCACGCTATCGCCGTGGGATCGGGCAAAATCCTGCCGTGCTGTGTACTCCGAAAGGTCTCAGATTTTTCCGACGTATAAATAGTATATTTGTCTTGATTTCATTTCGGTTATTTCTCCGATTCTGAAATCATACTCCTCAGTACATGTACTAATACCGGAACCGGAAATGAGAAATTTCTGAGAAAGCCTGAAAAAGTGCTCCCGTGATAAACTTCTTGGACACCGCGCATGAAATCGACGTTTAAGTCACGCAACATTCAACGTCAATTTCGCAGGATTTTTCGGATAAAATTACAACTTCCAGTTGCAAGTAAGACACAAGACTATTGAATATAATTCCTTTATTAGCTAGACAAATTTTAGTCACAAAACTGCGAAATCTTTAGTTGCAAATGCGCCCGATACAGGCGCAATTTCGAGCACTGCAAAGTTATTAAATCTGCGTTCGCCCTGGCGCGGACGGTCAGTGAATTATTGCTACAAGACATACAGCGAATTGCACCGTACCGTAGAACATCGCGAAGAACGACGTCGGTATTTTGGTGAAAGCTTCCCCAATCAGGCAGAGAACCACAGCAAAATCAAGATATAACATTCAAAACATACCAGAACGGTAGCGAGGAAAATCCGATAACTTCTTGCTTGATTCAAAGAGACCCAACAACTTACTTGGTCCGGAGAAGAACCTTCGTCCAATTTTTCCACTGCGTACTTTTAGTAGGCATTGAAATATTGAGCCGTACGATTCCAAAATCGGGAAAATATCCGAAACTAAGTCAAGACAAATAGATTATTCACATGTGACATTTCGGAACCCCAGCTCCCCAGGATGATGCCTGATTTCCACGCGCTGGGAATGCTGGATACTATTGTGACGTTTCCACATGGCGCAGATTTGGTACCGACACTTTTCTCGATTCGTTCAGCTTAGACGACGCGCTAAGCATGCTGGATACTATTGTGACGTTTCAACATGGCGCAGATTTGGTACCGACACTTTTCTCGATTCGTTCCGCCTAGCCGACAAGATTAGGAAGCGTCTCCTTCGTCGACGCAATTAATGTTCAACATGATTTGTTTCAATCAGAAATATTATTTTCCTGCTCTGGAAACAAGTTAAAAAATCTAAAAATTTCCGTACTCAGAGTGTAATAAAATATGTAAAAATCGAGAAATATTTTGTTCGGTTCTCCCGAACTTCATCAGTCTCAAATGAATAATGTTAATCAGGGGGGTTATATCGTGTTTGTAGGGTTCTTGAAGGGAGTTAAAATAGTGTCATATATTTTGGCTAATTCATAGCCATTGTCTCTGTTCAAAGAGGGCTTTTTTTAATTTTATCTCGATTGCCTCCCTTATGCGTCGCTTGAAGGTGTTATTCTCCAAGGCGAGAACATTTGTTTCGCTAGCTATTATCGAATGTCCCGTGAGATGGCAATGTTCATAAATTGCTGACAAATCTCTCGAGAGGTGTTCCTTGACTCTAGTTTCAAGTGCACATGCACATTCAACAGGACAAAACAAACACAATCCAGAATTTGTTTATCAAGAATGTAGCAACTTTTGTTTACCAATACTAATGACACAGGATCTTGATTGACTCAAGTGTATCATCTCTCATGCTAAAACCTTGCCTTGTTTTCAAAAAATTAATTATTTTGTAGGAGACAAAGCTCTTAATGTTTCTCATGGTGTGATGGAGACAATTACCACTTTCTCTTTCCTTTACCTTTTTTTTCTTTTCATTTCTTGACAGGCAAAAATGTCAAAATCCAAAATAGAAAACATAACTTTTTAATGATATTAAATTTAGAAGTGCTCCTTTTATAAAAGTTCAGGGAGCCTCCAGTAATAACAAATTTTTTAAAACATTTTCAGTTTATTTATACGAAACCACGAGTTCTCTATTTCTTGGAAGGTCCTCTTCTGTGATTAGCTAGCCTATATAGTGATCTAAATTACTTATCTTGCATTGATGTACCTGGCCCATTCCAGCAGTCAAGTTCAATGCAGCGACAGCCTTGAAGCAAAGCTCTAACATAAGCCTCAAGACTGGAATGGCCTTTCAGCTGCCGTCCTGTTAGATATGTGTTGTGGGAAGAGTTGATAAAATAATCACTTAATGGATGATCCATTTCCTGCAATGCAGAGAGAATACCAGTGATGCTTACTTTTAAACAGAATATTGTCATTATTAATTTATGTGTCAGCTGTTAAAGGCAAACATTACAGTCAAACTGGATGTTCCCTTGCGCGCGACTTTGCTACTTTGTCACGCAATGTTGGTAATTTGATCGTCAAGTTGCTCGAGCAAGTTTCAAACGTTTCGGGAAGTTCCTTCGGCAGAGTTGCTTTTACTTGTTTTCACAGAAGATTCGACAAGTTGACTTTTCTGGGAGGATTTCATGGCTTCTTCATTTTTACATCGAAGTGACATGACATCGCTGCCGAAGAGAGAGCAAGTGATTGCTTTATGGTCATCTGGTTATAAACAGCTGGAACTGATAAGCACAAGATTACGTCTTTCGCATTAAACTGTTTCAAATATAGTCCATCAATTTCTGCAAATTGGCTCCGCGGTGTAAACCTGGCAGAAAAGAACAGTCCGTTTCTACTCCACATATTGAATATTGCAAGACATTTAAACCAGCAAATTCAACAAGCCCTTATTGAAAAATGGCGTTTGTACAGCAGCAACTCTTCCCGCTCGCTCAACGGTCAGTGATATTTTGAAGAAAGATTTACAATTCACTTGAAAGAAACTTTTCGTTCGTCCGGAAGAATTATTAACAGAAGAGAACCTTCAGAAAACATGACACGAGGAACTGCGGCAAGGAATTTTGAGGGGAATCTTCCCAAAGCATTTGCAACTTGCTCGAGCAACCTGACGATCAAATTACCAACATTGCGTGGCAAAGTTGCAAAGTTGCGCGCAAGGGAACATCCGGTTTGACTGTAAAATATATATATATATATATATATATATATATATTTGCTGACCTGATAAATAGTGTTGTGCTCTGGATTGATGATAGAATTATCTTTACTGCGAAGATAACTGCAAAAAATAATAACATTATTAAACAAACAATTAACATCCTGACTTCCTTCTTCCCCAAAACATTTTCCATTGAAAATGAAAAGACCTGTGGCTCATGGCTCATGTACGATGACCTGACTGACGTCATAAAACCTAATACAATACAACCTAACACTTCCTAACACAATACATCACAATACAGTCGTCGTACACGAGCCATGACCCAAAGACCTCCAAAAATACCTGTCAGTAATAATCTACATCTTCATTATATTTAGGGAATTGCCACACAATACAGAGGCAGTGCCATACATGTACATGTAAGAGTGCATTTAGCGACTTGATATAGATAACAACAACAACATAGATCTGAACAATGCATTTCTGTGATAACTTCATAACTTGTTCATGCTTTTACTTATCTTAAAGAACTTCAAGATAATAATCAAATCTGCCTTGAGAATGCTGCAATAAATGAGAGATGATGTAGATCTCCACATCTTTGAAAGTGTATTCATGAAAAACCTTTTTTCCTTCTCTAAGGATACACCTTTATTTCACAATTATTATTGAATGAGGCTGACAGTGAGAATTAACAAGGTCAAGGTTTAAGGTGGCTCGATATAGTATTTTGGTTTCCCTGTATAGTATATTTGGAGGCAAAACAATTAGAGTTATACTTTGCGGATCGTCATCACATTTTACCCCGAAATCAAGATAATATTACAGTATTAATTTGCCATACATGTATCGAGGTTGGCATTGCCATGGCAACGCCATTGGGCTTTTAAGTAGGGCCTCAAAACAGACATATCTTCAATTATCTTTAAAATTCCACGGTGAATTCTGTTTAAATTTTGCATACAGCCTTCGACCCCTGTGTTCTACCCGAGTACAAACTTTAAAAAAAATCTGTCAGAAATTTTAAAGAAAAAACGCGTTTTTTAGAATTCGTTGGTAATTTTTTTCTCTGTTGACAGAATTTTTTGAAAATCGCGTAAAACGCACTTTGGATAGAACGAAGTCAACATGCAAAAAATGAAAAAAATTTACCGAGCGAAAGCGGAAATGTGGACTTCGAAAGTTTCAAATTTCTGAAAATTTTGACACGACAAGATCGGCAATTACGCATGCGTGGCAGTTGTCACGCCACTCCTCCGCGCGGATTTTGTGGTCGATTTGCGGATGTTATTCTTGTTTATTCATTTATAGACAAATCTCTTTCGCGCTGTGCAGCTTTTTGTGAGATAGAAACTGTTATCTTTTGGATGAATCGTGTCTAGTAATGGCTGGTACATCACTTGCCTTCGAAATGATTAACAATTCTGGCTAAAATCGCTGGATGCTTTGTTCCTCGTGGTGTGGATGGAATCGCTGCTGTCGGCGCTCTGCTCAAAATTGTGAGCCTCTCTAGAGACGCTGTAAGTCCTGGTAGGCCAGGCCACTTTCTGCAATTTTTTGTAGGAGGCTTTGCTTTACCAGCCCATTATTACTCTGAGAAAAGATGTTATCCCTGAAATTGCACACGCTGGAAGCGTTCGTCTAAAAATACCATGTCTTCGAAAGCGAAGGAGGCGGGATTTACATTGCCGTTGTTTACAACGACGGGGATAAATACGCGATGGAGAGCAAAGACATCTTCCAAAGCATCATGTGCTAAAAAGCTCTTCATTAAAAACAGATTTTAAAACCGATGGAAGATTGCTTCTACAGGGCTTTCCTCCCGGATTGAGCGATTCGGGTGTTTTGACAAGGTGAAGACTGTCGGCGATTAGAATTTTTCATGGATGAAAGTGTTTCTTTGAACTCATGCCCAACTGATAGGAGCCTCTGCAGAGGAGAGAGCCTAAGACAGCGTAGCAATGTGTGAGTGTCAAAACAAAAGAATTGTGGCCGATCAAAACACTGTGGCAATTTGCGATAGCATTACTGGAGAGAAAAGTGGTGAAATCGCTCAGTTGAACAGTATGCACTGGAACGTTTTCTTTGAGCAAAGTTTTCTGGCCATTTATCGATTCCACTGACAGTTTGTTAAATCGAGAAGCGTAGTAGCTGATATTGCATTTTGGGAAAATGCACATAGTAATTGTAAGTGTTTACCTGTTTAGTTATAGCTGCTATTTTATCTAAAGAAGTTGTCTCCGTGTCAAAAACTACAAATTGATAATCACTGTAGCCGTGTTGTTGTGTCTTTTCTTGAACGCCAGATCGAAGATTTCCTAATTTTCTACTTTGAGTATTTCTGATTTGCTGCTTCATTAAAAGCCATACAACGTCTGCTTCCTTTTTGCTTTTTATTTCCTCTGGTGGTTCGTAGCTGGATAACCCTTTTTTGTGCATTTTCTTATCTAATTGATGACGAGAATCGACCACAAATATCATGCAGTGGGTGGGAACTTCGTCGCGCACACGCTCTGTTGCTGTTTGTTCTTATTAGAAGATGAACTGTCTTTCCCAACACATTCTGCATTACTCTTTTAATAGAGTTTAGATTAAGAAAATACACTGCCCCTAAAAACAGCCCAAAATAAACTCTCTCGTATTCAGAGGAAAATTGCGTCAATGCGCGGCTGAGTTTTCGATCGCGAAACCATTCTTCACTGCCTTCAGGGAACTTTAACCGCCCTATTTTCTTTTTCTCGGTAAATCACATTACCACCAAAGAAAGAAGAATGTAAACCTAGCTTGCATACACGCGAAAAACACAGTCAACCAGGCCGGCGCAAAAATAAAATTGCGAAAGGAGTGTTGCGGCCATGTTTGTTTATCTTTTTTCTTGCATGACTCAAATTTTTAAAAGTCCCGCGGGTAAATTAGAACCCAATCTGCGCGCGCCAAAAAAAACTATATCGAGCCACCTTAAATAAGTTAGTCATCAGTACTTTTAATGTTTTACCTGAGAAACCCATGGTATGACAGGAAAGACTTGCTCAATCTGTAGGATTCTGGATTGTCACCTGCACACTTCTGCTTGTACATCATGTGGAACTTGTCATGGATTGACATAAGCCTTGCACAGGCTGGCAAAGTAAGTGACTCCTGACAGCAACAAATACATAAAAAAATGCTGGGAAAGAGACTTGTCATTGGTTAAAAACAAATACATGTTTTGGCATACATTAGGGTGACTATATTTTTTACAGGTTTTGAAAATCTACAACCAGAGCTGGAAATAATTTATTATTGCAAGGAGTTAGTGGGTGAGAAAATGGGTGAGGCCTGATCAAATTATTAATCGGGTTGTCGCTTAGCGACTAACCGGTTCTTAAATACCCCGGTTTTTTTTTCTTCATGGTCACTTGCCCCTGGCTTCTGCTTTTCCCTTGGTCAACGCATTACTTAGTTGACTTTCAGTTTTTTGGAATGATGTAAACAGTGAGGTAACCAAAACAACATTACAGAAACATCACACCGTCGGGCCACCTACAGCTACCCATACCACTCCCACCACCACCACCCCTCTGGAAATTCCAGTGTGGCTTCATTCTTTCCTTTAAAAACTGAAGCTTTTAAGACCCCCCCCCCCACCCTCCCCCTCAGAGTGTCCAATAACCTTCAATGTGGTGAGTATGGCTATTTTCTGGAATTGTATAGAAATAAAACTGTCAAGTTGGAGTGTAAAGAGCATCATCTCTGTCACTCTTTTCTCACTTTTCTAATTAAATACTTAATTTACATAAAGACTGACCCCTTGCTCTCTGTGAAGAAATTCTGCAAACTCTGTCGGTGTCATACCGAGGTTAGGATGTTCCTTTGCATACTTACAGAAAATCTCATATAACTAAAAAAGAAGGGCAGAATGTGTCAGCAAGAAACCATGAAGGTCAGATGTAGCACATAATATAACAAATTAAAACCTTTGACTATTGGCATCAAATCTTGAGTTGATTATCATGGCATTTGAGTCTGTGGATTAAACCCCCAAGTGTGATCATTGAAATGAAAGCTGCTGAACAGTACTTTCCTGTGGTACTGTTTATTATATTGTGCATGGTGGTTCTAAATTTTGAGTCTGTGGATAAAACCACCACATGTCACAATTCAAATGAAAGGTACTGAAAGCTCCTCCCAAAAAATGGCCCTGGATAACATGCAGATCAAATAGAGTTGGTTTTCAAAACTAATCTCAATCAATACTCACTCTTGGTTGATCATTAAGAGAATTAAACAGCATCAAAAATGAGTTCCACAAGAGGTTTTCATTGTGCTGAATAATCCCACACTGGGCCTCAAGAACACCCTGCAACACCAACAAGGCAAGTTTCACAACAATCAGCAAAGAATGTTAATAATATTAACACATCAAGGAAAAATTAGTTGTAGTAAAACATCTAAAGTTACTGCTATCAATGGGAGCCCTCCTAAAGGCTGGTTATTCACTAGTGTCAGAGTTGAAGTTGTAATCATAGATTAAAACAACATAAAGGTAAAATTACAAATAGCAATACTAATTAATACCAAATTACTAAATGTCAATCCAAAAAACTAATAAGTAGCCCGAAATAAAATCATCAGCCACAACCTTGATATAATTTCTCAATTGCTGTTTTCTTTTTGCTCCACCGCAGCAGTGTTGAGCAAATGATAAAGCCTGGTCTGTTGAAATTCCTTTACTACGCCGTGATGACATCACTGACCAGTGTCGCTTCAGCCAGCTTTATAAAGGCTATTAAGGAATCAATCTATCTTGACAAGGCGTTGACCATGCTTAGTAATTTAAGGTAAGCAAAAGTGTTACTTGGTTAATCGAAAAAGAACTTGTAATGACAAATTATTATTGAAACAGGGTATGCATGGGGGAAAGAAAGAAGTGCTGTATCCCGTTATTTGGCAGTCCAGAAACTTTAGGGAGACTGCGCACCAGCTTTCGGCACTAGGCTTTCTGGGATTTGGGTAACCAGCATTAGTTAATGGTTTCCAAAGGCAATCATTAACCAATAATAGCTCACACTGGTTACCCAAATGATGATGGTGCTTTGGTGGGGCTGCATGCTCCCAGGGGTGGTTCCCACTTGCAGGGTTGCCATGGATACCTCCCTACTTGTCTTGAATCACATAAGGCCCTCCACCAACTCTAGGCACCAGCTCCCAAACTCATCTTTTTTTTATAACAAGGTTGCTGTTTAGTTCAACCATAATTGGTAAAAAAAATTAATATGTAAAGGATACAGAACGACTGGATCAACACCATCAAACCTGTGCCGGTTCACTCTTTGATCTTCACTATAAATTACCTCTCTCATCTGCAATAAAGTTTATATTCAGTTATGCAATTGACTGATAAACAACTCAGAGCGCGAAAATTGCATTATTGTGTCTACTCTTTCAGGGTGCACCAAAGACGGTGTTCACTTGCCACAGACAAGTGGGTTATCAATCTTATTTGTCCTTTGGACTAGTAAATATTCATGAAATAATTTAAAATAAGAACAATGCGCTTTTAAAATGTTTAAAAAAAAATCAGTCGGACAGATTTTCAAACTTGAATTATTTAACAACTAGACTTAAGTTTGGACAAGAAAAACTGGAACCACACTTGTCAAAGGACAAGTGGAGTTCAAATTTTTTTCTTACCCTGTCGGGAAACCAGGGAAACACTAAGTCGTAACCTGACTCTACTATATACCTCATACAAAATGAGTTTTGAGGTTGCTTGTAAGGTTTAAGTTTACACTACACATCAAACTACATGAAGTACATCATGGATATTATGCATTAACTGTTGAATTAGTGACATTGAGGCTACTACACAAATGTAAGTAAGTTTGAACATGCCTCATGAAATTTAGGAACAATTATTTAATGAAAAGAGATTTTTTTTCTAAAGCAAAGGCATTCAAAAATTAAAGATTTATTGCTTGATGTTTTGGTGTCGTCATGACGCCATTATCAAGAGTAAAGAAAATTTACCAGAGCAAATATTTAGTATCTATTTAGTATGTAAATTTTACCACGAGCCTACTTAAATATTTGCTGTTATATTTTCTTTACTCTTGATAATGGTGTCATGACAACACTGAAACCTCGAGCAATAAATCTTTCTTTAATAATTGAAGGGCCGAGAGCATGTCCAGCCTATATGACTTTTTAGGCCTTTTTTTATTTTTTCTCATTTTAGCCTCATTTTATCGTACAACGGATAATATCACAAGCCCTTGTCGAATTTGCACTAACCCTAAGGAATTTGACCAATTTCACCTGAAAAAAGCAGAGTTCTGGCCCTCCAGTGCTTTGACTGTACATTCAGAGCGCAATTTCGAAGCCATTTCAAAGCAGTATGGCCGTGAGAATACGCGACTGCAATACTTCTGACCAGTGCCAACAACCTGAACGAAAATACCGTTATTTACGCACGCCTGGCTCGCTTATCTATCGTGAGCTCACTACGGCAAAACATCGCCTCTGTAGCGTGTGTAAGCCAACGTGTATGTGGCCCGTCCGGTGATTGAAAAACATCATTAAGTCCGGAAATCCTTAAGTCTCTAGCACTTCTCAAAGAAATGAGTCGTGTTTCTGGTCCTTCCTTGTGTCTGAAGCGCCATTTAGCGCTCGAGGTGAAAAATGGACCTTGGTCGGGAAGACGAGCCGGCGGGAAAGTCTGGAATACTTCGGATCAGAAAAGGGGCAGTGTTGAGAGTTGTGGGTCATTTCCCATCCCGTGCCGTGGTCGAAATGCCCGATATCCGAAGTGCTTTGAGACTTATAGTATTTTGCATAACTTTCGGGCGGGAACTCCATTTCGGTTTTGTTGTAGGATTTCTCGACATGCTTTGCGACAGTGGTAGATGGGTCCGCTGTGCGTGGTCGGGCACTTGAAATACAGCTTTGGGCAGCTCAAAGTGAGTTGTTGCTGGCCGGCGGGAAGACGTTTCGTATTTGGAGTCTTTAATGCAACATTAAATTCAATCTAAAAGGATTTTGAAATCGAGATACGCGTTTTGATGCGTATCAACCTTTAAATAATAAAACTTAGCCTGAACTGAGCATGTGTTCCTCGGTGGTCTAGTGGTTTGGTCGGGGATTTGCGCTCGGACGGCTCCGGGTTTGAATCACGCTCAGCATCTTTTTTTTTTTTTCGAACTGGACATTATGAAAGTGATTTACTTTTTTTGCGTTCGTCAAAATTCCTTATGTTTAATTTTAAAAAAATATCGCACCATGTCAGTGTGAAAACAGAAGCTTACCGCAATATTGCGTTACAATAGGAGCCTTTGATTATTTATTTATTTTTTTTGCATACGGTATTTCTCAAAATCGACGGAAAAAACAACAGAAAAAAATTTGGAACAATGTTTTGCAACTAATTTCTAGTTCACATCCCAAAATTGGACAAATCTGAGCAAGAAAAAATAAAAAAAGGCCTAAAAAGTCACATAGGCTGGACATGCTCTCGGCCCTTCAATTGTAATTTAATGAAGGACATGTACATGTATGCTTCATGTCATGAATAAATAAATTATTATCAATTTGTCACGCAATTCTCTTAGTTAAAAATTGTGAAAAAGGTTGAAAGAATGTGTCATGCTTGAGAAATGCCT
The DNA here is from genome assembly GCA_024195265.1 of Dendrophyllia cribrosa. NCBI lineage: Eukaryota > Metazoa > Cnidaria > Anthozoa > Scleractinia > Dendrophylliidae > Dendrophyllia > Dendrophyllia cribrosa. The sequence goes on from JAJLRJ010000009.1 coordinate 25,607,694, forward strand.
AGAATAAACCAAATAAATAAACATGGATAATCTTTGGGTAGACAAATGTATGTGTCACATTAACCTGGCTATTGTTATGAAACAAAATCTCAAAAACTTGTGTTCACATTATCCATAATGCTGCACTTATTTTAATTGTAACGTTTTTCTTGTAGTCATTTAATTCCCTGAATATTTCAGGCCGTGCCTGACGAAATATTGGACAGAATATACATATTCCCAGTTGTACAGTCAGCCTTGCTTGATTAGTTATTTCCTATTTATGTCAAATTTGCTGACTAGATCCACCAGGATCCAACGCCTTTGCATTGTCTATTGGCCCTTGCAGATACATGTACATGTATTTCCTAAGTGAGACCCTGCCAGGGGGGGTCCCGTGTCGCTTGTCTGAATTTTAAAATGTCTCATGTCGGCGTTTTATCAATGCTTCACGTCGTTGTCGGAAACTGAACGAACATAGTTTGTCGGAATTTTAGAAAAGGTGGATAATGGTATGTTATAAAGAAACACCTACATGTACAGTTCTACAATAGCTCAGTTATCGTTCGGTATGCATCGAACACGTAACATGCTACTATAGCCATTCATGGTAACTGACCTGCGTACACTGAATACCAAGCAAGCAAGCGGCAAGCATGCAAGACATGCAAGAGTCATGCAAAATTGTGAATGAATATCGGCATTGCTGTCCCTTGACTGACGACCTCGTTCCCAGGGTCCCAGGTCTCCCAGGGAGTTGTGGAGTTGCGTAATTTTATATGATGTATAATGCGATGCTCAAGAGACGCTCAAGGGAACCTCAAGGGTCCTCAAGGACCTCAAATTGGTGAAAAAATATGCCAAACCACGGTTCTTTGCTTTGATGTCTCTGTCGGAATTGTGCCGAAAAAGATTGTCTTTTGTCGCAACTTCATTTTACGTGCTATCGCTACTTTTTGGGTCATGTCGCCTGTTGGAATTTACCCTGGCAGGGCCTCCTAAGTGTTCATGCACTAATAGTGTTTATAGTGTTCGTAAGTGTTCATGCACTTTTTGGTGTCAAAAAGCAATAAATTTGAATTTGTTTGGGTTTTGCATTACTATACTTTGTGATTAATAAAAAAAACCAAACATGCCACTTCCTCTATTAATCAGAATAAAAACCAAAAATAGTAATTAAAATAAATATTAATCTGTTCTTCATGTTCTGCTTGGTTCATTGGATTCTGATTGATCAGAGTAATAACTTTGGTTTTGGTTTCAGTTTTCAACACTCAATTATTTAATATTTAAAACCAGTTTATACTGTTTTATTGCTAATGAAGTCTTGTATTATTAAACACTCACTGCACTTGACCACTTTTCAAATGCCTTTGGTGAGTCACATATTAGATCCAATGAGCATAACTGACTCCACTCGCCTGCAGAGAAGAAAAAAAGAACTGAGTTTAAAAAAAATGCCTTCTTAATAATGATTCAGTGGTGGGCAGAGTAAATGGTGCTTGTTTGGTCTAAATGTTGAATTATTATATGGCTGAAACTGACCCTCTGGGGGAGATACTCCAATATTAAAATGAGGGGAGTGCTTGTCATACCTTTTAGGGGTCACAATTTGTAGATTGGTACCTGCACTTAGGGTGCTAAAATCTATCAAAGGCTCCCGCGAGCCAACCTGTAAATAAGAAATGCTAATGGGTAACGTAATATTGCGGTAAGCTCACGTTTTTATACTGATATGCAGTAAAATGCCTATTAAAATGCATGTCTCTGTAAGTTGAAAAATCTATTTCAAATCTGCATATATCTGTTTAAATGGTCCATTAAAGGACTCCAAATACAAAACATTAGAGCAGAGCTTTCAAAATGTCCCCCTTTTAAGCGATCAACTATTCCTTCGCCACGAAAGACTTACGCGCTGGTCAGCGGAATTACCAAGAACTGTTTACAGCTGATGGAAGAACGTGCAAGCAAGCAAGCAAGCAAGTGGAAGTGTCCTCGTCAGCAATAACCCATTCATTACACTTCGCGTATTCACAGGTTAAAAATGACCACTGTTAGAATTATTGCGGTACCTTTTACCCTCACACTGGAGAATTGCTCAATACCTGTTACACGCGTATGCTGTGCACAGTGCACAAAGTGTCCTGGTAAAACAAGGTGCCCAACACCATTTTCTACGATGTCTTCCCAAGAGTTAGCAACAAGGTGGCAGCCAGGAGCATGCAGCTTGCAGGCCACTGTCACTGTCACCCAAAGCTTATGGCTCAAACGGTCGTCCTCCAGGAGCAGACACATGGGAGGAAGAATTGAGGCAGGCAGAAGATGTCATACACTGGTGTCTTAAAGAAGAATACCGGAGCAGAGATGACTGGGCGCTATCTGCCCTCATGTAGGACAAAAGGCAATGTAGCATCCACACTTAGGCCCGCCTGAGGGCACCTTAATAGTAGTCATAGTAGTGAACTGGTTCCCTGTGCGATCTGAATTTTCAGACTACAATGAAAACCTATTTTGGCTAGTAAAATTTGACATCAGGTTAGCAAGTTTAAAAAAACTTTATTTTTGAGCCCTGCATCAGAAATCCATTTTAATAATTAATATATTCAATTAAGTTTTTCTTCCAGATAGTAGTACCTTGCTGTTTTTCAAACATGAGTGAGAATGACTGGCTTTCAACTTCAGTGTATGGGAATTTGACAAAGTTCTTGGTCTGCTGACCACATCGCACTTCTATCACTCTGTCCAAACATACTAAAGCAACAAAGAAATGCAATTAATTATCAAAATTGTATCTATTCAATAACAAAATTCTTGATTGTAATTGGTCGTGTCCATGCCCCATTTCTTACGTAATTGGTGCACGGTCACATGGTTGTCCAATTACAATAATTATTACTATCCAGTTACAACTTTTTGTAATTGGATAGCTGTAATTGGACACCTACATTGTGCATGCCTTAATCAGTTACACTTAAATTGGTTCTTATTTGCTGTTTTCCTTCTACTTCAAACTGATAGAAAATATCCTAGATGTTTTGAGTACAACAAAGTCCACAGACTTTTTAATCTTGAATTTTGTTATTGATGCGATTAATTAGTAATTGAACCATGTGTTGCACAATTCAGGGGTAATCGTGCTTGAATTTTAAATCATTACACACTCTGCTGATTTGAAATTACTCAGCACCCAATTACTCCCTGAATTGAATGACACAAAGTCTAATATTTATAACTAATAATACCTACTTATTAGAGCAGTTTTCAATAGTCTAGTTTCAAATTCGCTATGGTTGCTGAATGAAAGCATTGAAGACGCATTTTTACAGGGATAGCCTCAATATGAAGTGATAAATTCACAAATTCAGGCGAGAAGATGACCTGTTTAGAGCTCTGTCTATTGTTTAATTTTCAAATTTCACGCACCTTCTGTCGGTATTTGTGAATATTTTATATCAGGTCGAGTCTAACCCTGTATCAATGTGTCATTGGTATTTGAATTCAGCGGTAATTTTAAATACGAAAATGGCTTATTGAGTGTGAAAAGTAATTACACAATTGCTTTGGTTTTTCATTGCTATGCTTTGTGATTGGCTAAAAAATCTGGTGCCACTTTCTCAACTAATCAGAAGTAAGACCAAAACCAATCGTGACTTGCTCACGCATTTGCCTGTGATTGGCGCCACCAACATGTAATTGCTTCGAGCTCTGATTGGTTCATTGGATTGTTTACAACTGCTGTGATTGGTCAGAATAATTACTTTGGTTTTGGTTTTACCACACTCAATTGAAAACTGCTCTTGACTAATAATAATAATTATTATTATTGATATTGTTATTCACACAGAAAATTTTGATAAACCCAGTGATCCATCTACCTGCGCGTCCCGCATCTCAGATGCATAAATCTCTGAAAAGACGCACAAATCACATTCCAGATGCATCCCTTTGGACGCACAAACTTCCTTTCTGTCTATTACGATAATGATCCGTTGTCTCTTTTCCTCTATAATTATCAAAAAATTCATTTTTTTTTGTTTTCGAACTACACATTGATCGTGAAGTTCAGGACGCCATTACAGGCTCATTGGTCAGCGGCGTTCTAAAATACGGTAGGTACGTGGTGTACGGGACGACTCGTTTGGAAGTGCTGGCCCGTCAAAGCGTGTGTTTTCTATCTGGAAGTCTCTCTCGTCGGCAGCAACATAATTTTGGTTTTGATATTTAAATTTATCCTTTTTGATCAATTAGATATGCCACCAAAGAAGAAACTTAATTGTGCCTCTATGTTATTTATGCACAAGGGTACCGGACTCATATATATGGGTCTGGAACTTACACTCTTGGCCCTGGGACTCGTAATTTTGTGGCTGTGTGAGTCCCAGGACTCACTACAGCCAATTTCTAGATGGATCACTGTGAACCAAAAATTTTTAATAAGAAAATATTTAGAAATACATTTCAGAATAAAGTAAGCGAGAAAATAGAATGTTTCAATATGAAACACACTTACAGGTATTGGTGAAAGTAAAACTGTGGCCTCTTCCTCTTTTCTTCCACATAATGTGCTGCAAGTAAGGTGTTCATGACTCCATAACATGTTTAGCCACTCAGCAGTTCTAATGTAATGTGTACTACAGTATAGTTGGTTATAAATGTGACTTCTTTTTTTACGGTTAAATTCTCTGTTTTAGTCCTAAAAATTATATGACAGAAACAAAAAAGTTATATCAAAAACACTATTTAAAAAAATCGAACCAGTTTAAAAAATTAACTGGTTTAAAAAAAAAATAAACTGGTCAAAAAAATTTTGAACCAAAACTAAAATTATTTCACAACATATACATGTTCGAAGGTTATTTAGTTATGAATCTTCCAAAGGGTGTGTTTAAAATGCAAAATGGATAAGAGGTATCTATGAAGTCAAATGGACTGCATCATGATCAAAACTCATTCTGTATGATCACAATGCAGTCTATTTAATAAATTTTATTACTTGCAATGTAGCCAACACTCATACCACTCATAGTCATTAGCTCTAAATGAAAACCATTTTGCCATTTTGTGTTTTAAACATGCCCTCTTCCAAACTCTTGCTTATATATTTCTTACCAAGTTGTCATTGTCCAGTTTAAAGACTCTTTCATGTGGAATGGATCTCCCTCCTCTTGCATACTTTATCATTGGAAACTCATGATGAAGCTCATTAGCATCTGAGAAATTAAACGTAAAACAGCACATTTAGACTAAGTGAGTTTATAAGGTGAATTGGTTTGTAGTTAGTGGGGAGAGAATGAAACAAAAAAAAATTGTTGGTTTTATCAACTGATGAGTTGACAAGGTAAATTGGCACTGTAAAGACTGACATTTTGAGCACAAGCCCTTGATCAGAACAAAGCAAGAAGGGTTAGTACTTGAAATAATGCCCAAATGTAATTTTGTAAAATGTGAAAATCAAACAGAACCACAACAAAGTGCTACTCTGTGGCATGCATTTGAGGGGTCACACTATTCCATAGGGTTTCATCCACAGACTCAAAAGATAGAACTTGGCACATCACACACATTGGTTCTTACAAAAAGTAGCAATAACTGAATATTTATAAAATAATATTGACATTTTTACTGACAGTATGTTTCTAGCTTTTGTAGTCTTTTATTGATTTGTTGTATTTTAATCACTGTATCATTAATTTTATATTTCCAAAGTTATGTTTTGAATCTTTTAGTAGAAGGGTTGATAAACAGACAGTCAGACAAACTTTTGTACATTATACCCCATTAATAATATCAAGTGAATGTTCTGTACCTGAGAACAACACTTTATCTCCAGAAGGACACGACAGAGATGGATACAGCATCTGTTAAGAAAAACACAGTCACAACACTGAAAATAAAAACATCAACATACTGTACAGAAAGAATTCTAGGGATTTTGCTGGATTTTACTGTTAACACTATTACAAAATTATGACTAAATTGACCTTTGAACATTTCATTTTACACAAAATGCTTATAAAATACCAAGAAAGTGATAGCCTCTGTGAAAGTGTGAAATGAGGACAACCCATTTTCAGTTTTAGATTTTTTCCTAGCCACTCAAAGGAAAAACCTGAAGAATTGGCCTTACCATTTATCCAATTCCATCCAGGCCACCTAAAGCCATAGATTTGTGTCTACTTGGGGGCCCAGTTGTTCAAAAGCTGATTAAAAGGTTCCCAACTGAAGATTTTTAGTTTTTCTTAATGTTTAATTAAAGTAATTTTTCACTGCTAGTATAATTAACAAGTATATAATTCTCAGTTCTGAGATTTAGGTTGAGGATAAAGATAGATTAGCATAATTATTATATTTTATTAAAACAATCATGCTTGGAACACATGGGCCCAGAACATCTACACAAGTAAACAAATGTGTGCTGGATGATTTTGCAGGAACCAGAATATGCAATTAAGATGAGGCTGCAAGATCATTACGTTTTATAAAATATGACAGAAGTTATGGCAAGGCATTTTATGAGAAAGCTTTTAATAATATTAATTTATAACTGAAGAGATACTCAATCACTGTTCACACTGACAGTTTTCACTAAATACATGTACCTTAATCCCAGGCACATTCTGTAAGTTGTCAAGTTCATCCTTCTTATGGAAGCCCGGTGTGGAAGAATCAGAATCTAGGCGCCATTGCTGAATTCCTATAAAAATTGCGTAGTGTAATAAAATAATACAAAAAGCTTACAACAACTGCAGCACTTTTCAGTAGAACCATATTTTCAGATTTAACATTGGGCCCCAGATAAATGCTGGGTTAAAATAAATGCTGGGTTTTAAATAAATGCCTCTGTGTTAGCTGTGTTTAATAAACGCAGGCCCTCGAATAAACACCGGGTTCAATTAAAACTGGGTCGGTGAGGCTGAGTTTTAAATAAGCGCCTGTCGTTCAAACAAGAAAATATGGTTTTACAAAATATAATTTATTTTTTGACACAAAATTTGGCAATGTTCAGTATTTTTCCAGTTTTTAAACTTGCACACTACAATTACATGTACATGTAGTTTGTGGTCTCACCATTCTCAATTGCCTTTATCCATTCCTGACACTCATCCCTGCTAGATGCTTGTAAAATAAGCGGGTGTTTGAATGATCCTATGATTTTTAACGAGCTGTTATCTTCAAGAAGTCTCTCTACAGTGTCTATGGCAGCTAGCGGCAGACTTCCTTTCAGCTTTTCCTGAATTAGAGTATGTCATTAAAATACTAAATAATATTTTATTACCTTCTCTAATAAGTACTTAAATAATAATGTTACTGAAGAAGCATGGTAAAATTAATGGAAAAGTTCTCTTTATGAACCAAGCCAAATACTATCATGATAAATGTTATGGATCTTTTTAGAAATTTGCCATAAATTTGTATAGCACAGGAGTTTTTGATAACGGGAATCTTTATTGAGTGCTAAAAAGAGTGCAATCCTCTAGTTTGAAGGGTCTGGAGGTATACCCTCTACAGTATACCTGCCAAGTCTCACGCCTTAGGCGTGAGTCTCACGCCTGCGAGTCCAAATCTCCGATCTCACGCCTACTCACGCCTATGGAGCAATTTCTCACGCCTGACTTACAGATTTGAGCTATCAGCCTTAACTGATCTCATGATCCAATTAAAAATATAGTCACTTTCATGAAAATATGGCACTTTTTTGTAGGTTTTTATCGTTCTTAACAGTACAATTTCAGCTGGATGTTATTAAACGGACTGGGAAACTTCCGAATTCTTCGGAACATCTTCTGACAATTTCGGACATCTTTGGAACAGATCGGGTTCTCATCGGATTTGGTCGGGTTGGGTTCGGAAATCCTGGCACTTCCACGAAAAAATTTTCACGCCTATCACTCTGAAAAAGTTGGCAGGTATCTACAGGCAGATAATAAAGGCACTGAAGTCAGGCTTATTAAGCCATCTTGTTTCCTGCATTTGAGTGTACACTTCAGTGCCGTTTCTAAAGGCTGATTCACATGACAATGCAAACACAAGTAAAGCAAGAAAAGGACATGTATTTACATCTAAGCATCCCAAGATAGTGGACGAAGATGGCGAAGATTCCATCTTGATTTCAACTTCAACTGCAGAGGCACTGGAATAAGAATTTCTTAATCTTGTGTTTGCATTTGTACTTGCATTGCCTCAGTTCATATATATTGGTGTGAAATGCAAATACAAGCACAAATGCAAGCATATAAAGGAAATGGAATATTCTCCATTTCTTGCGTCTGCACTTGCATTTGTATTTGCATTAAGTTCACACATGTTTGCTTGTACAGTACTTGCATTGCTCGTGTACATGTAGCAACCAGCCTTTACACTTCAAACCTCTTTTAAGCAATTTTCGGGGGTGGGGGGGGCTTGGACCTCCCCCTGGCTATGCCTCTGTCCTTTTTCCTAACTATACCAATTTTTTTAAGAAACAAAACTGGAAAGTAGTGAATTTCTTGGTGATTGTTAATTGTCGGCTTTGCTAAAATGAGGTGATAGGGATGAGGGTCAGCATTTTTGTTAAGGTTTGCAATAACAGGGACCAAATTGTGAATAACAGAGACCATTTATTGGCATGCAGTCCCAATTCAGGGTGAGTGTGGGAGGGGGGATGGCCCCCTTCCAATGGGTGGTATGCAATGTGTGCATTTTACATGTAGGCCATTTCTGACCAATTTGGGTGTTTGTTTTAACTTCTATGAAAGAGTCATTAGTAACCAAGCACAGCTTTATTTCCCTCATAATAAAGATCAAATAGCCCATCAACTTTAGCAGTTCTATGTTTATTTAGCAAGGGAAAGTTTTGTGTTTTGGCATGCGCCGGCTGGTCTATTGCAGTGTTTATTGTCTTTTGAAGCGTTGTGGCAATTATCGGCAAGTGGTGAAAAAATGACAACTCTGCCCTCCTTTGGCACAATTCTGCAAGTCGAATGGTGAAATGATCTTTATTTAAAGAAACAATATTCCAAGAAAGTTTTTAACAAGCACCATTTACATTCAGTCGCTTTTTTGGCAAGACCAACGTATTTTAATCTACAACCGAATACTCCTTCGTAACTATATTGTTCACATAGAATTTGTTTAAAATGTTATCTAAAGTGAAAATTAGCGTGAAATTAGCTGTTACAAGCAAAACAAGTTGCATATTTGTACAATAGCGGCAATAAACACAACACGGCAAAGATAAACAATAAAGTTATTACTATGACCTTTGCGTGGTTTGTTGACATCACTGAATTTTCCCGTTCGAAACCGCTTTAGATTTGTTTGTGGCCTAGCTTCGTGACTTTCGAGAGAGGCAAGGAACAATTCCTTCTTTTGTAGAATCGTTTGGACTTGTGTCCGCCCAATTTCAAACTTATCTGCTAGTTTCCGAGCACCTACGCTTGGGTTGGCCTTTGCATATTTTATGACATTGACTTTCTCACTTAGCTATAGAGAAAGACATTTACGCTTTTTATTAGACATTGTGGATCGGCCGAAGTGACGTTATCATGTGATCAGGATCACAGGCCCCGTCGTCAGCATGCTACTTTGCGGGCATTGATAGCTATTGGAGCGGCTTCACACATTTCTCGCTTTTTTCACAGCTAAATTATTGGCAGACATTTTGTAAAACAATTAACCCACTACTGACACACAATCTGATGTGACTCACTTGGGAAGCTCTTTCTACAGCTAAAAAATGACAAAAGAACTTCTTCGCGTCTATTCTTATATCCCCGGGTACCATGAATACTTGAGTATCTGGGAGCCAAAAGTCGATGAGATGTACATGTACACATTGAAACGAGAGCCACAAAATAAGGAAGACTCGAATGCTGTGGCAATTGTTCGCTAAAAATTGCGGAAATCTAGAGTTACACCCTAATAGAATAATGGAAAATTATGAAGTGATTGGACATATGTCTCTAAGTTGATGGCATTGTGGCTAACCAAATTTTTGAAATGGCCAACAAACGGGAAAGTTACGGTAAAGGGTAAGCGAGTTAACAGAGGTGGAAGTTATGGCCTGGAAATCCCTTGCGAGTATACGTTTGAAGGCAATTCATTCTCCATCACATGGCTGAAGAACAAGCAAATTAAAGAGGAATTTCTAGCTAAAGATTAAAGCATACTTAATAGAGCTGGCTGCCTAAAACAGCTAACAAATACAGCGTTTGTATGAGTGAAAAATCAGGACTTTGAAAACTGGCCGCTTAATAGAGGGTGACCCTTAATACAGGGCCGTTATATACAGGTTTGACTGTAGTTACATCAGAAAAGATATATGTCATGGAAGATACTGTAAGTGCAAAACCCTCTGGAATTAGAACCCTCATCCCTACCCTCACCCTCACCTTTACCCTCACCCTCATCCCTACCCTCACTCTTACCGTCTCCCTCACCCTTGGCCTCACCCTTGGCCTCACCCTTGGCCTCACCCTTACCCTTACGCTTACCCTTGCCCTCACCTTCCCTTGGCCTCACCAAAATGATATAGAGTTTTTAATATCCAATCCTTCTTCCTAAACTACCTGCAAAAACACAAACATTTAATTACCGTTTGGTGGTTTCTGAAATGATCCAACGATCTCTTTGTCAGCACAAAGTATCTGCTTTTAGAGGATGTCCGCCCAGGATGAAAGGAAGTCTTCCACAAGTAACCGCATTTCACCTCCGCAGTTGATGCTTGGGTTAAAATGGTTCGGCTTCCTTGTCTCTCAAACACGAAATTTCTTTCTTCGAAGTCATTCATGTTGCTTGAATATTAAAATCTCATTGTTTTATTTCATCCAAATTGTTCCACGGAATATTTATATAAGCTTACTTCGTTTTGTTTAGACAGTAACAATTGGCGCGCATAGCAGCATAACCTGTTGACCAGTCGACCGAAGCTTGGAAGTGGAGCGTGACTTCTTGCAGATTCTTGACAACCTAGGAATAATTGTTCCACTAGCTAATCCAAATCCAAGCCCAGATGACTGAATCATCCGTTAAATCAACTGGAAAGCCATTCATGAATTCGGGAGACCAGAAGCCCAAAACAAGTTCCTTCAAAACTCCATTCCTTCGTTGTTTGCTGGGAGAGTATTTTGCCTTACTGGGGTAGGGTAAAATCATCCAACTATTGTTCGGTTCAATTTCGTTTTTATACATGTATTTTGGTTAACTGTAATTTAAGATAGTTCCTTGTCTTATTTTTTCTCGATAAATTAAGAATAACGGCTGGACCTTTTTTGTTTTGGGGCATAAAACAGGCAAAAGACTTTATAAATCCTCGTACAATGCCACCCCCACCCCTACCTCAAAATAATTGTTGTTTTAAAAGGCTAGGCTGCTAATTTTATGATCCAGTCGTGCGTGGTCGCTTAGCCAATGAGGGCGCCATGTTGTTTTAGCACTTTGCACATTTCCTTTGCTGTTCCTTGTGAATATACTAACTAGTTCAAGATGGGGAGGCGATCCATTTCAACAACAAAGAGTGGGAAATTTATGAACCCCACTGATCAAGCAAGTAAGCTATAAAAATACTCATACTCGCTTCTTGAATTCTGTAGGTCCCTAACTGACCCCCTATTAAAATCATGGTCTCCAGATTTACTCACTCCAGCTCGATTTTGTTCATTTTATTAATAGGAAAGGAGGCAAGAAAACGAGAGTTGAAAAAGGTCAGTATCTAATGACGTTAAGGAACAAACGATACTGGTCACTTTAAGCTTTATACATGTACATCTACATCGGCAAACAGTTTGTTCGGGTATTGTCCACTTGGTGGCTTTGGGATGTGTTTCGTTTCAACTTTAAACTCATATAGGTTAGAATTTGGATATAAAGAGTCTTTTTTCAAGCATAATCGTATGCCAGGAATTTAACTTGACCACAATATAGACCACCTCGCATTTGTCTTAATTTAATTTGTACAATGTATTCAACTTTGGCAGAAAAAAGCATTGATCTTGCTGAAAAATGCTCCCCAAAGTAGCAAATTGGTGCATTGCATCTTGCAGAGAGGGTGTGCATCTATGTATCTTTTACAGTCAATCTGGATGTTTGTTCCCGCGCCACTTTGCAACACTCTTATGCAATGTCCGTGTATTGATTGGCAGTTTGCTCGGAGCAACTTGCAATTTCAAATTACAAATTGTTTCCCCCTGGTCTCATATACATCGTACAATGTTGGTGACAAAATGTATTAGGTATTGATTCAGTACTTTGAAGACAGATACGCTACTAGTTTTAACTAACTAACAAGAACTTCTAGAATGAGCGAAGAATGTTGTTCCTGTTCTTCAAGGTACATGTATACCAAACAACCAAATCAGAATCTCCCAAAAGGGTGTGCAGTTGGCGACTTTCGTAAACATTGATTCACAGGAACACTTGCATTTGAAAGAAACTTTCAGTAATGCACTCTCTCGCTTATCTGATTTGTACACGTGTTTACATTTGAAAGTAAGGGAAAGTGATTCACCATTTCTTCTGAAAAGCTTTTTAGAATCTCGAGGCTTACAGTGGCCAAAACTACAAACCAAGCAAATAGAACCACACGTCACTAAAACTGAGCCAAGGACCCTTTTCGCCTCATTTACATCGGACAATTGTGATAATAGTTTTGTGTGAAAGACCCAACCTTGAACTTATTTCTTGGTTTCGATGACCAGAGGGCAATTGCATTTTGTCTCTTTGAAATCAAGGTAATATTGCTAGCCATTGCAGTGTTGCAAAAAAAATCAAAGGGCTCTTCAAGCCATCTCGTTAATGCGTTAGAAGGTGAGGTTAATAAAAAAATAGGCAGTCTATGACTGCATGTAGCTTACTGCGCCTGTTATTACTTAGATTATCGTAGGTTCCCCCCCCCCCCCCCCCCCCCCCCCCCCCCCCCCCCCCCCCCCCCCCCCCCCCCCCCCCCCCCCCTTGCTCCCTGGATTTCCAAGCCGAGAGACCCCCCTCTCCTGCCCGGATTTGCAATAAAGTTTTGGAAGCCCTAAATTTACAGGTCAATCAATCAATCAATTAACTTTATTTAAACACAGTAAAACGGCTCAGTAAAACTGGTTTTCAGACATGCTATGCACTTAAATATAATCTAATCTAAATGATAACAAAAATATATAATATATATAATGAGAAAAAAAATATATGTAATCGCATTCAGAAGATTTTGTTTTTATAATTTTCAAAACCGTGGTGGCGAGTGCTATAAATTGGTGAAACATTTTAAAAATAATATTGCGTGACGCATCATGAACCCCCCCCCCCCCCCCCCCCCCCCCCCCCCCCCCCCCCCCCCCCCCCCCCCCCCCCCCCCCCCCCCCCCCCCCCGTGATTTCAAGACTAAATCGAAGTGAAATTTTTCTAGTTCCTAATAACTGCTTTGATTTTGCCATGTATTAGTTTTTCCTGGCTTCATAGTTTATTCAAAGTGTTGTCGCAAATACACAATATTTCCTTGAATGAAAATGTCTTTCCCTTGAATAAAAGAGTTAAACGCTTATCAGAATTCAGTGATTTTCTGCTTCCGGAAGGCTTAGCGATTTGTTTATCCTAATTGCAGCGCTAGCATCTACGAATTATATTATAAACATCACAAAATAATATTTAAATTCAGCAACCTACTTTATTATATCTAGTGTTTTCTAAAATTTCCGACTTTTCATGTGTATATAGAATGCAATTCTTATCCAATTTAGTTTAGTCTCAAGAGGAAAACGCGTCAAATTATCGCATCAAGGAAACTGTCGGCCACGCAAATTTGTTCAGCATCTGGCGAATTTCTCGCTCGACCGATTGTGGTCAAGTTTTCTAAATATTTGTCAAAAGCTACTAATAAGACAAAGAAACAGTCTATGAAATGTTTCTTACAAAGTAAATGGACGTTAAAAAATGTGACTTTCTTTACCGTAGTTTTCCAGGAATGCTTGAAAATTCTTAGTAAAGTCTGCCGCTTCGAGTATAAATTCTGAAAGAGGGCAAGATTTTCGTATAACCCCATACATTAATTATGCATACGCGCTATTATAAAAGAGAACAATAGAGAAAACAATAAACTGCCTTTGGGAATAGCATATATTATACAAGTCTTTTTCAAATTAGGTCTAAAATTTAGGAAGGCAGTGAATATGCAATAACCTAAGGTAATATAGAATTGGAAAAAGCGTGTTTTTTGGAAGTGAATTGTTGATACATATTCTAGGGGGGGGAGTACTCCTGACAATTAAGGGTAGGTGTGTGCCGCCTGAAGCATCAAAAGCAACCATTATAAACAATTGATAATTTTGTTTTACGAAATAATAGATTTCAATATATATTTTCTTGCTTTAAGTCTGCTATATTCTTTGCTAATTGAGCTACGTTGAGCACTCTAAGGCAACTCTCTTGCGTCAGGATTTCAATGCGATAAAGCTACGTTGAGCACTCTAAGGTATCTGTCTTGTCCGCTTCACGATTTCAATGTGATGGGAATAACACACCGACTGATTGATATTCCTCTTCTTTTTATAAGCGGAGAACGTTTTCTCTGTCTTGCTTGCCACTAAAATAATACATTGTCTTTTTGTTTGTTTTGTCAATTAGCTCCCATATAGTGCCAATATTTTTCCTTTAAAAAAAATCAACACGCTGAAATCGCTTATAATGCTTGCTTGATAAACTTTTGTTAACTAAATCAGCAAAATTATTACGTCTTTTGCATACTATTGCATAATCAAACCGTAATGGCAATGATTCAGTGTTCCAAAATAGAACAAAAGCCAAATCCATACTCTTGCACAATCAAACGGGAACATTTTTAGTTAGCTGAATACGCAAAATCTCACCTCTCTTGCATACTATTGCATAATCATGACACCTCAACATTTAATAACCATTCAAAATTGAAATTTCTCTTTAATAATCAAACCGTAATAGGAATGATTCAGTATTCCAATGACTACTGAAAAGGGACATTAACGTTAATTTTGCAGAAAAGCAAATCCATTGTATAATACAATCAAATTAGGCCCCTTCACGAGCAATGCATCAAAATAGAACGCGTGTTTTATTTCCGATTTGACAGCCTTGTCAGATAAATGACCACAAGTTGCTTCTTATTGTCTAAAATTAATTGCCGAATCGCTTAAGCTACCTGCTTTGGTGGCTTAAATTTAACTAGAGTTTAACTCAATTAAGCTGACTCGCTTAACTTTAAGCAAATTGGAAAACCAACTCTTTTGCTCTTCATGGTTAGTCATCAACGTATCGCAGAACATTCCTCACAATTTTTCTTTTCACGAACATTTCCGGTTGTCACTCGCTAAGCGACTTGAAAAATCGCTCTTCAGGGTTAGTCATCCCAGGTGCACAACGTATCGCAGAACATTCCTGACAATTTTTCTTTTCACGACATTTCCACTTGTCACTCGCTAAGCGACTTCAAAAATCGCTCCTCGCGGTTAATCTTCCCGAGTAGACAAGGTATCGCAGAACATTCCTGCCAATTTCTAGAATTTTCTATCAATTTTCTATTTAAGTGCTTAAAACCACAAAAACAATAAATCCAAGATAAGAAACAATCTGTCAGGTGATGAGGTCATAGCTTTAAAACATTTGTAACACAACTCTGCTATAAACCCGCGTATAAACCTCAGAAAGCAGACAAACATACAAGGTGAAATTTCTTAGCTTCGTCGAGCGCGGAAAATGTCAGCGATAAACCTCAAAAAGCAAACAAAGATACAGGGTGAAATTTCTTAGCTTCGTCGAGCGCGGAAAATGTCAAAGCGCAACTCACCCAAATCACTGTAAATAAGAACTGTACGCGAAAAATGTCAAAGCGCAACTCACGCAAATCACTGTAAATAAGAACTGTAATACCCTTGTGGTGAGGTCATAGCTCTAAGAACTGTAATACCTTTGTGGTAACGTAACATAAGACATAACAAGTTCATGACAATTCAATACCCTAGGGAAATTAACAATAGGTCCGGGGGTGCCCCTCAAAAATTTTAGTGGCGGTATGTGACGCACTTCTTGAAATCCTAACCTGTTTAACCCACGGTATCCTCGGTGCCCTAATATAGCTTCTATAAAAAAGAAATAAGTAACCCCCCCCCGGACAAATGTTAACAAAACTAAACAAAGAACCTTTGTTAACAACTTTTGCCCCTTTTTTTCGTTGTGAATCGTACATCTCGTTTATGCGCAAGCGCATTAGCGAGATAAAAAATCACTTTATTTAAGTGTCAAGGTATTTAGCGCGCAAGCACTAATTGGGGACACTAAATATAGAAACAAATATTGCAAATAAAACATAACACGTTAAAAATCCCAACTGGCAGGAGGCAAACCAGTTGGCTATTTTACAAGCGTGGCCGAGGAGTTGGACTCGGGACTACCGTGAAACAACTCCAGATAGTGGTTAGAGCGGGACTTGAACTCGGGACCACCGGGTTTCAAGTCCAGCGCCCTAATCACTCGACCACGCTGCCTCCTCCAAAAAATCAACTTGCAATATTCTGGTACAAATTTGAATTTGCATGTTGCTCCGAGCAACTGCCAATGAAAACACCAACATTACCTAACAATGTTGCAAAGTGGCTGTTTCTTTGCAGCATTTGTATGGTGATAGTGACTTTGTATGCAAAATTTGCCTACTCCCATACATACATAAGTGTATTTGCATTGTATGGAATATTGGATCTTTTCAGTTTGAATGCCAGTCGTTCAAGGCCTGGTGTCTGTCATTGTGTTGTTTCATAATACTGGGTCAATCCAGGGAGGAATAGGAATTCTCCTAGTTGCTTCATGCATGTTCAGTGAAAACAGGCCTGACATTAGTGTTAGCATAAGCACAAGCATAAGCATAAGGATCAGTGTTTATTTTCACTTAATGCAAATTCTTATGATTCCACTTATGCTTATGCTTATGTTACAAGTAAAAACAAGGATTTAAACTTCAGCCATGCAGGCCACCTATGGCTCATGTTTGACTTGAAGTTAAACAGTTTGAAATTCTCTTTGTAATATCCCTGTCTCTGTGCGAGATATAATGCACAAATATGATGTTTCTGTCCAAAATCCAAAATTTAGGAAACAGTTAGCAGTGTTCTCAGTTGAACCCGTAACCCATAACACCTGTGAGGGGTGTCACTAGTGAGTGTTACAGCTGTGAATCAAGGTGTTTCAATACAAACTTTAGTAAGACGTTTTGGCCATGGGCCACATTGTTACGGCTGTTAACAGAAATGGAACAGTTGATTAAAAAGTTATCGAGAACCCTGCAGTTAGGTAGTCTGTTTAAGAAGGATGTTCCTTAGAAGTAATGATAATTATTTATATGTAAAAATCCAGATGGAGGAAAGCTGACAACATCTGATAACAACATCTGTGCTAGCAGTCCTGTCCTCCAGAAACTTGGGATGCAAAAGAATCCTGTCTGTAACATACCAGCACCCTTAGTGCTGGTATCTAGTGGCTTGTTGGCAATTTCTTTGAAAGGCAACATTAGTAGCTAGAAAAAGTATATGAAATGTGTGGATGTAGATTTGGAGGAATTCATGAGTCTGGTATCATATTAAATTCTCCCCATCAAATCAGTTGGTAATACATGGCACATAACAGTACTAATAATGTACCTGTAGACTACATGTACACTCTAGTTTAACATTCTTATTAGACTTATGTAGCCACCCTGAGGTTTGCATCAATTTACGATGTTGCCTTTTTTTTAAATCACAGAATAAGAAGCAGAGGAAAATGGTTCGAGAAGCTGTCTTAAAATCCAAGGACCCAAGAAGAATTTTGGAAGAAATCGAGAAAATTGAAACTCTGGGTAAAACACTTTTTTACTGTTATTCTAAAAATTTTGTGGTTAGCATAAGCAAATCAAATAATCAGCGTACCAACAACTTTCAAATGAAACAACAATACTCAGCTTTGATTGCATTCTCTCTTGTCAGAAAATGATGCCGGGCCAATCCCTCTTCCAAATGACAAAGCACTGAAAGACAAGAAAAGAAAGCTGAAAGAGACACTCGATAGGATGGTCAATCTTCTTGTAAGTGCATGCATTGCAATTCAGATTAATAACAATGTGTTGTAGATTGTATATTGTAAAGTAGTTACATGTAAAGGCCTATTTACACAATTCAGTCACAATTCATTCACAATTCAGTACGATTTTTAATGCAATTTTTGTCGTGCTCTCCAATGCAACTTTTGTCACAAATGTAAACTAGCAGCGATTTCCTGTGCGATTTGGTTGCGACATTTGCTTTGATTTGCTGTGATTTCCCAGAAATTCGCACTTAAATTCGCTGCCTGTTTACACGTGCAATTTGTGTGTGACAAAAATTGCATCGACAAGTGCGACAAAAATCGCATCAAAAATCGCATGTGTAAATGGGCCTTAAGGTGGTACTGGAGGCTAATTCGACCATTTTTTGCCACAATCTATGTGCATTAAAACTGACAAAATAATTGTTCAATCTTGATAATATTTTCACATTTAAAACATTATTGCATGTAAATTTGATTAAAATTTTTTTCATTCTGAAAAAATGAAAGGAATTCCTGTAATTTGATATTTTAAAGGGTGTGGTCAAAACCTTCATATGTCACCTTTTGCCATATTATGCAAAGAGAAATCCTTCCACTTCAAAATGCTTTGGGCAATGAATATATAAGGTTGAAACCTAAAATTGCGTGGTGGGAGTACGTCATGGAAAAGTGAAAGGAAATAAATATATTACCAGAAATGTAATCGCATGTCATTATAAAATATGCGGTTCCACTGTGGGACCCACATTCGAAAGCATTTGACGTACTCCCACAAAAAAGTTCGTACGCATATGTAAATTAAGTCTGCCAAGTTTCACGTCCTCTTGATAAACGTACGAAAAGAAATATGAATTTACATGCTTCCACCTTAGAAATAACATGTTCTTAACTGCACAAAATCAAGCTAAACTGCAAAGAAATCGCTGTGAAAGCTCATGCATCGAACTGTTTTCAATGGCAGCCATATTGTTGTTGTCTACAGCAGGATGCAACTGCATTTAACGCAGTATGGTGTTCGTATTTTTACCGCAAAAACAGTCTTAGAAACGAAACTTTGATTGTTCATATCTCAAAAGGGTTTGGTTATCCTGGCCTAAAATTTGGCGTGCGCATTTTTTTTTAGATTATCTTTAACCTGTTAAAAAATCACTGCAATCCAAAAACATCACTTTAGCCTCCAGTACCACCTTAAGGTATATTGAACAAGTTGTTAATTATGCATCAGACTTTTTCATCAGAAAGCCAGTGGTTCAAGTCCATTTCTACATTGTGTTGATTCCTTAGAAAAGTTTTCTCCTCTCAGGTGTATAAGAAAGTCAGTGACAGTGAACCCCTTTGGGGGCTGAGTGGTAATCCTGCAATAGAATAGCACCCTTTCATTAGCCGTTGCAACCTCCTCAGCAGGTAGATAGTATCAGTGCTGTTGTTAATGAGGGCCATATTTAGCTTTTTGCAATTATTTTTCTGTATGTTCAGACTATTTCTGTCATTTTGCTCTCTCACAGGAGAAAGATGACCCTTCTCATTCAGGACAAGTGAGACAGTGAGTAAAACCAGTCCCCATGGTTAAATCATCTATAGTAATTTAATTCTGACTAAATGTAACTTTCATTACAGATTGATTGCTGACAGTGAGAGAAAACGTTTGCAAGCCCAGATGTCGGCACATGGTAACGCTTCTTTGAATGTGTTGTTGTCTAGTCATACTATGTAATTCAGCTATTAGCAGCAAGCCATTACCCCCCCCCCCCCCCCCCCCACCCCTCTTGAAATAAAGCAAGAAGCAGAAAGCAGACAAGGCAGTCAGATTATACTCAAGCTGGTTATACTTTTAAGGTCCCTGAAACTCTATAACAAAGTTGTGGACCGTGTATTATGTCAGGGTTAAACTCTATTGTCGCAAACAAAGGTGATGTAGTTGACCCAGGTTTTTAGCCAGAAATTGAAAACTGTGTGTCCTGAAGACATGTATCTCATGAAATTTCTAAAAGGTTGCTGTGAATTTTCCAAAATTTTTTTTTTCAAAAAGTGGGCATCCATAGGACACCCAGATGGCCTTCTGGCTGAAACCTTGAAATGAACTTTACTAAAACTCTGGACTAGTGACATGTTGCAACACAAGCTAGTATAGTTGTAGGTTTTGTACCTGCACTTGTCACTTTGGGCTTCTGAAAACATATGTATATAAAACTAAGTAGTAGAGCTCAGTGCAACAACAGAAGGATCACATATCTAAGATAGATTTTTTTCTTTGGTTTGTGCTTTTGATCATATTTATAGTAAACAACATTAAGGTTACATTTCAGTGACCCTTTTGATGAAATGTCAAGTATTGGATTTAAATTAATTTCTTAATGACTGCTTTTTGTTACAGAGTTAAGACAAAGAGCTCTAGCAGAGGTGAGTAAATCAGATAACCCAGAAACATGAATATGAATACATGCATAAAATTATTGTGGGCCTTCAGAAGTTTGTGTTGTTTTTTTCCTTTTCTGCTGCTGTGAAATTTGTTTATTGTTACTATTGTTTTTGATCTTTTTTAGTGTTATGTACTTATTGACTGAGTGGTAGGGCCAGATGGGAAAATATTTGGCTTAAGGTCATGGTGTTAGACAGTGTGCAGCGATGTCTGTGTGCCATGACTGAGAGTCAATAAGTATTTTATCATATGGCCAGTTTGGAGACAAAATTGTTTTAAATTTTCACACGCAAGGCCATACATTTTTGTAGTAGGGCCATATGGCTTTTTCCAGCCCCGCTCACACAAATGCATACAGCCCTCATACTGTATGGGACTTTCATCGATGGTTTTGTAAAAAGGCTCACAGGGCTGTACGGGTCATATAATAAGTGAAAATATTGTCAGAGGCTGCTAGATACAGTACAATGTATATGGAACATAATGCATGGGTGCGCAGAGATGTGAAACTTATCTTGGTGTGTTCAGTGACTGTGTGTGCAGTAAACAAGTGAGATATTGAATTGAACACCAGGCAAGCAGACAGCAGTATTGTTTTGTTTATTATAAATGACACTAAGTACAAAGTTTTAAGCAATTTTCTGAAGATTTTGGAAAATTTTCTGAATGCTGTCTGAAGGTTCAACAAACATTTCCGATCATTTTCAAAGATTGCCGAAGATATCCGAATATTTCCCAGCAAGATCCGAAGATGTTTCAATTTTAGACCAATACCTTTGATCTTATTTGACATTTGTTACTTCAAGAGCAAACATGATAGCTTCACTCTTCACAGTGGAGATAAAATAAATATCAAGTCATGTGTTGAGATATGATTTTTCTGCAGTGAGGGAAATCCTTGTATTTCACGAAATTTTTTTATAATAATGCCATATCTAGCAGCCTTTCCCTCGCACAATCTTGTAAACCTAGTATGCCTTATCAGTATGATTGCCAGAAGATCTAACATCCCAATTCATAATTGTGGCCAAAATAAGGCTTCAAGTTTTAAAGAGTTATATTATCCTAGTAACTTATAGTTTACTTCAGTCTACAGTTTCATTTTGAATCCATCTCTGTGTCTCTTTGATTTTTTTTGGGTTTGAGTCTGAACATGATTTTAAAACATGAATGCATGATTGTGATGTGATTGATTTTCAGGAAGCTAGGATACCGGCCGATATCCCCTTACCTCCCAACATCCCTTTGCCACATGCAGGTGTGTTTTCTCATCATTGTATTCACGAGATGGCTCATAGAGCCCATTTGATTAAAAATTCTAAACCAATCAGACAACCAATTAGATTGTAAAGCTCAATCTAGCTTGCATGTGAAGCCACACTGCAGAAAATAATATTATACAGGGGAATATTTATAGAATTTATGAAAACTATACCGTCAATATATTATTATTATCTCAGGTGTGAGGGTAAGCATAGCTCTTGCTACTTGCACAATTGAAGTCTTAGTAATGCCACCATTGTTTAAATCTTTCAGGGATGTTGATGCCTAGTGATATTCCTCTCCCTGGACCATTACCTGGACAACTGTAAGTTTCTGTACAACATTTACTGATCTTGGTTATAACAATATTAACACTGTTGATAGCAGTTTCATTAAATGTGGCTTCCAGTAGTTTGGACTCAGGTAACCACCAACTTTGTCTTGATTTTTCACTTAAATAGTTATGAAAACTCATCCTTCTACTGTACTTTCACTTGACTTTGATTAGCTTTGACACCCACATTTATTAGAAGTTATTGAAACACCATATAATGTGTAGTTAGTGTTACAAGGGATCGAGTGCTGTAGCATCGTAGACTTTTATTAGCATAACTTATAGTTAGCATATACTGTGGTCTGTTGTAGTGTTTATTGTGCCCTACACTAATAAAAGAATATGATGCTATGCAAAGTAAACTATATGCTACCCTTATAGATACTATAATGCTACAACACTACCTAGTATTGCAACAGAAACTATATGATGTGCTAATAAAGAATATAGTTATGCAACACTACGGTCCATTAAAAACGTTAAGTGTATGTAGTACGTTTAATACTGCTGCTGTCTTTTTTTAGATGACCATGTGTAGGCTGCACCCCAAACTCAGTGTCATAACATAAACCCTGTATCAAATGCTTGTACCCAAGTATAACTGAACTACCCCAGGAGCTTTTTCCTTTAAAAAAAGTGCAATCTAATATGCAGACACACAAGCTGCGGTTACTGAACACCCTTATTTTCTTTGTTAGGTCCCTTCCTCCAGGTTTAATTCCCCCTGGTCCACCCCCAGGTCCCCCACCAACACTTCCTGCAGGACTCCTCCCACCTGGACCCCCACCTGGACCCCCGCCTGGTGCCCCACCAGCAAACATTCCCCCACCGCCTCCCCCAGGAATAGCGCCTGATGATTCAGAGGGAAAATCATATGATGATGGTGGTGATAGCGAGGGAAGCACCAGCGAATCAGGTGGTGAAGAGGAGGAGTATGACCCGGCAGTTCCCCTGGAGAGGTTGGAAGGAGACAACGATGGTCAACAGCTTGGCGAACAAGGTGACAACACTGATGAAGAGATGGATAGTGAAGGAGGTAAAAAACGTTTTTGGTACTTAATAGAGTGTTCTAACTGACGTCAAATCAAAATTCAGAAGCATTAAACAACAGTCTTCGATTCCAAAATGTTTATGTAATTGTAGAGAGTTTAAAACTACACATCTGGGCCAAATTTTGAAGCGCCAAAGCATTTTGTTCAAGAGTTATAGGCAAACAAGTATTAAACATTTTTAATAAGAAATGTATAAAGCGGCCATCTTGGTGCCCCACTTAGGGACACCAACATGGCGGCCAAAAATTCAAAGTTTTAATTATGCCAAAAATCTCATCACAAAATATTGTATATAAGTATCTTTCAACTGGTTCAACTTTGTTTATTTTGACAGCTTATCTGGAAAAGTGTGACGAAATTGTGTGACACATTTAAAACCTTTACAAATCGGAAAGCAAAACATGGTTAAAACCTGAAACGTTTTGTGAAAGATTATAACACTGGTATCCACATACCATGTTAAAACAGCTTTGTAGGATGTATACTTTAGATTTTTTAATTTTTATGACGTCATGTGCAAACACTCTACATGGTGCACTGAACTTAATACATGGTGAAAATCTAAACCACTAATGAAATTAATTTCTACTCATAACTAGTGCTGCTACGATACACCGGTGCACCGGTGAACCGCGATATTTTTTGTCACGATACAAATATCGATATTTGAACAACATATTGCGATATTATGATATTATGATTCTTCATCAACATTCAGAAATGACTGTCTTAAATGACTCCTTATCCAAGTCCAAGCCTTTTTATAGCTATTTAGTAAACAAAAGAACAAGAAAGTTCCATCCTTGCTTCGTATAGCTTCGCATGCTTCCGACACATATTTTTCATAATTAGTTGTCAGCTGACACAGTCTTGCATGCCCACAGGAAAAACATGCGGTTCGTCGCAAAATGTCTTCCCGTGTTGGTGGAAAAATGATTGTATGTAATGATGTATCGTATCGTGTATCGTATCATGGCACTTATATCAAGATATGTATTGTATTGTGAGAAAATGTATCATTGCAGCCCTACTCATAACTACTATAGTTTCTAGAAGACCCTAGGACCCTTGTTTTAACTTTTTTTTCATAAATATCAATGTAAAATCTAAAAATACGAAAAAAGCAAGTGACACACTCGAACACCAACCCCGCGGCCTGGCCAGTACCTTACGCATGCGCACCAGCCATATCACCCTGGCAGTGGCAGCCATGGATAGCTGTTTCATCCTAGTTAGGACTCATCAGCATACCTCAGGGTGATATGGCTATGCATATGCCTAAGGTACTGGCCAGGCCGTGGGGTTGGTGTTCGAGTGTGTCACTTGCTTTTTTCGTATTTTTAATTAAAATCTACTGCAAATTAATATTATTTTTACGAATTATTTCCATAATCATTTGACAGGACAGTTTTGGTACATTAGAGTGACCATTTATCACAACACTGGACCATTACTGACACTGCCCTTTAAAAGTCATACTCATATTAAATTTTTTACTCATCTCCTATCTTGAGGTCTCTGTTATTCAATACATGTACATAGCGATCAATAAGGTCATTTGCTCTTTTTGAGTGGATGTGGTTAAATAAATACATTGAGTGGGTTTCAATAAATTTCTCTGCTTTGCTACAGAGTCAAGAGGACGTCAAAGAACAGTGAGATTTGCTGATGAAGTTGAGCCAAGTGAAGGCCAATCCTCAAAAAGTTCCAATACCTCATCCATTCAAGATTTCCTCCTCAAAATGGCTGGCCAGCCTCTTCCAGATAAACAGGTACATAATAGGTGGTTTGCAACCAATCTCTAGAGACATAGATAACAATAGTGAAACGAACAAATGCTGGTGGACGAACAAAAGGAGCTAATGAGAGAACTATTGTTTATGTCCACCAGCATGGCGGCGATGACGTAACATGAAAACCACCTATATAATATAACACACGCCTTTTTTAATGCAGTGGCCCAGTCTGAGTGGATAACTTAACTTCAACCTTGTTCCCAGTGCCCTCCCTGTTTTCAAAATGGCGGGGTGGGCGTTGAAAACCTGGTCAAGGCTGACAAAATACTTCACGAATCACATGATGTTTACAGAGGTTATTTTCAGCGATAGGCAGCCGTGTTTGTTTTCTGGCGATCTTAAACCATTGTACAAATGAAACAGACATTTCATTACATGTGTGATTGTTCTACCCGACAAAATACTCCTGACTTGCCATTTTTAAAGTGGAGAAGGGCCCTAGGGTCGAGTTTGCCGTAGCTTTTTACTTTCTTAACTTGCTAATAAGTCCATAAACTTGCAAACAAACAAAAAAGGATCAGTGTGGACCTCAGTAACATTATTTTAATTGCAAGTTACAGAAGGTATTATTTATTGATTTTTTTATATATTTTTTTTTCAATGCAGAAAGAATCAGAGGATCAAGGAGACCAAACCAAAAGAAACACAATGCTGGGAAGTCAACCACCAGGACCACCCCCGGGGCCACCCCCCGGTCAGCTTCCCCTGGGAAATCAACCTGGAGCACTACCAATCCAACCCAACTTTGCAATCAGACCACCCCCGCGAATGTTTCCCCCTGGTCCCCCACCTGGCAGGCCCCCAGGTCCTCCCCCTGGGATGCCTGGTATGGTCCCACCAGGTCCACCCCCAGGATTACCACCTAACATGATGCCACATGCTATGGTAAGGGGACCAAGACCTCTGATGCAGCAGCCAATGCCGCTACCATTAAGACCTGGCATGGCACGACCCCCTGGTCCACCCCCTGGCATGGTCCCCCCTCCACCTCACGGTGCCGTGTTATCAGCGCCTCCGACGTTTATTAGTAAACCTCCCATGGCTAATCCAACACCTGACAGTGGAAAAGGTAAGTTCAACACTGATATTGTAGTTGTTGTTCCAAATAACTATTTTCATTACCATCATTATATTTTTTGCGGAGGCTGGAGGCTTAGTGATTGCACATCGATCTAAAAATTTGAAACTCAATGATTGGTGGTGAAGTTGTTGAAAAAATAACTCACTGTATTGTGAAGAACTCTCATTCTATCCAGTTATGAAGCGACCTAACCAGTTGCAAGAGAACGCCATGGACTTCTAGTTGCAAAGAATACCCTCAAAAAATCTGATGCTCTTACGGGATTCGAACTTATGATAGTGAATGTGCTCTTGAGGAGTGCTTTCCTGAGGCACATGATGTTCTGTTTATTATTCTGGACATGGTGATTCTAACTTTTGAGCTTGTGGGTTACGTTTGCAACCGTTCAAATAAAAAAAGTAGTGAGCATCACTTTCCAGTTGTACTGTTTGTTATGTTGGACAATGTGATTCAAAGTTTTGAGCATGTGGATAAACTGATCCTGAATTGTGACCAATCAGATGGAAGCTCCGTAGGGCGTTCTTTGCTGTGGTGTCGTTTGTTTGTCTTTTTAATATTCTACAAATGTAATGACGTTAACTTGAGCTCTCTTACAAGAAAGAGGGATAACGCTTTTAAACATAACTGATTTTGCCTTTGAACCTTGTAGGAGCAACAATTAGCAAAGAAGCAACAGCAACCATAAGCGCCAAACCACAACTACGAAACACACAAGCAGAGTTAACAAAACTCATACCTACCGCATTACGAGTCAAACGGGACCAACCCAAGAGCAAATCCAAGCTTCGGCCAGCGGGTTCTGGACCAGAGACTCTTGAAACTATACCGCAACACGTTTCACAACCGAAGGTTGCTGAAACCGGGACCAAAGACGATGCATATGCGCTCTTTATGAAAGAAATGCAAGGACTTTTGTAAATGAACAACAGTTATTCCATGTATGTTATGTTTTCGGTCGCTCAAACAAAAGTCAACGAGAGTTTACGAGAGTTCAGACCTTTATAGACTCTTCTAAAGGGCTAGAGAAGTAGCACTTGAATGGGAAAAATAACAATTGGAACCGAGTCAAACTATTTGACTGTGCACAAGAGTCGACAAGAATGCATGAAATCGCAGAACAGACAAGGCAAGAGTTGAACATGGCGTTTCGGCAGTAATTAGAATGCACCGTTGTATTATACTTTACAACTGGACTTGCATTTGGCTATCTCGGTGTGTTTTTTACGTGACTTATTCTCCTTCTTTCGATTCGTGTAATAAACCCAACCATTGACCTAAGCAAACAACAACTGTTTATTGTTTTGCTCCTTTAATTTGTAGTCTGGGAAAACAAAGTTTATTCGACGCCATAACTATTATCATTATAACAGTTATAGCTCTAGGTTGACGAGATATCTCCAAACCCCACACCCTACTCACACCCCCTAACCCTCCATAGAACAGTGTCTCAGTCTCTCAACGATTTTATCATGGCTGATAAAGTCGAAAGAACACGTCAGCGTAAAGCAGCTGTCTTTCAACTTTTTCAAAAGTAAAAAAAAAAACACGTTTGCGATTTGATGCAATCTTCAAAAGATTCCATGTAGAATGCTATTTGTGAATTTAATTTATAAAATAAGCGATATACGACGCGCGCGCTCATTGGCTGAAAGCCATGTACGATAACTATGGAAAAATCGATTCGCCGATGTTCCAGACTTTGGATACACGCTACTGTAAGCAAATCATCATAAGGAGTTGAGTTCGAAAAGTTAAGAAGAGTTCTCAGAGAAAATGCATTAGTTGATTCCAATTTTTGAGACGCGCGTTTACTTATGCCTATGAGAAGCGGGGACGCGTATTCCAGGTGAGGCAAAATGAAAGCCTTGTAAAGTTTAATCATGATATCTTGAGGAATAAGTTTACGAATACGACGAAGAATTGTAAGTCGCTATGTGCATCAGGTTGTTCAAAACAAGTCCAGATGACGCGTATTAAATTTTAGGTGGCCGCTTAATAGGGGTAAAACAATAGGAAAACCCTCATCGGGACCGCCAAAAGATGGCCGCGGTCGTTCGGGACTTCGATAACTGGCCGCTTAAAAAATAGTGGCCGTAATAGGGGTTCGACTGTACCAGTGATCAAGGAGTAATGCGAGTAGGGTGGATGTTGTTGTTGAGTGAATTTTGACTAACTGTCACTACAAAATTCTGTTGTATTTGCAATCTTGTACCTCAGTTTTGTAATCGGTTTGTATTTTAACTACCAGCTGGGTGGAAAGAAAACAAATAGAAAACGAAAAAAAATGCGTTTTATGAACTGAAAGATTCACAGCAACCTCAAAACAAGTCAGTCATTTGAAGACGAAGATATGTGGTCACAGCGTATTAGCTGTCCTAGCTAGATTACTTACACTCGCCTTTGACTTAAATTTCTTAGAGCTCCTTTTTTCAACGCTGTCGGGCCGGTTAGGCTAGCCTCCTAAATATATTCAGGAAATGTTTATCCTGCGGAACAGCAGCTACAATCTTCGCGGTAATCTGAAGCTAATTCATCCTCGCCCGACGTCATCACATATGCTACACTCCTTTACCTACCAGGCCGCAAAACAGTGGAACGACCTACCCGACAAGATCAGAACTTTAGAGTCTCGGCGAGTTTAAAAATAACTTACGACGACTCTCATTAACATCCTCGCATGAATGTGACTGTAAATTTTGCAATTGAATTTTACATTTGTATATTAGTACTGTAGTTTTATCATTTTTATTTATTTATTATTATTTTTTCATTTTATCATGCTACCTGTATTTTCCTAATAATTTGTATAATTGTACATATACCTGGATTTTTGAAAACGATATCACCCTAGCTAATTAAGCGTTTGTGAGCGTTCTTGGCCTTTTTTTTTGTCGTTCAAAAACCTCTTTCCAAACCCTCCAATATAAAAACTAAAGACTGTCGCTAGTCTTTTTTTCTCTCGCTCTCGCTTCCTTTCCCTGCTCTCTCTCTTCTCTGTGATTTTCGGGCTGATCGGGCTCATAAAAACCCTTGGGCTAGTTGTAGTGAAATTGCTGTAATTTTCGTTGATCACGTTTTCAAAAATCCAGGTATACATAGATGTTAGTCTATCTTTATATCTATTATTTATTATGTATATTCTTAGTTATTTTAAATTTACATTTGCATTTAAACGGGCCTCGGCTCATTTGCGATATCTGGTTAAATTAATTTTACCTACCTACCTTGTATGGTTCTTGTTGAGTTGAGATCTTGTCACAAGATTTTCTTGCGCTTTTTAAAGGATACAGTATTTTGGTGACAATTATCCGTGAAACTTTGAATTTGTGAATACAGTACGTAACAGGCTATTGGGGCACTTTTTTTTCGCGCGAACCTGCATTTATTAGGTTCAACAGTTGCCACAAGCCTCTATTAAACTGTGTTGTATTCAAATAAAGTAACGTTTATACCACGCATATTAAAATGCTTATTTCTGACGAAACCCCGAGAGGAACCAATTCCCCGAGGGTGGCCGCTTAATAGGGATTTGCTTTTTGCGTCGACGAAGGAGACGCTTCCTAATCTTGTCGGCTAGGCGGAACGAATCGAGAAAAGTGTCGGTACCAAATCGGCGCCATCTTGAAACGTCACAACAGTATCCAGCATTCTTAGCGCGTCGTCTAGGCTAAGCGGAACGAATCGAGAAAAGTGTCGGTACCAAATCGGCGCCATCTTGAAACGTCACAATAGTATTCAGCACTCCCAGCGCGTGGAAATCAGGCATCATCCTGGGGAGCTGGGGTTCCGAAATGTCACATGTGAATAATCTATTTGTCTTGATTTAGTTTCGGATATTTTCACGATTTTGGAATCGTACGGCTCAATATTTCAATGCCTACTAAAAGTACGCAGTGGAAAAATTGGACGAAGGTTCTTCTCCGGACCAAGTAAGTTGTTGGGTCTCTTTGGAAGTTACAGATTTTCCTCGCTACCGTTCTGGTATGTTTTGAATGTTCTATCTTGATTTTGCTGTGGTTCTCTGCCTGATTTGGGAAGCTTTCACCTAAATACCGACGTCGTTCTTCTCGATGTTCTACGGTACGGTGCAATTCGCTTATGTCTTGTAGCAATGATTCACTGACGGCCGCGCCAGGCGAACGCAGATTAACTTTACAGTGCTCGAAATTGCGCCTGTATCGGGCGCATTTGCGACTAAAGATTTCGCAGTTTTGTGACTAAAATTTGTCTAGCTAATAAAGGAATTATATTCAACAGTCTTGTGTCTTACTTGCAACTGGTAGTTGTAATTTTATCCGAAAAATCCTGCGAAATTCACGTTGAATGTTGCGTGGCTTAAACGTCGATTTCATGCTTCACTAACGCGGTGTCCAAAAACAGGTTTTCTCAGAAATTTCTCATTTCCGGTTCCGGTATTAGTACATGTACTGAGGAGTATGATTTCAGAATCGGAGAAATAACCGAAAAGAAATCAAAACAAATATACTATTTACATGTCGGAAAAATCTGAGACCTTTCGGAGTACACAGCACAGCAGGATTTTGACCGATTCCACGGCGATAGCGTGAATTTGTTTGATGACGGCCCGACGTTTTTGCCTGCGTGACTTATCTCGCGACATAAGCCCTTTTAAACAGTGGCTGAATTAATTCATGAAACTGAGGTACTAGGTCAAGACGAGGTGCCACGGGATAAGGAGACGCACTATAATCTATGATTACTACTAGTTTACTGATTATAAAAAAAACAATGATCAAACATCAGCAATTATGTGATCGATTCTGGTCTTTGCCGTCTTTACAAGCCGTTTTCAGCTGCGGCAGTCACCATGAAGTTTGCACTACTGCCGAGCAAAGGCCCTGGGAACGAGGTTACGGACAGCAACCAGGCCTTCTTTCATTTCAAAATGGCGGCTCAAGTGTGTTTTCGCCGCTTTCGTTCACTGCAAAAACGTTTCTTAAATGTGGCTTACACCCGATCCAAAGGACCTTTTATGAACACAAGAACACCTCTTCCAGATCTGAGACCACCAGCTCTGTGTTCATTTTCTATAACAAGAACACTCTGCTCTGATGGACGACAGAATGATGATGATCCTAATGCTAAAATCAAAAGTACGAATTTGGTCATCACTCAAGGACCTATCGGGTGGCTTTTGAAGACCGTTAACCTGTGGCTCCTTCAGAGGTTCATTGATCACGATTTTGAGGAGCGTGAATTTCTACGAGGAGCAAAGCAAGCCTTGTGTGTTATCTCAGATCTACTGAACAGACAGAGCTGGGACGAAATGGAAGGTGTATTGTCCGAAAATCTTACTAGTAATATTAAAAACAACACGGACGTGATTGAAAAGCTAGGTCCAGCGGTCACTTTGCAGCAGATTTTGTCAGCAAGCATACAGAAAGTGCAAGTTGGTTTTGTGGAGAACGGGAAAGGGAAATTGGTCGACATCCAAGTAGGCTTCATGTGTTCAACTGAGAAGAAAGATGAGATCTTTGAAAAGCAGCTGGGAAACGTTAAAATAATTGGTATTCCAGCTCCCAAGATTACATATTACACATTCAGGAAATATATTTTCCCTGATTCAGTTAGTGACTGGCAAGTAGACGCCATTTCACGACAATAACATAAACAATAACATGCATGCCCCTACAAGTTTTCTTTACTTTTCTGTTGGTAAAAATAGAATACTTTACAGTTTTTCTAAATTCTGAAATTTATCTTCTTTGTTGTCTAGCAAAAGACAAGCAACAAGAAATGGCAGACTGATTTGCTGCCTTTAAATTATACAACTATTTGATCCTAGGTTTAAAGTGACAACCCTCCAAGTTGTGACCATTTTAGGTGCTGCAACTAACATTTTGGTACTGGTGAACTGATGAAATAAAGATTTGCTCATGTTACAGCAAAATCTAAAAAGTCAGTTGCCCAATGACCACTAAAGAAAAAATTCAACTTGGAGGGTTGAGTGCATTCAGCTTCTAAGCTATAGTAATGCAATGGTACTATGATGAACCAATATTTTGAGTTGTGTATGCAGCAACCATGTGATATAACAAGAATTTCTGATGCAAGGAGCAAAATGTTCAAAGCAGTTGCAGTTGCTCGAAGGAACTTTCATCTCAGTGATTGGACTGGAAAAGTTTAATATTTGGGGTACGTTCTCACTTATGAGAGGTGGTTGCATGTGTAGGTTTAAAGAGGCATTGCCACCCAGATTTTGCTGTGTTTTGGTCAAAATACACAATATA
Source organism: Dendrophyllia cribrosa (assembly GCA_024195265.1). Taxonomy (NCBI): domain Eukaryota; kingdom Metazoa; phylum Cnidaria; class Anthozoa; order Scleractinia; family Dendrophylliidae; genus Dendrophyllia; species Dendrophyllia cribrosa. Next base: position 25,639,917 of record JAJLRJ010000009.1, read on the forward strand.
TGACAAAGTACCTTTGCTCAAACATAAAATTGCTTTTAGAACACCAAGAAAATAATATCAAGTGATTTCTTCAAGGAAGAACAAACCATAAGTTTTTTCTGCGATTTTTCCACGACTCTTAGGAGGAACTTGAAAAAATTGGCCAATTTTTTCAAGTTGCAATCCATTTCCATCCTGGCCATCCGCAGCCAAAGATAACGAATACTAGTTTCTGTGCACTGATAGAGTATTTGTTAACAAAACTGGACCATTATTTAAAGGTTTCCATTGAAACAAATATGTTTTTTGGCTTTTCAAAGTGATACTAAAAATAGGTGACAGTTTCCCTTCAACTGTATACAGCTATTTCAATAAACGTTGTCGGATGAAAGCTTAAAGCCAAGACCGCAAGGTAGTGTGGGTTAGGGTTAAAAGCCTTTGAATAAAAATCCCATACTACCTTACGGTCTTGGCTTTTCGCCTTTTTCATCCGACAACGTTAATTGAAATACAGGGCTCGACACTAACACTTTCCCGCTTTCCATTGGAGAGTAAATTTTCGTCTTGGAAAGTAAAAAAACGAAAATGAACCAAAATACTTACCCGATCTGGAAAGTAAATTTTGGGCTATGCTGGAAAGGAAATGTTACTTTTAAAAGGCATAAGTGAAAAAAAGTGTGCAAATAAAATGATAAAACAACCGTCAGACTGATATTCTATCTTTAAAAAGACGAATTTCCACCGTTCTTGCTGTCCGCCATATTGGAGGAAATTGGAGGATTGAAAGAGCTCCCGAGGAGGTCTGGGTACGATAAATACACATGGTATGGTGTAATTGAATCCGCCATTTTGAAAATGAGTTTATTTCGGTTCGGGTTTTCCCGTGCTGCGACATCAGAACGCAGTGGTGATGTTCAGCCTACAGAAGGAGATAAAGAAGTTGAAGAAAGCCAAACTGGCGAAAACACTTCAGGCACTGCAACATCTAAAGAGAGGTATGAAGAAAAAAGGAAAATGCTCGGCCGTGGGTTTCGTAGAGATTGGATGAAAGAATATACATGGCTGGAATATAACGAAGAGGAAGGTAAGATGCACTGCAGAGTTTGCAGAGAGTTCCCAAACATAGCAGACAAGAGTAGCTCTTTCTTCAACGGAAATAACAGTTTTCATTTGGGCAATATCAAAGGCCACGACCAAAGCCGTCGACATGTGAGGTGTGTAGAAGCGAAAAAAGCAAGAGAAGTACCAGAGGCTACGCCAATACATATTGGAATTAGAAATCTTAATGAGCAGACTCTAGATAAACTTGAGAAGTTGTTTAATACTGCCTATTACATTGCTAAGAGCGGAAGACCGTTTTCAGACTTCGATCAATTGTGCATTCTTCAAGTTAAGAATGGTGTTACATTAGGAGAAACTTATCGAAATGACAAAAGATGTCGTGAGTTTATAGAAGCAATTGCTGAGGTGATGAAACGGGATCAAAAGGAGACAATGAACAATGCTCAGCCACGCTTTTTCACCTTAATGGGAGATGGTGGAACTGACACCAGTAACAAAGATTTAGAAATAATTTATGTCAGAATGCTATGTGATGGGGAACCCGTAAATAGGTTTCTGACTATTGTTGAACTGCCCAATGGCACAGCTGATGGGGTGATAGAAAGCTTTGAAAGGGCAATGGGAAAAGTTGGAGTAAATGACTGGAAAAATGCTATAGTGTCACTGGGTTCAGATGGTGCTGCAGTGTACACTGGAGTTCGCAATGGTGTAGTTGCAAAGCTTAAACAATCCATTCCATGGTTGCTTGGAATTCATTGTATTGCTCACAACTTGGAGTTGGCTATCCTTGATGGACTCAAGGAGGAACATCTACTTTCTTCTGTAAAGGAAATGCTTCAATCTATTTATAAACATTACCACTACTCCCCCAAGGCACTTCGTGAACTCAAGGAACTGGCAGATGTTATGGAGGAAAAAATCCAGAAACCTGGAAACTTAAAAGGAACAAGATGGGTACCACATTTGCATCGTGCCCTTAAGGTTTTTCTCAAGGACTACAAAGTGATCTATGGTCATTTTAATAATACTGTTGGAGCTGCAACTAGTAGCACTGAAATGCAGGGAAGAGCAAAGAAGATTCTGAAAGAGCAAGAGAAATTTACAACAGTCATCTTTGCAAATTTCATGGTGGATGTCTTGGATTGTCTCTCCAAGCTAAGTTCTCTATTTCAGAAAGATGGTATCACCTTAACTCAAGCAAAGGATGGTCTAGACAACACCATACTTCAACTCACAGCAATGATAGCAAGACCAGGTCCATGCCTTCAAGAGACTGTTCAAAGTATTGGGGATGGCAGCGACTATCAAGGCATTACACTGAAAAAGGGTGTCGGTGACCAAGACTTGATTAGATTCAATACAACAACTAAGCCACGAGTAATCAATTGTATTATCAGTTATTTGGAACAGCGATTTCAGAATATCAAAGGTGCAGATCAAACTTTGCTTGCCATGTCAGTATTTGATACTACCCTCTGGCCAGATGATAGGATGGCACTAGCTACATATGGGGAAGACAAAATCCGCCATCTTGTGGAACATTTCAGGCCCTTACTTGAGAAGAACGATTTTGAATTTGATGCTGTGTTTGGGGAATGGAGTGGTCTCAAAGCATGCATTTGTAACAACTATCTGGACCTCAATCCCCAAGCTTTGTGGAAGAGAGTTTTTATTCACCATAGTAACAGATTTCCCAACATCCTTATGTTGGTTGAAATTCTGCTGATTCTACCTCTGTCAACAGCATGCTGTGAGCGAGGCTTTTCAGTAATGGGGAAGATTAAGTCAGACTGCAGATCATGCTTATCTGTTGACATTCTAGACTGTCTCATGAGGATTCACATTGAAGGGCCCTGTGTTGCTGAGTTTGACCCTCAACCTGGACTGCAAATGTGGTGGGCTGGTGGAACGAGGATGAGACGCCCCAATTTCAATGACTAAAGATTACATTGTATCAAATAATATCAAATAATAAATACTATGAGACATGGTAAGAAATATTTTTTTATTATCATGGTTAGCAACTATGATACGGCAATCCATTTTGGAAAGTAAAATTTTGAGATGGAAAGTAAAATTTGAAATCTACTTTCCAAAGTGGAAAGTGCTGTCAAAAGTTAGTGTCAAGCCCTGAAATAGCTGTATCTAACCTGTGTGTTAGTGTACAGCTTTTATGGTTTCTATTTTACAAGAAGTTGTCTCAAGCTATATTATGTCTTGTTATAAATGACTGGATTTTAGAATTATAAAAAAATTTTGAGGTGGTAGCATTTTCTTGTAAAATGGCCATTTGATTAACAAACAGCAAAATGAAAAGCTCTGCTTGGTCGCTTTTATTTGAATGTTTACACTTGAATATATCATGATAAAACATGTAAATTTTACCTCCACTACACAGCCAAACAAACACAGGGCTAAGAGGTGTGAGGTGTTGGTCACCCAGGCCCATGAGACTGACTGTAGAATGACACAAATCTATCAACAATCTCATTTTCAAACTATGCACTACACTAGTACCCAGTTTTCTGTACCGGGCCTGCAAAATATTAATTTATGCCAATTAAGTTTATCACAAAGTTATTCAATGTATATACCGCTTATTAATTTATTATTATTTTCTAAGCTCAATCTTACCAAGGGTCTCTTTTCATGTTTGAAAAAAGTTAATCTTTTTTTAACAAAACAAATTTTTATTATTTGAATTTAGTTATTTTCTTTGCCACAAAAAATGTATTAAAAATCATCCACATGCTATGTAAATGCACTGGAATATTTTTAATGTTACATTCAGTGGCAAATACAAACCTTAAGGTGGTATGTACTAAAGACATGGAAAATTTTGCATTATGTTCAAGAAGATTTCTTTAAATGCCAAGTTATTACACACATCAAGAGATATTGTTTGACATGTGTTATGGGGTTTATGGTCTCCATGGCAACCATGCCACGCCCTAAACTCCATGTTTTATTACCCAAACGCCTGCAGCTATAACCCTCCATTTATGCAATGTGTGGATCTGAAAATTTCAGAGTTTGTTTATCACACATAGATCTGTGCAATGAACTAAAACCATGTCAATCTACAACAGTCTTCTTTCGTTTTACAAGGGTGCAAACTGACTAAAACATTTCTTGCCACACCCTATTAACATATTATTGGATAATTTTGTTGGAATTTGGAAAATTATTCTGATGTTAGTTCATTGCATAGAGCAACTATTCACAAATGACTGCAGCAAAATTTATTGCTTTAGGTAAAATACTCTTTCAGAGAGAAGTGTTGAGCTGCAACGTGTTTAGTCAAATTCCAACATTTGAGAAAAATGGACTTAAAGTTAAAACAATCGATTCTAGATCAATTATGGGCGCGGGAGCATTCATTTAGCACGTTTTATGAGCATTTAACTAATGTAAACAATAGTTGCTAGGGACGTTGCTACGGGAAAATTACATACCACCGTTCAGTTATCTTATAGTTAACTTGTTTAGTGCTGCAAATTTAGTGAAATTCTTTGAAAATGGGATTCTCAAGTGTTTAAAGATCCCAATTTTGCCATTTTCCAAAAAACGAACGTTGCAATCTAGACATCGTATTTTAGGGGTAAATACCACCTTAAGCTAAGGGGAGTGTGGGATGGGGTAGTGAGGGGGAGTTTCCCTTGAAGGTTTGAAAAACTATGAATATCTAATTCTGTCAGATTATTCGTCAAAGCACTGCAAATTTACCAAAAATAACGGTACCTCCCTCCCCGTGATCTGCCACTGACAATATTGCTCATTAAAAATCATTGGAAAAATTGCCTTGAATAAAAGGTACCATATTAAAGACAACACTTTTTGTTATTGTGCTTGTATTTTAAGATTACCGTGTACCTTCGGGGGTGTCTCCAGTATAACAGCTCTAGCGTCTTAAGATTACGCTTAATATACCTAAACCCAGATATCAAATTAAAGCTTATAGAGCTGGCTATCTAAATATTGAAACCATTTGGTAATAAAATGAATTGTCAAATTTTTTACGACGTCTAATTCGAACGTCCGAATCAGCTTTAAAACGCTATAACTCAAAGCGATTATTGTATTTTGCTAATTTGATTTGTTATCGAGTTTCCGGACACGAAGCGCTAAAAAAACGTGTCGGCGATTTCCCATATTCAATTGCAGTGAAAAGTTACAGAATATTTTCGAAAAAGGAGAAAAAAAATTGGAGTTATCGCACGGAAATGGCTCTTGACCAAAAAGTTTTCGGAAATAAGAAATTTGCCGACACGTTTTTGTTGATTATATGTTAGCCTAGATTTCTGTCCAAATTTGAGGAAAATCGAACAAATTCCATTTGAGTTGTAGCACTTTAAAGTGTCCCCTACAAGCAAAAATGAACTTTGAGAAAACAGCGATTAGAAAAACATATCGCTTCATAAACAAACTCCGCTTGCAAAGTTATACCGTCATTTCTCCGTCAATTTTTACTATTTTTCGATAATTTTTTTTGGATGAAAGTTCATTCCGTAAACTTTATTTTGACGCCCAAAAAAAAAATTCAATAAATTTTCGATCTGAAGGTACACGGTAACCTTAATATGTACAAAGCTAACATTTAGCCCATTTTCACATTAACAGAAGTTCTGTAATGCTAACACTTATCATCTGTAGTTGTGTAATAACTAAAAACCTTAAGATCTGCACACATGCAAGAAATTACCCTAGGGACTTGTTGCTGGAACAAGTCTTAGTGTTGATTACGTTATGGGGATGCTTATTGAAAATTTTGAAAGGAACCCCTAAATTAGGGTAGCAGAAACTCAAATTGTGGGTGTGGCTCCATATTATTTTTACTCATAAAAGGTCCCGGGGAGGGGGAACTCGGAGTAAACACCCTAAAAGGTACCAAGACCACATTTTAACCCCTATAAAGTAGGACCAGCATTCCCATCACTGTGGCTTTTCTAACATGGCAGCCCTTCTCTTGGGTGTTTCGCCTGTTGAGGAAATGTGATCGGGTGTATCGCCTCGCTTCGCCATGTTAGATCGAGCTTGCTGTTTTCTTTGAATCCTTTTTTTTTATCAAATATTATTAAAACATTAGTTCGCACGCAGTTCGTTTAACCATTTGTGTGGTGCGTCATGCAGACCCATGATCCTGAATAACTTGGTGCATGGATATTTTAGGATTCTTTTCCCTGCATAGTTATACACACAACGCAACATTCGAATTGTGGCACGCGTCCCACAAATTTATCACAAAAGTGCCAGACACCTAAAGGCGTCAGCAAAATAATTTTTTAATATTATTTTTGTAAGGATGTCCTCAAACTGGATTACGCCTGTCAACGGTGTACTCTTATCTGATCGTGAAACAATAGGTTTTCTCAATGAGAGACAACTGCAAATGCTGTAGACTACAATATGGCGCCCGTTGCTAAGCTATGCGGCTGGACATGCTAAAAAGCAGTAATTTGGCAGTATCTTTTTTCATTTACTTGCAGATGATACAATAACTGCATTGTCAAAACATTAGTAGAAAATATCTAGCCTTGAGAGTCTCTATCAGTGCGCTCGCGCTTCTCATCTCACGGGCACGCCAATTTTAATGCTTTATAAGTTAAATATACTAGAGCGATTTTCAATGGGCATTACCAAACCGCGAAACACCGAAACAAGGCAGCCGAACACCTTAAACGAAAGACAAAAACGAAACACCGAAACGAGGAAGCCGAACACCGAAACGAACATCGAAACAAAAGAGTCCAGGTCGCGCGGCCGGCTGGTCGCATGATGCTAAAGAACTCTCCAACAGGCTACCGCTTGTCTTGAATGCTTCACCATACAGTTTCTTTGGTTTCTTCGAAAGACAGTCCTCTTTGCTTTGCAAAGTTGATGGTTCTGCGCGCATATATGGTCTCTTGAATGTTTCCCTTGTACTTCCATGTCGAGCAAGAACTATGTCTTCCTCCTTGCAAAGTGGCAATGGTCAGGATATTTCCCTTGGAATCTATAACGGTAGGAACAACATGTTTGAAATTAACGTCTTTCTCCTGCTTTGTTGCTTTGTGAGTACCACACTGTCTAAATTATGTATGCACATCCCTGCTAGTTGTATTTGATCTCTTGATTGATTGAATGTCACGCAGAGGCGGATCCAGGAATTTTAGAAAGAGGGGGTCGTATAAATTTGTACGAGAGACCGTGGACGCATTAGCGTCCAAGTAGCGCTGTTGTGTGCGCATTTTTCTAAAGGGGTTCGGTGGTATGCTTTCCGGAAAATTATGGTAATTTTAGTCCTCTGAAATGCAATCTGGTGCATTTTGGGCGCTCAAATTCTGCAAATGCCAGGATCCCTGCATATTGAACAAGAAATATTGAAATATTTAATAAAATGCAGTTGTTGTCGTGGTCAAACATGAATTGAATCAACTCGGACTCTTTATACAAACGAAATCCAAGTAACCGGAGTGGTATAGGATCTAATTAAACCAGAGTCATCCATCTCAAACTACTGTCCAATAGACTTTGTTTTCAAAAGAAAATAAACAATCCTAGACAAAAGGGGGCCGCGGCCGCCTTGGCCCCTCCCCTAAATCCGCCCCTGTCACTTTTGCTATTACTTTTTTCAATTTGATGCATCCTAACACTATTAGGAAAGATATAATGGCAAGGAAGAGGCTTTAAGTGATGCTCCACATAAGAACTATAGTAAACTTCATTGTTCTGCGGCATTGGCTCTTTCCCACATAGAATATCTTTGGTTTCAAAAATAGAGGAGGGGCTGATGGTTCATAATCAGTATTTTTCAGTATAAAAATCAAGAAAATCCATTTGCGTCAAATAAATTTTAGGAAATGTTCCTAACCAATCAGAATAGCAGAAGACGATAGCTAATAACTTCTTTGATAAAGTTCCCCAAATACAATATCTTTTAAAACTTGCATGTTGTGCGATTAGGTCTCAAATTACTTGAAACCTTAAAAAAAAAATTAGACAAAATGCACCTTGAACCTTAACTTTTTAGCAGTGTTTGAGTCTAGGCCAATGAAATCAATAGTTGTAACAATGAAAAAAGTTGACATTCCATCGTGCATTGCCGTTCAGCGCTATCCTTCTTATGCGGATCATTACTTAACTGACAAAATATATGAATGAAACATAAATAACTTACACCAGCGGATTTCAGCGAGGACTCCAGCGAGCGAACAACATCCGACCAGCCGGCCGTGGGAGCCATCTATTAAATCTGCGCGTGTCACGAATCTCGGGTAAATTGCGTGGGTCGCAATTTTGAAATAAAAAGAATGAAAAATACTTTCCGTTTTAATTTTTAGTAAAGAGCAAAGCAACAAAGGCTAAAGAGCTTAACTAAACTAAGCTAAACTAGTGAGCAGCATTTTCACGTACTTAAGCTTCTAAAACTTATTTATTTTCTCCTACGCGTTTTTTCCGACTATCGTGGACTTAGAGCAACATAAAAAAAACTAAAACCCTTGGCGTGGAGCTTACCAGAGAAGATTTGAGGGACGAAGATTTCACTGCTCCCAAAACATTTACTTCCGAAGGATATGACCCGTACGATGGGCACAATGCCAGTTTGCACACTGGCATTGTGCCGATCGGAGAGGGAAGTGGTCGATACAGACCTTTATGGAGCAAGAGTTTCCTTGACAGGCTTAAAAGAGCGAAAAAAGAAAAGGACACAATAAAACTAGGCATACCTATCGATAGAGTGCCAACGAGGAAATGATTTTGATTTGTGTGGCAACGGAATTATGTTTTTGACAGTTTGGTGGCCCTTTGACCACACTCACCGAAGAAATAAAAAATGTCATGCTTTGATCGGCTAACTGAAAATGTTGTAGTAAACATTTCATATCAGACAATAAAGCAGCCAAGAAACGTTTTAAAAGCTATTGAAAACGTTTTAAAATGAGTAGAACGAGTAGAAAAAGGTTTGGAAATATGAAGCGTGCTGCAAAAGTTGAAATGGAGAATTCTTGTTCAAAGGCTAACCCTTTTACGTGTTTGTTCAAGCGTGAAACATGCAAGTCCGTTGCGTTACCGCCTTCATGTTTCTGCACGTGTAATCAAGATTTATTTTGTACAAAAACTTGTTTAGTGCCGGTTGTTAAGCCTTTTCACTCGTTCGAATTATCGTCAGTTTGCTCGACAGAACGAATTTCCCTTGTTTGTGTGTGAAGAAGCGCGACGGTTTGTCTAGACAAACAAAGTTGCATATTTTACGCTTGAACAAATACCTAAAAAAGCGAGCCGTTCACGATGCTTTGTTTGGAAGGGAATTGTTGCAACGAAACACGTTAATTAAAATGAAGATTCTGACGCTGACATTATTTTAGGAGTTTAAAACATGCGATATGTGCAAAATCTTTTTAAAATCAGTTTGTAATTTCAAGAATTTTTTGGTCACGTGCTAGGCAACGGGTTCTTGGTGTGGCAATAACACGTCTTTTCATTGGCTCTAATAGTTCCCGCCTTGCAATTGGCTCAAACCAAAGTCTACATTACATTAATAAACGAAAAAAAGAAAGGCTGATTCGACAGTGAAGGAATATAAAAATGTAATTTATCCAATATTTCAAAAGGCACGGCCTTTCTTCTTCAGGGTATTACAAATAATGACTATGGGTAAACTAGGACGTTACAATTTAAATTTGAGTATAGCGTGCAATATGATGCTATGATAACTACGGTGTTCGAGGAGTATCACTCTAAAATTTATCGCTTTTGATTATTTTATTGTTTTCTTATTGTGTATAATTTAGATTTTGATTTCAAGTTTTATACTTTGATTTTCAAAATTTTTTGCTTTGATTTATTTTTTGTGATTTTTGATTTCTTAAGTTATTGTTTGATTTCCAAAATTTTATCGTTTGATTTCTGAAATAAAATTTTGATTTCCAAAATTTGTCGCTTTTGATTTGTTTTGCGTGATTTTTGATTTCAAGTTTTATACTTTGATTTCGAAAATTTTTCGCTTTGATTTATTTTGTGTGATCGGTTTTGATTTCCAAAATTTTATCGTTTGATTTCTCAAATGAAATTTTGATTCCCAAAATTTATCGCTTTGATTTAGCAAATGGGGTTTTGATTTCCAAAATGAGACTTTTGATTTCGCAAATGGAGTTTTGATTTCGCAAATGGGGTTTTGTTTTCAAACGGGTTCGTTCCAGCCCACTTGACCGCAACATCAGTTGTCACTGTGATCAAGCACATGGTCATTGCGGTACATTTCAATGATTTCAAATCATTCCACAAGACATTCGCTTATGGGAGCAATTGATGAGGTTCACCTTAGAACCGAAACTCGAGTCTTGCTTAAGAAAGAACGTAAGAAATCACTAGCATCCGTGAGATTTTCAAAACAGATCACAATATCTGTGTGCGGCATGTTGGATGCAGTAACGCCATGATGAGACAAGCAACGGACCTCCGGGGGGTACTCCCCCAAAATACCTATACGGGTATGTGCCGCCCAACGGGGTCGTGATTTTGGGACTCCTGATCTAGAACGGGGTATCCATTTTAGAGACGTTTCCTAGCTCACTACTCAAAAACAGAATAAAACAAGGAGCTAAAACACAACTGCAAGAAGTCATGATTTTCAATAGAGACACGGCAGTTTCAGACTTGGATCTTTAAGACGCCTACAACCGTGATGAAGAAACACTCTCTCACAAGTCTTGCCACTCGCCCACGCCGCAGACTTAGACACTAAATCACGCCCCCCCCCCCCCCCCCCCCCCCCCTCTTATTGGGGGTACTCCCTTATATAAGCTATATAGCTTAGGTACTATGCGGCCCCAAAGGGTATGGTTTGAAAACGGGTCTGAAAACGGGTATAGATTTTGACCATTATGGTCTGAAATCGGGTATGGTTTTCAAGGAAACTACGAGAGCATATAAACGTATTTGTCTTTTCAACTCCAAATGAATAAGAGAGAAGGAGAAATAACCGAAATATATCATTCGAGCTGAATTTTAACAAATCTTTTGTTGGCGTTCTAACCTAAGCGGTCTGAAAACGGGTATGGATTTTAGAGGCCAGGACTGAAAACGGGAGTGGAAAATGGCATGTTTTGGTCTGAAATATGGTCAGGATTTGGAGAACCGGGCGGCACACCCCGACCAAAAATTCCGAGGAGTACCCCCCCCCCTCCCCCCCACCTCCCCCGGATCACGGGCCAGTCTGATCACGGGCTAAGCTAACAGATTGACTGATCCTAGCATTTTCAAAGCAATAACATAAACTTAGCCGATTACTATTTATCTTGCAACACGAATTAGCCAAAGAAACCCTAACATAGGCCAGGAGAGCTATACCATAAGTTAACGAAGGCTTAACTGAATAAAGTAATTCTATAAATGGCTATGGACAGCATGAAAACCTCTTGATCTTGTCGTCAGAAAGATAATCCCATAGATCAAAGGGTCATGTAATACTATCCAGCATGCAAAACACATGCTAATTGTGACTTGTCACATCCTATTGGTAATCTAACTGAGGGAAAAGATATCTCGTAGACTTTGGGAAAGCTATTCTAAAGGCTTTTTTTGCATTTTGCGTCTAGTAGGAGTCGTGTTTGGCCTGTCACTTTTACAATACTATCTAACGGCTCTACGATCATCCGGCAAAATATACCGTATTCAACAGCTGCTTCGCCGGACATTGCTACAATTCACTTTATAAATTTACTGCAGCAGCGATAAACTTTGAAACTTCGAGCGATGCACCAATACAGCTTATTGTTTACGTGATTATTTCTGTGGGATCACGTGACCTCGAAAGCTTATTTGAGAAATCAAAGAGAAAACTTATGGAAATCAAAAAGTCACCAGTGAAATCAATAACGACGCAAGATAAATCAAACGATAACATTTTGAAAACCAAAATTTCATTTGAGAAATCAAAGCAACAAATTTTGGAAATCAAAGCGATAAATTTCGGAAATCAAAGCGACAAATTTTGGAAATCAAAGCAACAAATTTTGGAAATCAAAGCGACGAATTTCGGAAATCAAAGCGACAAATTTTAGAAATCAAAGCAACAAATTTTGGAAATCAAAGCGACAAATGTTGGAAATCAAAATTTCATTTGAGAAATTAAAGAAACAAATTTTGGAAATCAAAGCAACAAATTTTGGAAATCAAAGCGACAAATTTTGGAAATCAAAATTTATTTGAGAAATCAAAGCAACAAATTTTGGAAATCAAAATTTCATTTGAGAAATCAAACGATAATATTTTGCAAATCAAAAAATTACTTATGAAATCAAAAATCACACAAAATAAATCAAAGCGTAAAATCAAACTATAAAACTTGAAATCAAAATCTAAATTATACACAATTAGAAAACAACTAAAGAATCAAAAGCGATAAATTTTCGAGTGATACTCCTCGAACACCGTAGATAACATATAATACAATGGAAAAGTAACCGTTGAAGATTTAAAGCTTAAAAAACCGTTACAAAAGAGATGAAAAAAGAAGAACATGCAACATATAGAAGTAGATATAAACGGAAATAAAGGTATTACATTTCATCTTTTTTATTAATTCCAAGGGGTTCAAGAGTGTTACCTCTATCGATGAGATATGCTTCTCTTGCTTTGCGTACAGCGTCACGATTAGAATGAATAAGTTCGAGTGGAATGAGTGTTATGTCTTTAGCTGAATGGTCGCTAGTGAGGAAATGTTCTGATACTGTAGTGGGCTTAGATATGTTAGCTGGGTTGTCAACTGTTCTGCGGTGTTCGTTAAAACGGTCCTTAAGTCGTCGTTTGGTTTCACCAATGTACTGTTTGTGGCAACGATTGCATTGTATCATGTAGATGACGTTTTTAGAGTTGCAGTCGATGTGTTGAGTGATGAGTCTAGTTTCACCTGTAGAATTAAATGTATAGGTTGTTTGCCCGTCAGATATGTAGGAACATGTTAAACAGTTTTTTCCACATGGATATGAACCCAGAGGTGGATGGGTTTGTGTGAGGCTGCGTAGTTTGGCTTTAACTAGGAAATTACTAAGGTTGTTACTACGTCTAAAAGCTACAATAGGGGCAGCTTTGAAGACATTATAACAACGAGGGGATGAGGCTAGGATGCTGAAGTGCTTTTGAATAATGGATGAAATGGAACGAAGGGCTGGGTTATAAGTGATGACAAAGGGGACACGTTCTGGTTGGTCGAGTGTGGAACTGTCCTTAGGTCTAAGTGCCTCGGTTCGCGTGATGTTGTGTACGCGTCGTATTTCCTGTTTGATGAAATGACGATTGTAACCCCGTTTGGTAAGATATGTAGTGAGTTGATCAGTACGTAGTTTGAAGGTATCGTCAGTGGAGCAAATGCGGCGAAGTCTGAGGGCTAAGCTAAAAGGAATAGCACGTTTGGTATGTATAGGGTGACATGAAGAATGTAATAAGTACTGATGTTTGTCAGTAGGTTTGGTGTAAAGGTCAGTAGTAATTTTGCCGTTGACAAGAGAAACGTTGACATCTAAAAAGGGTAAAGATGTGAGGGAATAATTGCATGTGAATTTGATGGTGGGGTGAATACCATTAAGGAAAGTGGTAAAAGTGTTGAGGTCCTCTACCGAGCGCGTCCATATCATGAAGATGTCGTCTATGTAACGCCACCATATGTGTGGACGGTAGGGGGCACGTGCTAAAGCGTCTTCTTCGAATTTGGCTAGGAAAAGATTGGCATATGAAGGGGCCATCCTGGT